>JADLZK010004917.1:0-50181 GCA_015847255.1 Hyparrhenia diplandra | reverse complement strand
GAATAAAGCTTGCTCCATCATCAGGCTAAAGCTCTCTGATTCAATTGGCACTAGCCTCAATTGAATTTTTTTCAATTGGCACTAGCTTCAGCAGAAACAAGGCAGGA
Source organism: Hyparrhenia diplandra (assembly GCA_015847255.1). Taxonomy (NCBI): domain Eukaryota; kingdom Viridiplantae; phylum Streptophyta; class Magnoliopsida; order Poales; family Poaceae; genus Hyparrhenia; species Hyparrhenia diplandra. Next base: position 50,074 of record JADLZK010004917.1, on the reverse strand, counting down.
TTAAGCGTTGAGCTTCAAGGAGCATGTTCTGTTTACTCCTCCATTTCAAAGTGTAATTTGTTGTTTTGCCTTTTACCTTTGTCAGGAAGATGTTCCTTACTTTGACACTAAGTAAACAAGCTCACCTTATTATTGTATTAAAACTAAAAAAAAAGGGGATAAGTGATTGAGCATTTCTTGCTAGTACGAACGGTATCGACAATTGCCATTTACCTACTGTTCATTGTACATATCTATTGTCCAATTAAGCCCCTATTTGGAACCATCTGTCAGCTATGGTATTTCAAATGTTGCTTTCAGTTTTATTTGGAACCATTTTTCAGATATAGATTTCATTGGTAGTACAAAAGATACTTTGCATGAATCAAAGTTGTTCATTTTCTCAGTCTAGCAATGTAAATCAAGTGTTCCCTGAGAAGTTCTAGACGAACTGTTTCTTCTTTGTAAGGATGCACTGAAACAAAATCGTGTAACCTTCGCATGCATTTTAGATTCCCTTAAGAAACAAAAATTGTGAAACAAAATAAATCGAGTATTTCCTGAGAAGTTTCTCAGTTAATCAATGCCTCTTGCATTCTCAACTCACAACCTGTCTACTAGTCTTAGCTAGCAGAGGTAAAAGCCCATTCGGATCTCATTCTCATAGTTATTCTAGATAGTGATGTGAATTTTAGATTCTAGATTTCTAGATAAAAAAGAGGTGTTCCAACTTTTCATAGTTATCTGGTGAGGTACACATACCAAACAACTCTGAATAATAGTTATCGCAGTGCTGGGAATTACATGCAAACATTCAGTTCATGACTAAACATATATATAGGGTTGCATAACAACAATAGTAATCCTTTGAGAAGAAAATGCAGTATACTGTGCCTTTCAGTTCAAGCGGCAGCTCTTCCAGAAAGATCAGATATGACCATTTAGACTGATAACAGCAAGTACACTGATAACAAGGACATGCTCCTCTCACCAAATAACAGAAAGTATATAGGTCTGGAAGACAGTAAATGCACAGAAATTGCCACCAAGTGACATCTCATCCCACCAAGCAGCCAAGCAGCACCTTACTGCTCCTGGATTGAGGACAAATGAATTGAGAAAAAAAAAAAATACAGGAGAGAGTTGTAAACTGTGATTCAGTGATCTAAGTGTCTGATCAGCACATGACTGTAATTACATTTTTGCTTTCTAGACACAAGCTGTAAACTGTGATTGACCTTGTGGCGGTGATTGCAGTTGCTGTATAGCAATCTTCTATTGGTGCTATCGAAAAATTAATTGCAACTGATTGCAGTACACCAATCTTCTGCCCAGGATCCAGATTATTGCAACTGATTCAGGCATGCCATAAACCAAAATTCATGTTTGCAGGAGCTGAGCTCGAGACAACAGGTAGTATTCAAAAAGATTTCAAAAATCCATGCCATAACCAAATTCAGTAGAGAATGCAGTCAGTAACATTTTTGCCCATTCAGTATGGCTGTCTTGAGCACATTCATAAATCCAGGGCCGACCTGGAAGCAATCATTCAACAAATTGAAGTTTATACTAATTAAGTAACTGATTCTGCAGTTCAAGTGTATATAAGCCTAACTTGATGAGACTGAGAGTACCCGTCTCATCTGGTAATGTGATGCGTATAGGTAGTCCAGCAGATTTATGAAATACAAACTTAAAAAGCAAAGCATCAGAACTGCAAAGTGTCACTGAACCAACATCAATTTGCATTGATCAACAAACAGTGCCACAGAGAATTGCACCAACATCAATTTGCATTGATAACCAAAGGAGATTAAATTCAAAGTAGCCCGAATTAGAGTGACATGAGAATTACCAACAGCAGTGAGAATTACACCATTCACCCTTCCAATCATTCACAAGTTTGATCAAAAGAAAAAGATGCTGCAATTTTAGAAGCAAAACAATAAAGATTCTAAAACTACAAACGCTCCATGATGGACTTGACGGAGTCTAAGATCCTAACATAGTGGTAGAATAATGAAGACTGTTCGCCCTCCAAACCATCTCTGTGGTGACGGTTGCTCCCAGCGAGGTTGTTACAGGGACTACCACCAATCACAAGATCAAACCCACCAATTCTTCTAACATATGCCTGGCATGCTTCGAAGTCGAGCAAGAGCCGGGGAGGGGCAGAGGATTCAGGATTGGAAGTCGGAGCTGCTCTTCATTTGAGCTGGGCAACGGCGACCGGTCGTGGCCTTTTTAACCGGCGGGCGGCCTGCTCGTTTTTCGCCGGTTGTCCGGGGTCTATCATGGGAAGTCGAGCTACTGGTTGTTTTGCAATCAAGCTTGGCAACGATGACTCGTGGTAGTTGTGTTCTCTTCCGTCCGCGGGGGGTGGGTTGGCCCTACGTGTGCCCTTGCACCATGTTCGGCTACCCTTCTTGTACATACTTTTCTACCGTCTTAATGAGAGGCAGAGCTCCTGCCATTTTCTCAAAAACAATCTCCTCAGATGTCGGGCGTCTGCACATCACTAATCTCAATCAACAGTCTGCGTCTGATCCCACCAACTCTTCAAAATCGTCCTATTGACCTCAGACTTCTCTACCGAAATAACTGTCTTCATGCGTATACCAAGCCTGTGGAGAGCCACCTCTGCACCTCCAATACCAGAGAATAAAGACAATACATTTATGCCTTGTGGGTACATATCCTTAAGGACCGAGAGATGGTAAGCAACAGTATCAACTTGAAATGAATTTCCTAAAGACCGATACCTCTCTGTCCTGCTGACACCTCTGGTGTGATCCTTTGGAAAGCCGAGTAGAAACTCCATCTCATCAGGCTCTAGAGGAGCAACCTTGTTTAAGCCAACCCAAGTGAGATTCCATTTCCTACACTCATTCAACACAAACTTCTGAATACTTGGAGAAGGTGGACCTGAACTGGTTGTAAGGGCTACACGAATCCTCTCTAACAGTTGTGCACCAGATGGAACTGTCTGGAGGCAATTGAACTGTCGTCTTGGGTCCCATGATGGCCACCACCTCTTGGTATGAGGAAATGCTTCAAATATTGTCTTTGGAGGTATGGGGGAGGAGAGCTGACCTGTTCTCAAGTGGCAGATTGTGTATATAACCTCTTTTCCTGGCGGCAGCACAGAAGTACTTTTGAGTCCACAAACTCCGGCTGAATATCATACAGGAATCTTGATATCTTAGCCCAGACACCTTTTGGAGCATAAGCAACATTCTCGTAGTAGAAGTATGGTGGACCCATAGCTTGTGAAGGCACTGATCTGTCCACTAGTCTTGTGCACTGGTCTGGCAAAGCTAAATCCAACCACTGGATTTGGGAGAGACATTGGTTCTTCACAGCTACCATCTGATGGGCCTCTACTTCTCTGTGCTTGACCTCCATATCCCTTTCACCTTTTTTGTTCCCATCCATGAACCTTCCATTGTTTCTCCCTCCATAGGAATTATCCTGCAGTATTACAAACACATTTCCATTATCAGACCGTTAAATTAGAACTAAATCATGTTGCAGACTTGTATGGACAGTTCACCTAAAACGAACCTCATAGGCAAACAAACTGCCACAGTAACCATCAGTCTGTGAAGCATATATTGAATCCACCAGAACAGCAATAGATGCATCGTGCCCTGAGACAGTAGATGTCGTAAGGTGCATGATCAGTGAATAGGGGCATTTGGGGCATACTTTGATAAGGTCAAATAATAAACTCTGAAGATAAATTAAAATAAAACAGGAAAAGGACAGAATCTGAGTGGTACAAGTTGCATGCAACATGCAAAAACAGTTTTATTTGACAGCAAATGCAATTAAAATATTCTGACCAAAAAAAAATAATAAATTGTTGGTTGCCTGCTTTGAATGAACATCTGGATACTTGCTGTTCATAGAATCAAAGGTTTACATCTATTCATTGGAGGATAATTCCTATGAGCATGTCTAAATGCTTTGACTTCAGATTTGAATATAACTGGTTAAACAAGACTTGATGTAAACAGTAAATCAAGTTTAGAAAGAATCAACCATTCTATCTTATCTCAGTTCAAGATTGCAGCCATTTTATGAGTTCCAACTTAATGCATTTGAGGAAAACTATCAAAATCCAGAGATAAAACAATAGAAAGTATGACATATAATCAAATATGACAACGTTATTATTCAACTAATTTATTCTATATGAAAGCATATCCTACTTTCAAGGTTGGAAACTGATGTGCTCAAAAAGGGTGGAAATTGATGTGCTAAAAAAGGATGGAAATTGATGTTTATTTTGCTGAGGAATCTGAGGCAAATAGAGGAGCATGGAACAAAGGCTCAGAGAGCACACCACATCTAGTAATAGCCAGTGCAGCCTCGTCTTCAGGAAACCCCATTGTAATTAAGGAATAAACTTTCTCGTCCATCTGTGACATCTCATGTAAGAAATCCTGTGTAGCAAGCACAGGAAAGCACTGAGAATACAATTGACAAGCTACATAAACTAGCATTGCAACCAAAAGGACAAAAACAACAATTCTTGTAATTGTGTATAAAAATGGAAAGTATCATAACTATGGATAATTTTAGGAAAACAATTCAATCAGCTCTCAGCTACATGGAGTCACATGCCAAACACCAGAAAGTACAATTCAATAATAGAGTTGAACAGGAATGTTGCTGCACTACAGAGCCTCCAATTCTCAGGATCAATGATCAATTTGCATAAGTATCTAAAGGAAATAGATTATAACCCATAACTAGAGTTTTTTTTTGTGAATTAAAACAGTAGGAGAGAATGCTATTACAGGGAGGGGGTACAGTACAACAAACTTAAGTAAAAAAGAAACGAATGTTAGATATACAAAATAAGAAACAAAACATTAACGAACCACCAACCATTTTGGAAATTCATTCAATCATTTGTTAGTCCATGGTCGTGTCTTGTTCAAGAATGTCACCAACAAGACTGTTCTAGTCATACACATAAGATGAAACGCAATAGTTCCAAGTTTTTGATTGACACAACTATCTAATACGTTTTTCTTACAAATTAAGGACTTTGGTTTCATGGGAACATGTTATTTTGCCTAAAAGAACCTAGTTGTCCCAAAAATATAAGGAAAAACAAAGTAGATTGGCTTTTAAGTACAACTATGTAGCTAACAGCTATTTGAAACCAAAGCAACAAGTGCAAGTAAAAGTAAGGAACCTTATGGTCTTTGGGATAAGTAGAGTCTATTTACTGGATTGACTTTAAACAAGTTTAATGCAGAAGTATATATGAATCAAGCAAACTAAATACATAGCAGGTTCCTCAAGAACAGAGAACGCATACAGTCACCAAAGGGGTGCATCAAAATACCTCGTCTCCAGAATCATCAACAGAGTTAGCAGCCCCGATGCTTCTACCACCAGCATCTTCATCATCCCAGTTTTCAAGAATGTTATCATCATCACTATCGTCAACATTCTCTTTGAGATCATTGCCTAGTGCCTGCATTTGGCATCGCTTTATAAATACAAATCCTCTTTGACACCATGCAACAAACATCATCAAAGAATAACTAATAGAAGTAGCAACACAAATGAATACCTGGTAAGTAAGAAGAAGCTCAACTAATGAATCTGCTCCATTATTCCCTGAAAGAAAAAGCAGCTGTCAGATAGAGTATATAAAATCACCTAGAATCTAAGTAAATGAGCAGAAATGGGTTATTAGCTAAGTACCATTGTCCTTCATGGCCTTCAGAACAATCTCTTTTGTGAAACCCATGTCCATATACTTCTGAACCAAAGAGGCAGATGGTCCAGCATTTCCATTGCCATTAGCAACCTTCAAATCGGCACCACAAATAAACAGAAATATTACAATCGTAGCCACTAGAAACAAGGTAACAGTAACATTGAGAGTGTTTGTGTCGCTATACACTAATCATGATCCTGTTTCTGTTCATGACTACCCCCGGAATTGCCAATGCCGCCTCTCACTACCCGTCGCCGTCGGCCGCGCGCCGCTGTGCGCTGGGACAGCCGAGGAGGCCGCGACGTCGGCAGGCGGCTCTGCCTGCCTCCGCCTTCTCTGCTTTGCCCGCTCACGCCGTCAGGCGCCGCGGCCGCCAAATAGCACGAGCAATGCGCAGCGTCGCTGGTGGTAGACCACTGTGAGGTGGGGATCGTCTCCTCTGTCCGGGATGTCAGTGAGAGAGTGCGGCACCGTCCTAGGCAGTGAAAGAAGATCCTGTGTGGCAGCCGATCAGTGTTACCCGTGTCGGGAGCGGGTGATTTTTTTTTTTTTTTTTTTGAGCAGAAGCATTTCCGTAGATAACAGAGGCCGGTGGGGTCTGGGGGGTTGCATTTCGAATTTTGTTTTTTTTTTTTTTGAGAAAATCCATTTTGAATTTGGTGAGAGGCACACGAGACACTGGATGCTGGTCAAAAGTTCACGTGCTAAAGATCCGGCAAGAAAACGGTAAAAATTGCAATAAATTTGGCATCGAAATTTGGCTATGAACCAATCAGGCTCACAGTGTTGCGGTGCAGCGCACATCTCAATGAGATAAGAGAACAAAAAACTACGGTGGATAAGACAAATTACTATGGTGGTGATGGCTGCGATTCAATTCACCTTCACCCACGCAGCTGTCACACACATGATGTGGCGCAGTCTTTAAAAGACATCATACCGCCACACATCTAGTGTAAAAGCTTTTGACCATTTCAAAATTTGAATTTATATAGAGATGTTATTAAGTTATTTATTATATCAAATAATTGATGTTTTGATATACAAGTAATTAGCTTTGTTTATCTTTTATATGGTTTATTTTTATAGAATAGATAAGTGAAATGCGATGGCACCCCTTGAACTTGTGGGTGTGTGTCATTTAGGTCCGAACACTCAAAATCAAAAATCTAGTCCAAAGTCATGAAAGGTCTATACCCCTTTCGAGGTGCTATTCGCTATCGAAAGTGATACTTGGTCGCTAAAGACACCCTTCCATAGTTGTCTCTAACATACCTAGAAGAGTGATGATGGTCTTGTTTAGGATAAGTTTTCTTGACTTCGCTTTGAAACCAAAGTTGGATTCTTCCACAAAAAAAGTTTTATAATAAGAATCATAAGGAGAAAAAATTTTAGCGTTTGGTACGCTAGATTATATGGGAGAACTCATGGACATGGTCAAGCTCCACGAGAATTAGGAGGATGAAAGTGAGGCTCGGCAAGGAAGAAGAGGCAGTCCGCTCATTAGCGATGGGTCTACTCGTGGAACAGAGACAAGTTTCTTTTTATCCGGTGTGAGCACCTTGTTCTTAGGAACCACGAGACAACATCCCTACTAATGTCGCTAGAGGAAGAGGCATCTCCGCCATGTAAGCACCACCTATCCTTGTCGCCGCCATAGGAGAAGGCGGAGGCGGATCCGTCGGCCTCGGACTGGCCCGGCCGCGTACATGAGCGAGGAAGCGGAGGTGGGTCTACCAAGAAATCCGCCCGTGCTCGTGTCATGCTCCGCCCCCGTCGCGGCCCCATATAGTAAGCGTCCGCCGGTTGTGCCACCTATTGTATGTGTGCCCAATAGCGCACACAAGAGACAAATGTTTACCTATAGTGTGTGTGCCCAATAGCAACATAAGAGACAAATGTTTCGTTAAATACAACTCATATTGCGAGAGATTATTGTGAATCGGTGAACCGCTCACCTTCAGATTTTTGGAGACAAATTTTCAGTTTGGAAATTGATTTATTTTATATTTTTTTTGGACAAAAGGAGTACCTTGATTTTTATTGAAAGAAAAAAAAAGATGGCCTAATGGTTTTAAGCATTTGAGCTTACAGGTACATTTTCTACTCTCTTAGTCTTATCCTCCTTCTGCGTGAGGGAAAAAACAGCAGCTCCCTTGGAAAGCCTGCTAAATTAACGGCAATATAGAAGACTCGGACCACGCCCATAACTATGTAAAAATGACATTACAGACGCGTCTTTGAACTATTCACGCAGACATGTAAGGGCGCGTTTGCCATAAGGCGTGCTCAGTGATAAGGATCTATCACAGACGCCCCATACGTGTCTATGATAAGGATATATTGCAGACGCGTGTGTCTATAAACAACCGTTTGCGATATGTAAACATACGCCGTCTGTGATACATACTAGGTGTGTCTGTAGTCAACCTTCACTACAGACGAGCTTTCCTCTCAAGTGTCTGGAGTAACAATTACGATACAGACTCACGTCCACATACCCGTCCGTAATAACAGATTACTACACAAAAACAATCCATTTACACAAATATAACACAGATTAAAGTTTAATTACTCTCCATAAATGAACGTGCACATAATCCACACGTAGTCCACACTGTTCTAACACAAACCAGATCATTCAAAATTCAATTTTACAAAGTCCACACTGTTCTAACACAACATACAACAAGTCTAAACTGTTCTAATATAACCAAATACTAAAAATACATATGATGCATAATGCCGCTCAAATCTTATTCATCATCGTTGTTTATTGACTGACGGATATCAGGGTCATGAAACTGGCCAAATCGGCTCACGATCTCCTTCATAATAAATTTGGAAATAACCTCTCTAAGATCCTCCATGTCAATATCATTGATTCCGAAGTCAAGGACCTGTATAACACAGCAGTAGCCAAAGTATTAAAAAGCTGCATAGAATAAGTTTAATTAATTTCATTGCATTTGAAACATCTTTTAGAAAAAAAAAAAAATGCATCCAACTACGTACTATGGAAAAAGGCCGACATCTGGCCTAATTCCATGGTTGAATTCGCCCACTCAACAACTCTCTACCTTGAGGATGTCCACGATCATCAGTGGGGGGGCGGCAAAGAAGGGCTCCCTGGCTCCATTTTGGAGCTTTTCCTGGTAGTTGGATGTGTACATATGGGAAAGACCAATGACAATGAGAAGTTTAATGTGGCATGCATCAAAAGCATGATTTCCCTTTACTATATAGTTCCACAGATGACAAACATGGTCATGTTCTGATTTATTTTTTCCTCAAACCAACTTGAATTTTAACATTGCTAAGTATTTGTTGTTACGCTATGATTATATGTACGTGCATTCCATCCAACTGGTCAGAGCGTACATACCATATATAACTAGGAAAGTAGAGGAGCAAAACCATCATAGATATATTGTATATATATTATAGAAGTTTTGCTCTTAATTAACCAGTCATTAGTGCTAATATTAGCAGCTAACTATTAGCTAGCAAATTATTAGTAGGGTGGTTTATTTGATTTCACTATTAAAAAGGTGGTTCCAATAGTTAGTTGAAGGCCTGTACAAAGCCCAGTTCTACCAAGCGCCTCCACCAACTATACATTAAAGTTTGCAGCTTCAAACACGTCTGATTAGAACTATTAGCAGTTCTGTTTAGTTATTGTATATAACTTTAGACGGATGAAACATGTCTAGTTATTAAACTACATCTAGAGCAATTATTTTGGCATCGCGTAGCACGAAACTTGCTAGTTTCCGGCTGAGTGGGAGATTGCTGAAGTCTGGGTTCACCTTTTTCTTCAAAAATTCAAATGCAAGGATGTTAGGAAGGTTTGGCTGGAGGCTGGGCTTGACGGTATCACGAGAGCTATAGGCTGAATACAAATCAATCTCAATACTGAAAGGCGTTTGGACAATTCTACATCTTCCAACAGAGATAATTAAACCTGACAGGTGTAATACTGCTAAACTCATGGAGCCATGTAGAGTTCGTGAAGGGAAGGACACTTCTACATTGACTTCGGTTCACCACATCAGCACATATTCATAGCTGTCAAAACTAGAGGAGGAAGGGAAGCAATGCACACAGGCAAACTCCTGCAACAGATGTTCTGAAGCTGAACCTCGATGTAGCTTTTTTGGTTAATCTGTTCACCGTTATGCAAGCATGCTCTTTAGCAACTGGTGAAAGAATGGCAAACATCAGTGGAAACAAACCGACTCACCAGTTATGTCCACAAAATGCTTTTGGTCTCAGGCTTCAAGTGGTACAGTCAGGGAGATATGAAGGAACTGGCAGGTGGCTGCTACACACTTTAATGCAGTCAATTACTTTTGTTCATAATATCCCTTGAGACTACTCCCTCTGTCCCCATGGAGTTCGCCGTTTTTGACTTTTTGAACTTCACGCTTGACCATCCGTCTTATTCAAAATATTTATGCAAATCATAAAATAAATTAATCAATATTCAAGTATCTTCATTGATAAAATAAGTCGTAATAAAATAAATTATATTTGTACAAAAAATTTGAATAAGACGAAAACATCGAATAAGATGACACGGAATCTGCGGTGACAAACTCAAATGGGACGGAGGGAGTAAGTGGCGCTGGCCTTGTGGGTCCATGTCAGACCAAAGAATTGATTGGATCAGCGACATATATTATTCCAAGGTGTATTAATTATACAATATCTGGAATTCTGGTTATGTTCCCCAAATGTCAATTTGCTTTGGCCGTGGCTAGGGAAGGTGGTGGATTCTGGCACGAGCCAAAAGGGACCAGTGGCTCTCACAGACTCCTGGGTACGTTTCTGTTTTGGTGTTCCTCCTACTAGATGACTTTTGTTTCTTTAATAAATTATAATCTCACATTGGGGCCCCCTGCTGTATTTTTCAATAAAAAAAAAAACTACTACTGCTACATGTCTTATTCATGTACATGGCTAATTAACAAGTGACTACTACTATATAAAATTAATATTCAGGGCGTCTTCTAGTACATATGGATAATTAACAAGTTATTTTACTACTACTATACATAAGAATCTACCATCCAGATCCGGCACAGGACCCAGCCACAAGACAGGATGCTGAACCTTGGGGTTTTCAGCATTGGAGAAGCATCACATTCAACTATGAACAACCTGCGTTTTTTACCGACCGGACCTAGGAAACCGCCGGGTCCGAAACGTAAACCGGTCCGTTACCGTAAACCGGACGGTTACCGGACGGTTTGAAATTTGAATTCAACTGAATTCAAACTGCGCCCGGCGAACGGTAAAAATCCGGTAAACCGGGCGGTTTGGAATTTATACCGCCCGGTTTGAGCCCGGTTTATCGAAATGTTTTGAGCAGTTTGAACGGTTTTTCAAAATTCAAAATGTAATTTTTTTTATAAAATGCTAAAAAAATCCTAAAAATACTTCATGATTTGTAGAATCCAATGATGTCAAAATTACTTAAATTTGAGTGTGTTTAGTATGTTTTTCGACCTTCATGATTTAATGGGCCTTAATGGGCCGGCTGTGTATTTTTCTTTTTCTTTTTTTTCAAACTTAGATTTGAAATTTTTTATACCAAACCAACTCCAATTTGACAAATTTTTACACCCTTGGCTTCTATAAATCACGAACTATTTTACAGAATTTTTTCAACGATTTTTTTTCAAATTTTAAATTTTGAATTTGCCTTCTTTTATACCGGCCGGTCCGTAACGGACCGCCCGGTATAAACGGTAACCAAGGGTTTACCGCGTAAACCGTCCGTAGAAAAAACGCAGTGAACAACAACTAATAAGTAAATAGATCTGTCATACCTCAGAATTAAACACTCTTTTACTTGCATGTACCAAATTAGTCAACATGTTGTGGGCGCATAAAACCCACTTTTGTTGCCCACACCTTGCTGCAGGCACTGTGATCATATGAAACAAGGGGTTAATAATATAATTAAAACACTAATTCACAACTAGAAGTCAAGCGCTATTAACTGGATATTTGACGGCATGCACCAACTTGAATCTTATCTGTCCTTCTCCTTTCACCTCCTTCTAGAAGTTGTCATAGGCCCTACACATACAAGAGTTGTTACATCATTTGTTGGACTCATTAACATATTAAAGTGGCAATTGAGCTACCACCATGGGCTATTAAGGCAATTGACAAAATTAGAAGAGCTTTTGTATGGAGAGGCAGAAAGGAAGCAAATGGAGGAAATTGTCTCATTGCTTGGCCCAAAGTCTATCGCTCTAAAGACCTTGGGGACTGGGAATTCTTGGACTTAAAATCTCTAGGCTCTGCGCTCAAAGCTAGGTGGCCATGGCTGAAAAAATCTGAACCAAATATACCTTGGGCAAGTCTGTCAATTCAAATTAGCAAGGAGGTGGATGGTCTCCTCTCTATACCAGTGTTTACTGAAGTAGGAGATGGATCTAACACCCTGTTATGGAAGGACAGATGGCTTGCTGGAAAAAATATTCAGAAATTAGCACCAAAGATTTTTGGCTTGGTCCCTAAAGGAAGAATAGGCATGCGTTCAGTGAAGGAGGCCCTGACTGATGAGAAATGGATTGATGATATTCGAGATGAATTAACTGTAGAAGCTTTGATGGAATAACTGGAATTATGGGATCTAATATCTAATGTTGAGTTAAATGAAGGAACACAGGATAAACACATTTGGAGACTTTCGGCTTCAGGAGATTACACAGCAAAGTCTGCATATGAGGCGCTCTTTCAGGGTGCCATATATTTCAGACCATATATATGAGAGAATATGGAAGTCATGGGCTCCTCCTAAATGTCGTTTTTTCATGTGGCTGGTTGCTCATAACCGGTGTTGGACAGCGGACAGGATTGCTCGGCAAGGACTTCCCCACCAGGCCAAATGTTTGTTTTGTGACCAGGAACAGGAAAGCATTCAACACCTCCTAATTGGGTGTGTTTTTGCTAGGCAATTCTGGTTCTCTGTCTTGCAGCGTGTTGGACTATCCTCCCTCACACCAAACTGATGATTCAGCTTGGGAGGACTGGTGGGAAAAGGCGGAAGCAGCCGCCAGTGCGGACTTAAGAAAAGACTTAAACTCTATCATCATCTTAGTGCCTGGTGCATCTGGAAAAACCGAAACGACTGTCTTCAATAGGGTTGCACCAAATATTAACACAGCCTTGAATATAGCCAAGGATGAAGTTCATTGGTGGTGTTTGGCGGGAGCTAAGGGTCTGACCTTGCTCACTGCTAGGGGGTTTTAGTTTCTTAGCCCGCTTGGTCGTTGTATTCTCAATCCCAGGCGATGAAGTCTTAGAAAACAAGGAAGGTGTGGTGGGGTGTGTGAGTGTGTTTGGGTCTATGTATCACTCCTTTTTCTTCTACTAATACAATGATACGCAGCTCTCCTGCGTGTCCGATAAAAACTAACATATTAAAGAAAGGGACAATAGTAGGTTAGAAAATACTCACTCATCGATCACAGATGTCAACCTACGCAAATCTGTCTTCTTGCCTCTATTGGAGTCGAGGTACATCACCTTGTTCCAGCTGGGAAAAATGATGACAGTAATCCAGTGATCACCGCTGTCATACGCAAACATCACACATTTGTGTTGTTCATATTCCTTTAGGCATCCTCCGAGATAAAATACGCTGTATTCTCTATCCTTTTTCAGGGTTGACATTGACAACGCCTCTGGATCAAGAAGGCCAATTTCCACAGATTGCAGCCTAGCTATGTGAATGAGGTGTCTGGGAATAAAGAAGCATAGAAAAGCAATTTAGCAAGCAATGCAAATATATATGAAGAGCATCCCTAGCTAAAAATAAACAAGTCTAAAAGAGAAGAAATTGTATGTACAGTGTTATCACGCGAAAAATTCCTACATGCAATCCATCAAGTTTGAGGAAGTCAAACAATTCTTCAAATCCCACGTTGAGAGGCTGATCTTCGAGATCATGAAGGAAATAATGCACCGGCACCCTACCTATTATCCCGGTGTTCCTATTCTCTGCACATGCATTCATGTAGTATTTATGAAGAGCAGCACACCCAGGTCCAACTTTCTTAAGTTCTTCTGCTGATAGCATTGGCTGTCCAAATGTGAAGTCGGGGTTGGCCCGTGTCCATATGGAAGCCTCAGAACAACATGTAGACGATTTGGCCGGTTTAGCATCCTGTTGCTGCTGCTGCTTGACGCCCACCTGCTGGCCCCGTTTGGTGTTACTCTTGGGCGCTCCAGAGGCTGCAGAAGATCTACCACGTGTGGACTTATTAGTTTGTTTCTTGCCTTCTGCCTCCTTGGAGGCACAATTTCCTGCATTAAGGGCACCCTGTGCTTTCTCATCTTGTGAGGATGAAACATTGCATATAAGGTCCTTCACACTGGTTTTGGGTGACCTACCAAGCCGTGTAGGTTCTGATGAGCTATTCCTAGGGACCTTCTTCAGTGATATCACAATGTCACCCTTCCTCCACTGGACACTACGGAACAAAGCCTCTCCAAGAGTTTTTACCTCAGAACTTGCGGGTGGAGTCAACACAAAGCTCTCATGTTGCGGTTTTACAAATTCAACTTGTACAACAACATAACCATCCTGTACAGGAACTGAATTTAACTCAGTTTGCTGTGGGAATACTTGACCGTATGCTAGCTCCACCTGAGAACCTCCAGGGTTGCTTATAAGTGTACAATATGTTGGCTCTGTGACAAGGTCCTCAGGATATGAAATTCCACCAGATACATCCAACTGTAAATTGTTGCAGACTGCATCCGAGGTTGAGGGACAGCTGCTGTACTTAGCACCTACAGGGCTTAAGGGTGTCGGAGGGCAGGGGCAAAATCACTCCATGTTCACATAGCATGGCAATGATATCTTTAGTTACCTGCTCACGAAGTTCATTTTAAGGGCATCCACATCCACATCTGAACGCTTCCTCTTTCTATTGGAGCAATTCGCCCAAGTTTTCCAACCAGAATAACTAGATACACCGCGCACGCGCCCTGTCTGTTCTCGCCCAAGGCCTGTGTGAGCACATCTTTATCCCTGACCCAATTGTCTGAGAGCCCTAAAGACTCAAGTTCTGCTTGTTTCTCTACAACTTGCTGAGAGACCCTTTTAGTTGACTTTGACGCCCATTGAATCTTAGCGAACCTTCAGACGACATAACCAACTTACCATGTCCACGCAGATAACTCCTAGGCCGACCTTCAGGAAATTTGTGCCAAGGATTAGTGATGCCTTCGGCGCTAACTCCCTATACTCTTTCTCCCACTTTAGGACTGCTCCAGCATACCCTGTTGTCCCCAGGCAGTGGTCATGCTTTTCATCGCCCGAAGCTTCTGGAATTTCTCCCTTTTTTTTTTGCTTCTTCGGGTCGACTGTATTTTCACAAATTCTTCCCATTGTTGATCTTTAATGAATGTGTACTTCTCCCGGGATCCAACCCTTTCATGAGATAGTCGCGTACTAGTTCGCTTTTGAAGGTTTTCCAACTATGCTGTACCATCATCATCATCACCTTACTCGCCTTAGCCCTCAAATCGATTCTTCAAAATCCAATCTAGGCAGGACATATTCCTCAAATAAATTATACTTGTCCTTATCAGTTAGAACATTGAATGAAGGCATGGTCAAGGACAACCTTTGTCTAGCAATCAAACCAGCAAGCTTCCTCATTCTATTCGCAGCCTTCCTCTCAGTGGGCATCCCCTGGTCCGTGAGCTCCGTGACAACTATCACGCCTTCAGGCCACATTCCGATTGTCCTGTTTCTCCGGGCGGCGAACTTCGAGGTTGAGATGCCTGCCCCTCTCTCTCTTGCTCCTCTGCAAGATCATGTTGGTCCTCTTCACTCTCTCCCCGCATCTGATGTGTTGTGATTAAATTCTCCGTTGGCAGATGATGATGCGTGCCCATTATAAATTTCCTACAAAAGAAATTTTAGTAAGGTTTTCAGGGACCATGATACAGCTCTGCCATGTAACAGTACGTAGCTAGTCACGTATATCACAAAGCTAAAGCTTATCATTCAGAAAGGGATCTGTGTGTAGGCAACAGCCAACACTAACACCAATAACCAGCGCCTTTGTTCGCTGTGCGTAGATTCTGAGAAATAGCGAGCAAAATGAGTAACTTAGTTGTAAAAGCAGTGGTATACTACTGGGTAAAACAATATAACTTGTCCAGCTGTGTCCTCAGTTTGAGCTGAGAACTAGAATAGAATTGTCCTAAGCAGACCACATAAGCAGATATGCTCACAGACTAACAAAAAAAATGTATATGCTCTCAGTTAATACTTAGTAGTTCATCCATTGCCCCACAGAAGTTATAAATTCAGCTGTTTTACTGTCCAAACAAACCGAACATTTCGATCAGAAGAATCTGAACTTAATTTGATAACAACAGATTTGATAACAACAGCTTAGACTTCATTATAGGGTAAATCTAATAGCAAAGAGTACAGCTATGTATATAAGAATTTACATAGAAGTTACAAAAACAGAGCACGACAATGTCGCCTTAGTTGTCGTCGGTTTTGATATGGAACCACATGGTTGAAACCCTTCAGAGCACAAGGATTGACATAAAAAGATAATTAAATTCTAAGCAGACATTCTAACGACAGTATAAGCACATAAGCTAGCTCACAAGGGTCATGATATTTAACTATTGACCAAAAGAGACTCAACTATGTCTACCTATTCAGTCTGGAACATGTGTCCGCAGGTAGTACAAGTTAATTAGGTGCCAACATACAATAATTTTACCAATATTAATGGAATCTCAAGATATAATATAGTAGTAACGGCTATACTCAGTTTTTAGTTTCAGTTCAATGCTGAACTGCTACTTGTAGTACTGTGATATGTGCACCCTAAACATAAAGCTCACAGGAAACATGATTTGCATCATGGAAACAACCACTCAACAGAAACTGCTCATGCAGCCATTTTAGCACACATGTGCAACCAAGTTCTTCACTTGATCCATCTATCCATTAACCTTATTTACCATCACATTTTACTGTTTCCTCACGAGGCCACGATGTCCCATTTTCTAGCCCTTCGATTCATGCTCGACGGCCATCAGCCCACTAAAGCAATAAGCACAGGAACCTTCGAACAAATCCCAGCCGGCAACCACACCACCTAACCTTCTGCCTTCCTCCGCATCAAGCGAAAAAAAAAAAAACGTCCTTGACAGAACCTTCTTTCCCCTTCCCAACCTTCCTCTCCTCCCGACACCTCCCCCTCCTCCAACCGGCTGCCGCCCCTGCCTCCGCAGCGGCTGCCCTCCCTCCCACCGATGCAGCGCCTCGGCCTGCACCGCCGGCCAACCACGACGCTAACAACCCCAAGGCGCTGCGCCTTCCTACCTACGCCCCTGCTTAGCGTCGCCTCTTCCTGTGCCCGGTCCTGGTGTGCTCCATGGTTGGCCCTGGGGTCAGTCTGCTCGCGTGCCGCCTCAGCGGCAGTCCCGAAAGTGGGCTGCTGGCCAGTGCTGAACAGTTCCACACTCCACCTCTCCCTCTCTGGCACTTGTGGATCCGGCTCAGCGGCGGCCTTGCCAGTGGCTTCACCAGATGAACAAGGCTCAACACCTCTTCCCTCCCTGACGGTGCCTACTCGATGATCGGCCCTGGTGTTGACCGCAACACGGCAACACCACTAACGGTGCGCCTCCCCTTGCCTTTGCCACCTTTGCCCGCCTCCCTTTTTCTCCCCCTCCCCTCCTACAATAACTTTTTCTCATTTTTGTTCTACCTGTAACGAATCCATTCAATTTGATTGGAACCCGTTCCTCTATTTCAAGGAGTCCAAATGGCCCCTCCACCCCCAATGCTTGGGGGTTTCAGAGGCTTTCAAAGCGGATAAAAAAATACCCAAAACTCAATTTTGGTGTTGGTGCCTATAGGACAGAAGAGTTGCAGCCCAATGTGCTCAGTGTACTCAACAAGGTGATCCTAATCGGATGTAGAATTTGTTTAATAATCAAACTGATCATGTCTTCATGTTCTCTTTTGCATGTAATGTAGGCATTCTCACTGTTCCGAAAACTAGGGCAGTTCACCTTTGCAGCAATGCCTATATGGATTTATGCCACTGTCAAACGGGTGACAGGCAAGGTCTGGGCTATGGACTGCTGTAAATCATCGTTATGGCAACAAATAAGATGATGACAAATTTCCTGAAGACAAACTTTATAGGTTCACTGTTACCATTCAAGAAGGCAAGGACTTGGTCACAATCAATTCCGTTTTCATTTTTCATTCTCAGTGTTAAACTAAGTGTGTCGAATACTGTTCTATCAAAATCATTTGCTGTTGTTTTATGTACCTACGCAGAGTTTTGAAAATGGTGTTGGGCTTACGTTACTACTGCATTTTAATTGCTATTCCTATAACCTTTTATAACCAGATGGGCTCCCTTTTATTATAGCAGTTCTATGCATGGCTTCATTCTATGTCCTATTGATGTTTAGTTCACATGATTCAGTACCTGCACTAAATTACCTTTTTTTCCTTAGGCTATTAGTGCCGTAAGAGATTGTCATCTGCCTGAGATTCAGTAATAATGCTTCCGTCACCAGGCACGGTTTCCTGTTCCCACTGATATTTAGGTATCATAATTTCCCCCTGCTTCTCAGAATCACAAAAACAGAAATCTTTACACTTACAGTACATTATAATTGTTTCAGTTTGATATGTAGTGTCATGTACCAGATTTAAACTATTCAAACTCAGTGACTAGAGAAATAGTTTCATGCCTGTCAAATGATGAGTTCAGCTTTATCAGCATCTATGTACACCTTCTGAATGTTGTGCTAATATAGAACAGAAATAGTTCATGTTGAAATATGGAGCATTCTTCATATTGCACAACTACATTAATTTTGGCGAACCTCTACTTGTATTGTGTAGTAGCAAATCTCAAATTGGAAGTAAATGGAATTGCACCACCACAACATGTGCTCTTAAAAAAGGTAGGCCTACTAAATTGAAGTAACATGATCCTGTGATGTCACCATTTACACTCTATTTTATAAATTCTGCTAATCTTCTACAAAATAAAACTATTGCACACTTTTTGAGTTGCCCAATTATTAAATTATATACTGCTCACACATTAAACTTTCAAACGGGGGCAGCAGGTTAGTAATTCTTTATTTCTGAATTGCAGTTGCTTTCAAGACTGAAACAAAGTGAGGAGGGTGCTCTTCTTGCAGATGAATACATCACCATCCACAGTTTCTTCTTTCCACTGATGCTAAACGGGTAACGTTCATTAACATTTTCCTCTACTATTGCACTTCTGTAAATTGCTCAAATATTTGCTTTCTCTTCTAATTTTATTATGGACTAGGTAAGTGCCCGTGCGTTGCAACAGGAACACATAATAATTATACTACAATATAACATATGTATAACCATGAAAAATGTTATTCCATTCAAATTTGTTCTTGTTGCGAAATATACAGAGTATATGATATATCCAAACACAACTTTGTCTAGATATATGAACGGAGACTATCAAACAAAACTCAATGAATGCGTTATGTACTGAGATAACTCAAACAGAAAAATAGGGAGAAAATTCGCAAAACTGATAACTCTTAAGCTGCCTAAAAAGAAACAGTTCTTAGAGATGCCTCAATCATTCATTAACAACTTCAGGCTAATGGCTTGGCCGCAACTATGTAGCAGCATTTTGGATCCAATACATGATCAGTGCCTAGGTGTTTCGGTTCTAATTAGCAACAGCAGTTAGGGGTTGGCCAATGCATTAAGACAACCCAAATAATAGCTTTTCAATTCAACACCTCAAGAAAACCACTAAAAGAACACAATCCGCATCCAAGCCCTGTCAAAACCAGAGAAAAGACAACCAGCACACATCATGAACCACTCGGCAACCATCCCCAGCAGATTAGTGTTCCTTTATTGCTCAATACTGCACATAAGCTAATTACAGCCAAATTCAGAGGCTGTATCATAATTCAAATGGCACTAAAAAATTATACATCACGTGTTACCCACAGAAAAATTTACAAACCAATCTTCTATTCAGTCCTATTCACTATCTGACAACAGCTCTACGTGCTGGTGATGGAGGTATCGTGAAAAACATGTACATGTGATGGTTTTGCTTATAGTTTGTAGAAATAATATTTCAGGTACAGACCTGTTTTGTTCATGAACATGTACATGCTTTGTTCTCATCTGGTGTTTTCTCAAGAAAAAAAGATATGGATACTTAATCTTACACCCCGCGCCTCATGCAACTTGTGGCATGGCAACTATTTCAGGTATTCAGTTTTAGAAAGACTGAAGTAGGCGTTTTCTACAAGCTGACAAATGCTTAGAATCTGACAAATGCTATCTGTTTTTGGGTATTCAGTTTGAGAATGGCTGTGAAGTGCATCAAATGCTAACTCTAGCAGTGTGTCCTTTTAATGGGGGGGAAATGGCACCATCATTTACGTAGCAGCCATTCAGAATAGGTGAACTCTGGATATCCAAGTTCTATATTGTCCATCAAGTCAGCTACTCTGATCAAGCATTATACGTAACAGGTTGCAAGCAGTGGTGAGGGGGAACACACTGATAAATAAATTTCATTATTGCCAAAAAAAAAAGCTAAATAGGATGATAATGGCTTCCCATTCCTAATCGTCCTGAAGGAAAGGTGTTTATAAACCAGTAGAACAACCATGGTCCTTTCCTTCAGTAAAAGAACCATAGAGATTAAACAAAATATATTTTTGATGAAGCACAAATACATGAGTGGACAACAACAATAAGTAACTAATGCTCAAAATTCAGAGCTTATGCTTCTATGCAAATCACAGAGGACCCTAATTTTGGATGGAATAGTGTTTTACTGTTTTTTTTTTTTTTTTTTTTTTTTGAAGGAAAAATTGGGTGGCCAGCCGATACCTTATTGTTCAGAGCTTACAAATGCAGTCATACACTAATTTTGTGATAATGGATGGAATCAGCCTATGGACAGCCACAGTAGTAGTCACATATGAAGCTGCAAACCACTCCTCTGAAACAAACTGAATATGGACACTGAGTAAATAGTTTAGACAGATACTTTTATTAGCTCTCTTTTGTCAGACCTACTGCACCATCAAATACTTCATGGGATTATAGACAATGGGAGTGCAGCTTCTAGTAGTTGAATCCAAACAAGACACTAGAAAATGAATAGCTGCTCTGCGGAGATGTAAAATTTTCAATCCAGAATCAAGTGTAATAGAAACTGGAGGTGCAAGATCTGACAGAGGAAGGCAACCTATCTGATACACAAGATGAAGGATGCAGTTCATACTTCATAGTCATATAGCTCTAGGTGTCATGAAATTTTTTGTTTGTATTCAATTCATGAACATCAGGTTCAGATATAAAAGAGAGCAGTCGTTATGAAACAAACATTATGCTTCCCTTGAATAACACTCAAAAGATGCCATTAATTTAACTGGACACATACTGATTGTAAAAGAGCAGTTGTGTTGAATTGGCAAAGTGCCCATGGTAAATTTCGACAAACAACTCCCCTGGGAAATTTCGACAAACACCTCCTCTACATGGCTACTGAACCTACTACTGAATGGCAAAGTGCCCATTTGTGAGTGGTGCTACAGAGGCACATCTCTTCCACGTTCACGAAGTCACTTACTTTCAGCAAACACCTTAATTGGAGATGCCAGAATCGGAGAGGGGAGAGGGTAGATCTTACTAATCCAGGAGGTGCAAGTTTATTTTACAATAAGATTGCAATGGCATGCTTCTCCGTAGTTACAAAGGTACCAACAGAAATAGAGTGAAATTACTATCTTTCCAATCGTGCTTCTCCAGCCATATCCATTTATCAACCACTGAAACTACACTACACTACACTACACTACACAATATATTGCTAAAGACAACACACACAACTAAAAGAATCAATCTCACTAACAAGAGATGTATTAAACAACGAAAGAAGTCGGGTACCTGCGGCTGCGGTGTTGACCTCAAATTAGTGGCGGCATGGTGGATGGCGAAGGACGGCGAGCGGATGCGGGACTAGAATGCGCCAGAGAAGAATGCGACGCCAGCAGAGAAGAAGAAACAGTGGCCGACGCCGCTTCAAGCACCAGCCAGCGCCGTCGCAACCACCGCCGCCGCAAGCACCAGCCCCCGCAGTTGCAACCGCTGCCGCCGCCGAAGAAGGCAGAGAAGAAACAGAAGCCACAATACGAACTCGCCGCCGCCGCCGCCAGAGAGAAATGCGACGCCGCCGCAAGTCACCAGAGAAGAGGAAACCGGGAAACAGTCGCCGCAGATGCCGAGCGAGAACAGCCGGGAGGCCCGGGACTAGCTAGAACAGCGGCAGAGGCGGAGAAATGCATTGGAGCGTGAGAAAGCTTGCGGGCAGAGGAAGGCAGCGGGGACAAGGCTGGTGCTCAGTGATAGCGGGGCCAGCAGCAGCATCGTTCGAGCCGAGCGAACTGTTTCGCTGCCTCATGTGTCTATGTCATGATGCAAAAGGGACTGTTTGAGATTTGACCTGGTGAAGTTTTCAGAAATTTGGGTCATCCAAGCGCCATCTTATCTTATATAAGTATACTTTTATTTACTAATTGAAAGAGTCCACGTTAAACCTAAGCGCTAGAAAAAAAAATGTCAGAATTTTTTTGACGTTAATCAGAAACGTTAAGACTCCACATCAGATCTATTTTTTGTTATTTCAAAAGATATCAACCTTCGTAATTATATCTATACCTACTAATAAATTACATAATTTTTATTCAAGAAAAAGCGTATGGGAAATTTTGACGTAGGGAAAAAAAAAATTTAAACCAAAAAAAAAACGTACAGCGTCAACAATGCCCATCACAGCCCACGTTAGATAATTTATTAATAAAAATAAAAATGGGGTTAATCCATTAATTCATAAACCAATATATTTTTCGAAAAATAATGTGTAAAAGTACCAAATGCATTATTTACTTACGTTTACACAACTTTAATGTAATTGAAAAATGTCTTCAAGAAAAAAAAAAAAAAAGCTTATGAAAAACTTTTTTGACGACGGGTTATAATTTTCTATGAGAGAAAAAAAGTGTACAGAGCCAACGATGGCCATCACATCGAAGTTAGATAATCTATTAATAAATAAAGAAAAATCAAATAGCATCAGAAGTCGTCCATTATTTTAGAATGTAGGGTTTTTTTTACAACAACATATATTATATATTAAATCGGTCATATTACAAAGAGATACTCGAAAGCAACTCCAACAGTTCCCCATTTGTGGTTCGACAATTGTCCTTATTTACCAACTTCTAAATTCAAATGAAGAGCTCATCTTCAACATAATTCACTTGCTAAGAAACCCCTGCGAGAGAAACAAATTTTGTTTATGTCCTTCCACTTTTGAAAACTTACATCAGAATCCGGAGACGAAAACAAAATTATGTTTATGTCATTTCACCTCTTCTAAAAAACTCCCCTCGTCCCAATATAATTGACGCTACGAGTTTGAAAAAGTTTCGTAAAGAAAGACGTTTTAGGTATCGCAGCTACTCGCCACTACAGCCTACTCCACCACCGGTCATCCATCAGCCATGCCATCCACTTCGAATATTAAAATGAAAAGAAACGCACGCCGTGTGAGAGGCTGTGAGAGGAGGCTCGTAGCCGAAGATGCATGCTTGCTGCTGTTGGAGGTTCGCCGTAAAAGATTCCGTAGGGGTAATAGAGTCTTTCTCCATTTGCATTGGTACACACCGGACAATTCTAGAACTTCAAATATACTGGGACAGAGGGAGTATGGATGCACCGCGTAGTGCGCGCATACCGCCTCTTTTGCCAACTCCCCCCAAATTGTCAAACCGAAATGCAAAACTGTTGAAGACGTGTTTTTGTGCTTTTAGCCAAAATATAAGAATGCCAGACACAAATGGCAAACCGTTGGAGTTGCTCTCATCAAGGTCTTGCGACCAGAAAAGGAGACAACACCGTGGACTAGGGCGTGGAAAAGGACATTCCTGCCGTCGAGGGGCATACGCAGGGGGCGTGAGAGACCTGTGCAGCGCAACGTGACGGTGAAAGGAGGGTCGATAGAGCCGTCGAACAATAAATAAGCCGACAATTGAAAGATGATGTTGATGACGTTGTCGGGGTAAATGAAGCTCAATCCGAAAACACAGATGGAGGCAGTAATGTCGATCCAGCGTCCAAGAATTAGTTGTCTAACAGGAGCACGAAACTTTAGGATCAAGGGGTTGTAGAGAGCACTACACCGTGTTGGTATTTATTAGCCTCAGCAGAATAGTATGCAAGCGCACGAAAAGTGTCGTTACATGATAATAATCCGTTCAGTTCTTGCAGAAGGGAGAATGTCAGGGGAAAATGACAAAGCCCGGCTACAATCCAGCAACACATATTTTTTTTCATTCATATTTACATGCTGTAATGCAACAAATTGAAAAAACCGGAAGCAACCGGAGGAGCATGCATGTGTGCGTGTGTTACGCAACGAACAGAGCAAGAAACAATTATGCACAAATTAAAATCTGGCACTGGCACACACTTGAGACTCGCTCAAGTCTCTCTCCTTCAAGGCCACATGATGTCGTCGACCGCGATCCTGGACACGGCGAGGTCCTCGAAAGACTCCTCCTTGGTCTTCTTCCCGGCGGACGCAGCGTGCTGGTCTTCCACTAGCCGTTGGCTCAGCTTGGCCGGCGCCGGCGACTCCGTCACGGCCGGCCGGAACTCCCCAGCAGCAGGCTCGGGTGGCCACCCATGTAGCGCTCGGCCGCCAGCACGCTGGCGCTCTCCCCGCCCAGCAGCTCCGACAGCAGGAGAACGATGGAAGCCATGAGTCAGAACCGGCGGCGGAAATGGTGTGCTAGTGCTGCTAGCTTTTACGTGCAGATGATGGATGGATGGACTAGTGGAGCAGTGGCAGCAGGTTGGAATTCTACGGCGATGGGTGGCCGATGATGGCTGGGAAGGGGAGACGGAGCCAGGAGATTTATGTATGGTTGCGGACGGTGGGCGGCGTGCCGGTGCGGCATGAATAGGCGGCACTGCCTGTTGGATGTTGGCTGCGCGCTTTCACGGCCGCCGCCGCTGGGTTTGTGAAAAACAAGCGTCCCTGGCACCCGGAATAGAGCAAACTTGGATCGGCGCCACAGGCCACGGCCGCTCGATTTTGTCGACATGACAACTTGGCTCGATCGCACGGTGCCGGCCGGGCAGCTGGCCTGGTGCCGTGCGTCGCGTCGTCAATGCGAGCGGACGTCACTGATGAGGATGATGTTTTGTGTTTATCCGAAGGCCGGACTAACCACATTTCTGTCAACGTTTGGTGAACGATGTTCAATACTCCCTCCGTCCCGAAAATAAAAAAAATACTTTCCCTCCCATTCCACAATACTTGTAATTTTTTCGACTCATATTAACTATGTTTGACCTCTCATCTTATTCAATTTTTTTTAAGTAAATATTATCACTTTTGTTATGATTTATTACACCACTAAAAGATATTGAATGACGTTTTGTTTGTTTTATAATTTACATAAAAAATTTGAATAAGGCGAAAGAATCAAACACGTTTATATGAAATCAAACAATCGCAAAATATTGTAAACGGAGAAAGACATCTAGGTAAACAATTGCAAAGTATTGTGGAACGGAGAGAGTACATCTAGGTTCGGACACGAAGACCAAGGTAAAGCTAAAATGACGAAATTGCCCCTGCAAAATATCTCGTGTCTCCTACCGACCTCGGCCGCTGGCTGCCGCTGCCTCCTTACGAGCGCTCTCCAGCTCGCCGGAGCAGCTCGGGCACCGCCCATGCCTCGCGCCTACGCGCCGCGCCGCGCAGCCGATGGCAGCCTCTCCCTCTCCATGCGCGCGAGCTCACTGCAGCAGGTCATCTCCATGTTCAGAGGAACAGGCCCGGCCCTTGGGTGGGGCGACAGGGGCGGGCGTCCTAGGTCCAAAAATTAGATGGGCCCCTAGGTACCTGTAACTTGTACGTACGTAGATCACATACTGCGTCGAACGCCGCCAGAACCAAAGTCGTGCGCCTCCGGTCTCCCTGTCTCACGATCCTGACACCCATGTACCCGACTCGGCGACTCCTGCGGTCTTGCGATCCCTCCGAGTCGCCGACGTGAGGTCCTGCCTCTGCCTGTCGACGGTGGCATTCTAGACCAGGAGCCAGGACTCCCAGGAGCAGCAGAGGACGAGAGGTACCAGATCGAAATCGTCTCTCTGTCTTCCAAATCCTGATCTCAGTGATCTGATGACCTATCGTCTTCCCAATCCCAATCCTAACAGTCAGGCCTCCCTATTCGGCACCGGATCGGATTCACTCATTCACAACGCACAACAGTGAGCAAGGTAAGAGTCTCAAATTTGTTTACTAATTGTTTCTCACTCGATCCCAACTTATATTAAATTTTAGTCATTAATTGTTTCTATAATTTTTAACAAGCTTAAAGTCCTTGGATATTGTTTTTTCATTTCAGTTAACTGCTTGTTAGTATTCATTCGGAACTGTGTGTACCAATGGGTAATATTAGTATTCTGTAGTGTTATTGTGTTCATATAAAAGGGTCCAAGATTTTAGCTTCGTCCCAGGTCCTCAAATACTTAGGGCCGGCGCTGCAGAGGAAGAAGGCAGAGGCGGAAGATCGACGACGACCGCACCCCTCGCCTTCCCCGTGACTTGGCCGAGGCTCTCACCACCGTCGTGCCTCACGAGCGTGCTCCGGCCGCAACGGCAGTGGCACCCCATGTCCACGCGCCTATTCCCGCGACGCCGGGGATAGCTCATGTGTCGGCCGGGGTGGGGGCTGGCACCGGCCGCAGCTGAGCTCGCATGCAGCCGAGGCCGGCCTTGACCAGCCGAGGTCGCCTTGACGAGGCCTGCATGCCGTCGCGAGGCTTCATGAGAGAGCCAGCACCTTGAATCCAATTATGCGGGTGCTCAAAATCGTTGACCAGGGGAGGAGATAAGGCTGGGTATCTGTTTTTCCCTTTTTTTTTTTAATAACGAATGGATGAATGAGTGGACGGGAAGAGTTGGGTGTCCTGTTTCTTTATTTTTTTATTGGTCATCATCACATCTGTGCCTGGTCAGGCTCTCCGTCAGACCCTAAAATGACCAATATTTATGAGATTTTTTTGAATGCTAGATGTACTATTATTTGTTGGACAGCGGGAGTAGAGCTTATGCTTTTATCTTAAACAAGTTTAGAGCTAAGTTAACTACTGTTTAGGCCAACAAGCTCAACTATGCACGTAGACTTATTTACATCAATTCCGTTCTGGCTTCCATTCCGATTTATTACATTTCTATAGTTCTCTTCTCCAAGGAGTTCATTAGCAAAATAACTTTGAAAGTTTTGGTGGGCAAGTATGCAGGAGGACAATGCTACTACTCCCTTTCATATAGGTTTTTTTTTACAGAACTGTAAGGGAGTACCCGACAAAGGTAAATTTTATAGAAATGGTGTTACACTCAGAATTTGAACCCCGTGGTGGGAGCCCCGCAGCCCAAAGGCCCTTACTGATGATATTTACCAGAAAAAGGATAATGGTGGTCCAGCTATTAGGGATCTACACACGTTAATAAAAGCCTCATCTTAAATGCTGCCTGAGAATCGTAAATGCCAAGGATGATTTTCTTACTTTAATTTTGAAGTCAAAATACTTCCCTTATAACTCTTTTGGATTGCTCCCATAAACCGTCCAAAATCTATCTTCCGGTGATCCATTTTGCGGGTTAAAGGCATCTTGCAATCCAACACACGAGTCCGTGATTCACAAGGGTAACTCAAATATTTGGAACACTCCATGGTGTGATATTTGGGGAACAATTCACTCCCACCTCCACCTACCAGTTATGGTCAGGTCCTCTATCTTTAACAAAGGAGCCAATTATGGAACAACCTCGTCACAAGAATGGAATGTACATCTAATCAACCGGATCTTCTCTAACCAAGCTGCTGCTCTTATTTCTAACATTGATGTTATTCCTTCCACTAATGATGATATTTTAGTTTGGAAACCCGCCCCTAAAGGCACTTGTTCTGCAAAAGATGCTTTTCTTTTTCTTAATGCAGAGAACCGAATCCAATTGCCTACTCATGGTACAAGAAGTATAATCCCAAAAGTCAAGGACATCATGTCTCGAAGTTTCAAAGTTAAAAAAAAACTATTCACCAAACCTCAAAACCTTCTTTTAGAGATTAACAAGAAGGGCCATTACAAATGAGAATGAGAGCGGTAAATATTCTATCAATATAAGCAAATTATGTTCTACCCGCAACTCTCTTGAAAAATGATAGACACCTTTTTTTTTTTTGTTACTTGCCTCGTGTTGTTTGGTTTACTTCAAACCCCCTTTGATAGTTTCTAATCTTCTCAATGATGATGATTGAGTTCAGAACATTATTGCTTACATGATTAACAACAATACCACAGATGATCACCTCATCTCCATTATCACCACTCTCTGGTACATCTGGAAGGCAAGGAACGATCAAACTTTTAATAACAAAACCTGGATCGTTTGGCAAGTTCATCATGTTGTGAATGCAAACATGCAGGTTACAAAGGACATGAATCAGGATGTACAGATAACATAGGAAGGATGCAAGCAATCGACTCTACTATAGGGACCACAACAAAATGTCACTCTTACTGACTTTCCACCCCACTCTCCACCTTCTTCTTTACCTGTGCATCTATACAATTCCTCAAATCATATGCAGGAACCTTCTTATAGGATTAGAAGAAAAAAATTTGCACTAAGAAAAATAACGGTTCGCGTGGGGAAGCTGGGGTCGGGCGGTGTCGCGTGAAGGGAAGGATGCTGAGAGCGAATAGAAGAAAAATAACAGTTCTTGTGTAGCATATGGCAATTGTGGGTAATTTCATCCCAACTCCGTGTCTAGGTCTATTTTGGTCAGGTCTGGAGTAGAAGAGGTGCTCTGAAAATTTGCACTAGGGCTTCAACATGGAGTTGGGCTGCTCAAATATTTTCTTGAGTTGGGGTGTTTAGCTAGCTCTGTCTAGTGTCAATATCGAGTGGATGATCAGCTACGGTGCTCACTTGACAGAGAGGATTTGCCGATTGGACTCCTTTTTGATTTGCCTAAGTCTAGGGCTAGACCGTCCCTTTTATAGGATAAGGGAGAGGTCATCTTACACTGTCCAGCTAGGCTACGAAAGAGAAAACAAAAAATAGAAGAGGGAGGAGAAGGTTGCGTAGGATCGTCACGGTTGCTCCAGACAACCCTGATGGAGAACAGTCATTGTTGTACTGGGTAGATCGCAGGGTGAGAAATCCTTGCTATAGAAGCTTGGTGCAATCCGGCCTTGTGCTTCTCGTACCGTCCAAGTGATCATTGATCACCCGGATTCGTGGGTTAGGCAACACAAGGTCCTGTACTTTAGGCGCTGTGGAGCATGGTGGACGGTCCTGTCGGTCCGGGAATCGGGATAGGAAGTAGCGTCGTCGCCCTTGATTCAGCACGTCGTGGGGCAGAAGTCAAGGGGAGGAAGAGGTAGGCGAAACAACATACGGTACTCCAGGTGTTGTGGACCGTTGTCGCTGTTGTACCTTGCCCTGTTCTAGAAATGGTCAGTTCTACGGTGACATGGCCAAAGAAGTCCCGGGTATGCCGTTGTACGCTGAGTGTGGTCTGATTCTCCACGTTCGTCGTGGGAAGGACCAGAATGGGCGGCACAGTGACAGCCATCCCCGTTCCTTGCTCCAGAAGAACTGGATTGAGGGCGAGGGTGTTGTACCGCCCTGCGCGTTAGGGCTATGCTAGGTTTGAGTTCTGCATCAATGGAATGCATAGCTCGAGTTGGCGTTCTTTCCACATAGAGCCCCGAGCTTACCTTCCCGTCTCTCACGTAGCGCGAGAGTCCGCCATCCGGGTCTCGCGGAGTCTAGATGGTCGCGTTCTTTCTATGTCGGGCCTGGGTGGACACGGTCTCCTTAAGAGAGTGTGTCATGGAGGGTTTCCAGACTTGACGGATTTGGCCAATGACGTGAGGAAAGAGACGGTGCCCTCGGAGGGGACCGGGAAGGCGCTCGAGGGTCCTCTCATGCTTAGAGGCATTGGCCGAGGCCCTCAGGGGCCTAAGCGCTTTAGATGGGCCGAGCTGCGTGAGGTCTTGCGCTTTGGGTCGTGTTTGGGCCTTGGTGGCCGCTTGTACTCCAAATCGACTTTGTCGGGGTACCAAGTTTTACATACCGCTACTAAACTAGAAAAGATCGCGGGCGCTAAGCCGCTTATGGCCAATAGGGACCCGTAATATTTTCTACTAATGCAAATAATTATTTGTTGTAAAATAGATATAAGAACTATTAAAAATATATTAGACATAAACTTTGTTTTATATATACAAATCTTATAATTGTATATATTGGAATAGGAATCACAAAAGTCGATGAAATGTTCTCTCTTTTTACTTCTTCTCCCCAAAAATCCCCAGTTGAAAGTTTTTATGAGCATATACAAGTATAAACTTTCAAGTTTTCGAGAGCATTCTCAACAAAGCAACTACATAACTTATTTTAATTTGGCTAGCTTAATAAATTTTATGGGACTAAGCATGTGCCATTGTGTAAAATGTTGCACATTTTTCTTTTACATTGTCAAGTCAATGCAAATACCATTGTATCGTAAATGAATTACATACAAGGCTCATTTTTGCGAGAAACTTCTTTGCAAAAGGCAAAAGGAATGCAATAGATGGACCAAAGATGTGTTTCACAAAAGCCCGTACTTTACATAGAACTCCTAAAGTTAGAATCCTTATGCCATAATACAACATCTTTGGAAAATAGAGTGCACATTTAAGTTTAGGAAGAACTATTACATTAATATCAACCGCCGGGGCGATAAAAAAAAACTCGCCAACCGGAGATCATGCGGTTAAACGAGTGAGTTGGTAAAGCGTCCGGGAATCATCCCGATATGCAAATAGAAGGGTAAGAGCTGGAGCAAGACTTTGATTATGTGCATGCAAAAGCATGGCTTTGCGAGATTAGATTAATCTTGCCCCCGACATTAAAAAAATGGACAAAACAAAGTGAAAATATTGTGTTCGAAAGCATGGACGATTGCAAAAGTCGGATAAATAAGCACATAGATGAGCTCAAGCAACAATTGAAGGCATGCACCATATTCCGGATCATCGTCATGCTAAATGGTGATGTCGAAAAGGGAGTGTTAACAAACTGTAAACAAAAGTGTACATATTGCCATGCCTTTAAAAGCTCCAGAGCATGTAATATCTTCCTTTGCCGATTTCAGCTTTTCAAAAATTGTTTTGATTTTGTTAACTCCCGCAATGTAGTAACAAACCAAAATTCGAGATCAAGGAAAAAATATCAAACTACAAATATAGTTCCT
Source organism: Hyparrhenia diplandra (assembly GCA_015847255.1). Taxonomy (NCBI): domain Eukaryota; kingdom Viridiplantae; phylum Streptophyta; class Magnoliopsida; order Poales; family Poaceae; genus Hyparrhenia; species Hyparrhenia diplandra. The sequence continues at coordinate 18,900 of JADLZK010004917.1, read as the reverse complement.
CAAACATAAATAAAAGAAAACTACTGCAGTAGGTCTGCGAGTCTGCACTAACCTGCTAGGACCACCAAATATTAACATGGGCAATCCTTTAAGTGAGACAGATCATACCATATCAATTCGAGAGAAAACAAATGTTTTTTTATAGATTACACAAATCATAGGTTTGGCATTGCATATGAGTTGGCTTTAGCCGGGTTTACTGTCCCACGTCGAGGGAGTGAAGAGAGAGGGAGGGGAGCGGGCAAGATGTAATAGGTCAAGAATATCCGTGACAATCGTCGTCCCATAAAGAATCCCATCGGTCGGGTGCAATTATTTTTAAAAAAAATTAAGTTACAAACAGACTTACAAAGGACATGATGACTATCGGGCAATTTATTTTAGAGATATCACCGCACACAAAGAGTAACAACAGATCAATACATGTCTTTGGTTTTGCCATTTAGTGCTGAGCCCCTAGCTTCGGATCTCCAAATAACCCTCTCATTTCAATGACCGAGAAAATTATTCAATTGCGGCTTCTCTTTCTGAAGGTGAGTATGCAAGATTGGGAGAAGATATTGAATTATTTTACCGATATGATGGAAATATTTTGGCGTTGCATATTGTTATTCCTATATATTTTTCGAATTAAAACTGGTAATATGCAAATACTAAGAACTATAACAAAGAGATATATGAGAAGACAGAGCTGTAAATACCTTTACTCAGTCATACCCAACATCAATTAGAAAGTGAATAAAGAGCATATTCTTGTTCAAATTTGAATAGGTCGGGCGAGAATCTGAACGAGCGAGCACCTCCCATCTCCAGCGAGCACCATGTATCTATTAAACCAAAAACTAAACGAGTTACCAAATCGGGAATATGAAAACGCGGCATCCTTAGAGGCATCAAGTCAAACACCATAGCGGATGGAACAACACCTAAGTACCTAACAATAGTCCGAAGATCCGGGCGAACGGAGAAGGCGACACGATATGCAATGGAAAAAATCTTTCGCGAGAGCGGCAAAATAAAGATCCCCGTCAACCGAACTTCTCTTGTGGGATTGTTTCCAAACCGCGAGCAATGTCATTGCCACCGTATTTGTTAAACCCCGGTGGCATACAAGAAAGTAGAGAGAACCGAGCGGACTTATGGATGAAAATCGAGGCAGCTACCCGACGGGCGTGTGTGTAGGAGGTCGCAAGGAAGCGGCCGCGTCACCGGCGTTGCTCAGCCGGCGGGCGCAGCGATGCGGCGTCTCGGTTGCGCTTTAGCCGCGCGCCGCCCGCCGTGTTGTAGGCGAGGCCTCGGCGGCCGGCTGAGCTGGAGCCGGCGTCGCCGGTATGAGTACGCGAGGGCGAGGTGCGGGAGAGGCCGGGAGGGCGGCGGTGGCGCGAGCCGAACGCCATCCGTCTTTGGGGTTCTTCGCTTTGGCGGCCATTCTTCTTTGGGGCCTCTATGCCGATCCAAATAGCGCCCGAGCCTCCCTCGCCGTCTTGGGACGTGACGCCGGCCGGCCGGGCCCGCCCAGCGACCGCGTGGGGCCCACCCTTAGGCGGCCCGACGCCGGTCGATCGCCGTCTCGCGCTTGGCCCACCAAAGGCACGGACGGGCGCGGGGATGCAGCCCGGGAGGGCTCGGGAGGAGGAGGAGGAGCTTGTCTTGTATGCCGCCGTTGCCTTGGCCACGTCGGAGAGAGGGAGCGAAGAGAGAGGGAGGGAGCGGGCAGATGCGAGGAGGCCTGGATCAAGGCGATTCAACTAAAGTACAAGGGTTTTTTTTTGTAAAAAGACCAAAGTTCACACGATCCGGGTCGTCCGACCGGCCGATCCAACGGTCTGGAAAAGCCGATGACGTAGCCACGCTCGCTGGCCCTCTTTTGGTGCCAGATTCGTAGGGTGAAAGATTAAACCAATGACGAATCATGAGTGTTTTCAATAAAGAAATAAAATGATCTTATTCACGGTCATAAATTTGAGTCGGAAAAGCCAAACAAGTTCTTATATTCGTTGCAATCTCTGTACAGCGTGCAGCGCAATTGAGACGGTGAGAGTGAGTACTGAAATAGGGCGGTGGGAGCTGCTGGAAAATGGTCCTGGAAAATTGGAACACTACAGCGGCACCGGGCACGGCCAACAACCCTGGCTGATCTGGATATGATCGGAGTACATGTACAACCACGTCATGTACGTACGTGTCCCGCATGCAAATTTCTAGTCATAAAGAAGGGTTCCGTACAGCTGTACGCATGATGGTTCTCTTGTGCTATAGCGGCGGCAGTGTGGCAGACAGCAGGACGCAGGAGCAGCCAACCAACCCTATCCTCAAGCAGGACGTCCCACTAGTGGTCCTAGATTAGCTATAGTTTGTCCATCCTACTTATATATACTACTAAAAAAGAACGAAACACGCTTTCTACTGAAATGACGGAAGGCCATGCGTCGCCGCTTCCCTGCCGCGCCGCCCCCACATGCTTGGCTGGGACAACCCCGCAGGTTTGCATGCTAAGAAAAAAAATTATTATTAGATTTGCATGACCGCATGCAATGAAAAAAGATACATGTCCATGATGAAGAGCTCCAACCCTATTTTAGAAGGAAAAAAAAGATAAAATGAATATGATCGAATCTAAAAAAAGGATGAGAAAAATTCTATGGTATGAATAAAAATTCTCTCGGTATGAAAGATGTACTCCCTTAGTTCCACAAAAAACATGCAATTCTTACATCCTCGAAGTCAACCATGACAAACTTTGACTAAAATTATTTAGAAAAATACAAACATTTATGAGACAAAATAAGTACATTTAGATTAGTTGTGAAATATATCTTCATAACAAACTTGTTCGAGTCATAAATGCTAATACTTTTTGCTATAAGCTTAGTCAAAGATGACATTGTTTAACTAGCACGCTTCCTATAATTACATGTTTTTGGAATGTAGCATACGATCAAACTCTATCTAGAAAAAAATGTTTGGTACAAAAACACATTAGATAGGAAAAAATATAAGGAAGAAGATCTAATCAAATATTTGGTACACGATAGATTAGAAATTAGAATGGATAGACACAAGTGAACACAAGGAATATGATTAGACCATCGAAGAAAAAAAAGAAGGAAAAAAAAAAACAAATCTCCATGGATTCGATTTGGTTCTATTAAAAATTCAATGCCGCTAACAAGAAAATTGAAAGGCTTTGGGGCATACGCTCCGCCACAAGCGGGCCCAGGAGCTTGATGGCGAGCACGAATGAGAGAGTGTTGTATTAGCAATCGTGAGCTTTGATGAATGTAGCTAACTACATCCCCGATGTTTTAGATGCCCTAATTCACTACCTCCCTAGAATTTATATCCATACTATGCACACATTCTAAAAATCAAAAAGTATTATTTATGAATCACTAATATGTAAATATTTTGTTATTCCCCGATATTTGAATTTAAATAAATAAAATTTTATTCGTGTTTCTTGTTTCAAGAAAGAATTATAGTTGACATGCAATTAGTTCGACATGTATATAATTTTTATGGTATATGCACAAATCCATTTTAAAAGGATTAAAATTATGGCGATCAAGAAAACTCGTGTTCGAAGAAAGTATTTCTCGCATACAAAGTATAATGATCTAAACCGTTGAGAAACAAAGGTAGCTTAAAAATTGTAAGCATAGGAAATATAAAATCTAAGGCCTACAACCTGTAGTATATTGTTGTCTTCTTTCACACAATTATTATGAGTACAGTGTCTGTAATCTTATTGGAAACATGTAATCTTGTTGAACGAAAGTGTCAAGTGAGCAAAGATAACACCAGAAGAACGCACGGACATGATCCTAGTCCAAGATTCTATGGTAAAGTCCGAGGTATTCCTCTAGTTTCTTTTTTTTTTATATACATTACTCTACGTACTGTTATTGAACATAAAAAAGTATAATGCGTGGATCAGTTGAGTAGATCATGGATGATGATATCTGGCTGGCCAATGAGCGCTAAGAAAAGAGCAAGTGCCCTGTCAGTTTATGCATATAATACTCGATAGATAATGCATAAAATATATGCACACACATATCTGTACAGTACGCAGTGCATGCATCAATCACTCCGGGGTTCGCTGAACAGGGTCCGTCCATGACGTCACCATGTGGTGTGGATCCCCCCATAGATTCGTCTTGGCTGGTTTGGTTGGACGTGCATGCGCCGCAATTGGAAGCGCTCTTGGCCGTCCGTCCGTCCACACACATATTTGGGGAAATAATAATTGGGGCTCTTGTGTCCTTGCGAGAGGAAAGAAAATAAAGACAAGCTGTACTGTAGACAGCACCAGCATTGCAATGCACCGTACGCACCGTATAATAATAATAATGTATGTACTACGATTCTTTGTGGATGCATAGCACGCAATGCTGTGTGCCGCGCTTTTGCAACAGCATCTTCATCTTGGCGTGATGCACTACTGCACAAGTGCACATACTGTACGTTTGTAGTCCTAGGCCATTTCTAGGTACAGTATATGTAAGTATGTAGCGAGCCCAATTGCATTTGCGCTCTGGGGAAAGAACCGGCCGTTCGTGTCCGTGTATCTTCACTGTCACTGAAAGCGTACTAGTGCTACCCACTTTCACGAATTTTGTCGGCTAGCCTGCCTGTTGCTCCAGTGCATGATGCGTCCGAGACCAAAACCGCGGGAACTGCCTCGGAAACCAGTGGCGGCCCAGCCCAACACCACCAGCCGCACCGCAGATGATGCAGGATGCATTGCACGCACCCCACCGGAGCGCACGGCCGGGCCGGTGAGCCCTCCTCCTCCTTCGTGATCGGTGCCTGGGTGGCGCGACTTCCACGGTGGCCCCAACACGTGCCCCTCCTCTCTCTACGCTAGCCGTGCACATGACCGACCCCAGTCGACGACGCCGTCAATCTCGCCGTCACATGCCAAGACCTCCTCCTTCCTTGCCTTCCTCTTCCGTCTAACCTCTTGTGTCTGTCTTGCTATAAAACGAACACAGAGAATGAATTGAAGAGAAGCCAATCCATCACCGCCACCGCCCGAGCCCCGAGGCGTAGACCCTGACCCTGATCTCCGCCAAGCAATGGAAGCCGCCGGAGCCACCTCGTCCCGCCTGACCCGCTCGGCCTCCCTCTCCGCCGGCCGCACCCACCACCGCTCCCGCACCGCCGCCAGGTTCCCGTCGTCCCCACAGCTGACCCGCTCTCGGCCGCCGCGTCGTCGCCACGCGCGCTCCCGCTCCGCCGTACCAGGTCTGACGCCGCGCTCGCCTACTCCTCGAGATCCGCCGTCGTCCTCCGCCGCCACGCCCCGATCCCCGCCATCCTCGAGGCGGACGACGAGGAAGAGCGTCAGCAGCAGGCACCAGCGGGCCTCGTCGACGGCGGCGGCGGCCACGGCGGTAGAGGAAGCCGCGGTGGTGGTGGCGGCGGAGGACAAGGCCAAGGCAGCGGCTGCGATATGGGCGAGTACTACCGCCGCGTGCTGCGGGTGGATCCCGGAACCCGCTGCTGCTGCGCAACTACGGCAAGTACCTGCACGAGGTGGAGCGCGACCTGGCGGGCGCCGAGGGATGCTACGCGCGCGCGCTGCTGGCGTGCCCCGGGGACGCCGACCTGCTCAGCCTCTACGGCCGCGTCATCTGGGAGGCGCGCCAGGAGAAGGACCGCGCCGCCGACTACTTCGAGCGCGCCGTGCAGGCCGCGCCGGATGACTGGTGAGGACCAGGACTCTCCGATCCTATCTTTCCGCGGGATATATGCCTCAGCTCATTGATGAATCGATCGATTATGCAGCTACGTGCTCGGGTCCTACGCGAGCTTCCTGTGGGACGCCGAAGACGACGACGACGAGGAGGCAGGCACCCCAGCGACGGAAACGACAAGCACGGCGGTCGCGTCGTGCGACGCCCTGTTGGTGCCTGCGTGCTGATCGATCCGTGCGTCGGGGCGGTCAGCGGCTTCATCTACTACTTCTGTGTACATAGTAGGACGTACGCGAACCGGATCGGACGGCGGTGGAGGGGAGTACCGAGTACTACGTACCAGAGCAAATCACTGCCACCGCCGACGATGGCCGGACCGTTGATCGAGCCAGCGAAAAATAACGAGGACCCTAACCGACGGGGATGCGACGATGTCGGCAGCAAAATCGACGGGCACCTCGTTTGCCTCTAATCATCACTAATGTATGTATCTATCTAATAGATACTATGTATAGAGCCGCCTAGTAGCTTGATGAATACTACTGAACGATCGATGTTGTAGTAGTAGTACTTTAGCTAGCGGTAGTCAGTAATCACTGTACCATTTCGGCTTTGTTGCTGCCTGTTTCTTGTTTCGATCGAGCTCAATAAATCACAAGTACTGCTAGACTAGATGTTTGTAACTTTGTATTTCTAGAATCCAAAATAAGCTGGCCGATGCAGCTAGTGTCATGTGCACCTGCGTATTATTGGTGCCAGAGCAAACTAATTAAGCACCTGCGTATTATTGGTGTTAGAGCAAACTAATTAAGCAGGTTCACTAGCCATCGCGTTTGACTGTCGGTGATGATTAGGTTCGATTACCGAGTAATAGGTTTTTAGGGCACTCACAATACTAAAAACTATCGTGGTTTTTATAATTTTTGGATATTATGTCGAGAAAACTATCTTCCACAACGCAATTTTTTATCAAGATGTCACATGACCCAATTTATCACTCTCACATTATATCTTTTTTTTAGCGTGAAGACTTGGTTTCTTAGTTAGACTTGGTTTTTTTTGTGTTTTTCCCTCTCTCTTCAATAAATACAATACATCAGCAAAAAAGCAATAAATAGAGGGGTAATAAATGAGGATAAATCATGATAGAGTCTTAGATTGTGAGTGCTCTTAATCTCGTTGCATTTGACCGTCAGTGAAGATTAGGTTGATCGATTACTGAGTATAATAGCTATTTAATCTCCTTCTGTTCAGGCGGGCTAAACTGATACGTCATCCATGGGCCATTGTAAAAAAATGCGTAAACCTTCTACGTGTTCTATTTAAACAAGTTAGATTGTGTGAGCAGCTATGCATTTGATGATTATGATCTTGTTCATCTCCTGTAACAGAGGAAGAGCGAATGAACAAGGTCGCGGCCCAAGAGAGTGTCCCAAGCTTAGCCGGCCCAGAGAATTGATAGACTGGACCATGTAATGCGAGCTCTAGAGTACAAAGGAGATATACTTCATCAAGGTGAACCATGTTCTCGTCCCTTCCGTAACTACCGTTGAGAGGAAGCGACCAGGACACGAACACCTTCGACGCCGATTTCTTCCCTTCCCCTTCTACTCCGGCAGCTGTATCGACGCTGGAGAGGATGGGGAACGGGGAAGTGAGGTGGTCGTTGTACATATACGCATCTATACTATAGGTAGTTTGGACCCAGGCAGTGCTAGCAGGCTTGAGGTCAGGCTGTTGTGGTGGAATAAGTGTCTCCTCCGCCTGGGGCAAACCCTCTCCAAACCCGCCCCACCCCGTATGAGGAGTCAGTTCACCCGCCCGCCCCATCCCATCCCATAAAACAATCTGCTCAACCCACCCCGTCCCGCCCCGACGGAGGCGGGCTCGGCGGCGACCGTCTTCTCTTTCCCCAACTAAGAGCACTCACGGGAGACGCCTCAAGTTCCAACCCGCCCCAACCCAAATTCCCCGCCCGCAAGATAGATAAACCCGCCCCACCCCGCACCGCAACATAGACAAACCCGCCCCCCCCCACACCGCAACATAGACAAACCCGCTTTCAACCCACAGTACACACTACATATTAGAACCCACCCCAAAAACCCCATTTTGCCCCACCCCGTTAGCGTGCGAGTGTCTCCTGCTTCTTCTCCGCCTTACCTGTGCCGATGAGATGAGTGGTTGGTGTGAGTTCCCTGGCGGATCTAAAGCTCTAGATCTCATTGGGACGTTTTTCCCCTCCTTTGCCAGCGATGAGCCTTTTGGCTTTAGTTCCCCTGGATCTGAAGATCTAGATCTCATTGGGTTGTTTTGCCCCTCCTTTGTCTTCGTCGGCGATGCTAATCTTTGGTGTTGAACTTGGGAGGTTTTTCTTACCAACATGAAGTCAAATCGAAGTTGGTGTTTAGTTCCCACCTATTTTTTTGCGGTTCGGTTCCCTTTAGAAGTGCTTCGTTGTATGGCAATTTGGGGTTTGTGGCAATCCTTGACGTATGAGAGTCCTCGTTGTCCGATGGTCAATAGCCATCTTCTTCAACCGGGTCGCTCAACGCCGACAAAGCATATCTAATGCACTGTTCAAGACGGCAACTAAAAATTGTGTTTCTTCACCAGGGAGGAAGTGGCTTAAAGTTGCATACTCCAACCGTAGGCGATGAGGACAACCCGGGAATTACAAAGACTAGAGTACAATTTCTTTTTCTTTTGAGGGTGTCTTTGTAAGGTGAGGGATGCAATCACCAAAAATTATGAATGGTGAATTATAAACCCGGTTTCTAAAAAGCAAAGAGAAAAACTCACAAAAAAAAACTCATTAGTAGATATACTCCGTAATTGTAGACTAAAACCCGTCCTCGCTATCTTGCGTGTTCTCGCTTCATTTCTTTCCCTTCTCTGCTGCTTCTTCCCGCTACCCAGCAGAGCGCGGGCAAGGCATGGGCAAGGGCAATTATCACCCTTCTATTCTATCAGTCAGCAGTCCGCACATGCATGGTTCCCGTGTCAAATTTCTTTCTGCACCAATTTTCTTTTCTTTTCTTTTTCCCCTTTTTTTTTTTATGAGAAGGATCTGCACCAATTTTCTGGGAGCAGCTGCTCGCTCGGTTCCTGGATAATACACGTTCGATTCTTGAATAAATACCGGAGAAAAAAATCAAATTTTATGCACTTTGTGATCAATAAACATTTAAACCACACATAAGTTTTAATATTTTATTCAGCAGATTTACATTCAAATTGCTTCTGAGATAATGATAATAAATATTAGTGAATGATAATGTAAAGTAGTAGTTAGAGAAACTAAGCTTAAAATGTAGAGTATTCTATGGATGCTATATCGATCATGTAGAGAAATTAACCTTTTTTGTGAAATGCTTTATTTTAGGACGAAAGGAATACGTCAGATGCTATACCGATCATGTAGCTGCTCTGCCATATGTCCATAGTCTAACTAATATAAACGCGAACGTATGCTATAAAAAAATCAGCTTCGATATAAAACTATGGAAACAATAATCAAGGCCACGGGATTTGGATATTAACGTATAATGTTTTTTTTTTCATTTCAACTCTCACACCTGAATACGCACAAATTAGATTTAAATCCAACAGGTGGAGGGTTAAGTGAAAAAAAAAAACCAACGTTGAACCGGATCTTATGGCCTTGATTGAAGTTTCCATTATACTGGCGATTTCCATAGCAAAATGTTGCCAATATAAACACATGTTTGGATGACACCTGCTTATGTAGTCACAAACTATGGTTTCATAACACGAAGAGACACATAAATGTGCTTTAGAACTAAGGCCCCCTTTGGATTGGGGTGAAACACAGGAAAATCGCAGGATTCCCGATCCTAAGGAATCGATCCTATCCGGTCCTTTGGATGGCACACAGCTACCGCAGGAAAAAAAAAGGAAAAATTCCTATGGCCATCATTCCGTAGGAAAAACGGAGGAAACAAAACATGAGGCCTGAGCTCATGGAAATATTCCTGGCGCGCAGATTGCGCGGGCGCGCGCGTCGCTCAGCAAGTTTGCGCGAGACTTCTGTCCTTCTCCACGAACAAAAGGGAAAAAGAAAAAGAAAAAGAAAAAGAAAAAGCCCACCGGTGCCGGATCCATGGCCGCCCGAGCTTCCGTCTTCTTCTCCGTCCGTCTTCACGTGGCAGCAGTGCCTGGACACGAATCCGCGGCAGCAGCATCTCCTCCCCGTCGGCGCGCAGCCACGGGACTGAGGGAGCTCCTCCACGGCATGGACGCGCGGGCGCGAGGGAGCTCCTCCCAAGTGGCGCCCACCAAACGGCGCGGTCGTGCGGGAGCTCCAGAATGTCGTCGCTCGCTCGCCAGCCGCCAGCCGTGCGGGAGCAGCTCGCCAGCCGCACATCGCAGTGCCCTCGCACCCCTCGCCTCGCGCTTGGGAGGCCCCCTCCGTGGCCACCATGGCCGCTGCTCAGCTCACTCCTGAGACAGAGGCACCCCTCGCCTCACGCTTGGGCAGCTACAGCAAGGAAGAAGCATCTGGTGGGTGGTGTGTTCGCGTGGATAAGATAAGATAGGCCACGGGCCATGGTGTTTTTATTTTTATTTTTTGATGAAAGCACGTGGGTCCCAATTCCAAATCCAATCTCAATTTGCAGGCACTGTTGGTTCCGGTGTTTTTCCTACGCTCATCCAAATAGCTTTTCCAACAAACTTCCTATAGTTTTTATTCCTCTGATTCCAATATGCATTCCTACCCTTTTCCTACATTTCACCTATTCCTATGGTTTTCCATCCTGTGTTCCAAAGGGGCCTAAAAATGGCCATGAGTGGAATTTCTCAGAAAAGGCCCAAAGGAGCCTCCACTTTGTCCACCGTTCTCTCCTACAAGGATAAAATGGTTCTGCAGAGCCCATGGGCTCGTATCCTCATCAACTCTGTCCCATTCAACACGGTTCGTACATATGAAGAAGCATACCCTTTCCAAATCTGTTCTTTTCTATAAGCGGCAGTTTGGCACAGCTCACATGAGCTGTTTTTTTTTACCAGCCATCTCTTTTTAAAATAACCTTTCTCTCTCACAAAGGAATAAATGGGAAAGAGCTGAAAAATAGCTTCTTTCAGCTCTCTCTCTCTCTCATTCATTTATCTCTTATATTCATGCATAAAGTTGTTACTAAAGCTATTTTACCAAATATTTTTTTTTAAAAAAAAAAATAGCTTACCTTCACCTAGCGAGTTGCTCATGAAGTTGCTTTCTAAAAAAAAAAAAAATCTAGTGAAGCTAAGTAACTCACGCATCATATGCATGTAATCAAAGGATAAATCAAATTGACATGTATTCTCATTTGTCTTTTGGTATAGCTCGGTGTTCACCATTGAAGCCGGTTTCTCGCTGAAGCTAAGCTATTTGGAAAAAAAACTCCCTCCGTTTCAAATTGTAGTTACTTTGGCTTTTCTAGATCCATTGCTTTTTACTACGTATCTAGACATAATGTATAACTGTGTGCATAACAAAAATCAATGTATCTAGAAAAGCCAAAATAAACTACAATTTGGAACGGAGGGAGTATTTGGCAAAGAGCTTCATAAACAACTTCATATATGACTCCGAGAAGAAAATGACGGAGAGTGAGAGAGCGCGCTATGGAAAGCTACTTTTTCAACTTCACCTCTTTACATTCCTTTCATCCTTTGTGGGAGCATAAGTAAAGAAAAGAGCTTCACCCATGAAGCTATGTTTAGAAAGATGATGTTTATAAAAAAAAACAACTCACAAAAATGTGCCAAAAAGGTTCTTATTATAAACTAAAAATTCTACATAAGCTCACTAGATATACACTAAAAAATTGCAAAGGAATATATGCAGTCCATGAGTCCATCACGAAGGGCGGAAGAAATAAAAGGCATCATCAACTACCAGTGGCCTATACTATACATGCAAAGTCGCTAGAATAACAGCATCAGAATGAAGCAACAGATTGGAAAGCACTAGCACGAGCAAGCGCTGGTGGTAGGGGCGCGGGCAGCCGCCAAAGACGAAGAATCCGGCCTTCATCGACCCAACTTGTTCAAGATTCGATTCCCATTTCCCAGGCCTGCCCGTACCTGCGGCAGGGTCAACAACTTGCAGGTTCTATCATCGTGGCTATCGTCATCTACGTGCTCCCTTTCATCCAAAAATATATAGATACTCCAATAGTCCAATTCTAATAAAATATTGACTCGAAATGTTTACTACATTAAAAAGAATATCAATATCTATCTATGATACTCTCTCTATCCTATAAATTATAAGTCATTTTAAGAATCTTGAGAGTCAAAACATCCTACGTTTGACTAAAATTTTAAAAATTTAGAGAAAACTAAAAAAATTTATGACATCAAATAGATTATACTTTAAAAGTATAATTAATGAATAATCTAATGATACTTAATTGACGTTATAAATATTATTATTTTATCGGATAAATTTGGTCAAATGTAAGATGTTATGATCTCTAAAATTTTTGTAATGCTATGATTTGGAATGGAGAGAGTTCTAATAAATATCTATGAGTGAATTTTAGAACTTTTTTTGCGGCACTATCAAAAAATACCTTTTCAAGAAGAACATAAGGAGTGCGCCACTTTTCTTTATTAGCTCATCCCCACTCTGTTCACAGGCGAACATATAAGTCATCAGAATTTTCTTTTAGCTATTGCTCCATTATGTTAAATTAAAAAAAACATAGCAGTATTATTACCCGTAATGGTATCACGAGGACAGTGATGGCAACAGTCGTGTTCGTGCCTTCACCAGATGCGGCCGCTTTTCTCAGGCTAGAATCTGATTCTCTTTCAGTGAGCTGTGACTGCAAATGATTCTTTGATCTGTGGCTATGTGTGACTCTGTCAACGATTCTGATAGGGAGGTTGGAGATTCCATGGGCCCAGGTGGGCAGGCCAGCCTGGCTGTGCCCGTGGGCACGTGAGGGTACCGAGATGGCACGTGGCGCTGTATCACTTGCCGCGTGGCGGCCGTTCTTCTGTTGCTCCATCACCATCTGGACGGTCGTGGCACCCCGCGCCGATCGATATTACCCATGCAACCAGCCACGAGACACCACACCAGGTCATCAGCCATATCAGCGCAGTTGAGTGAGCTGAGTACTCCCTCCGTCTCAAAAATAAACGGCGTTTTGGGTTTTTCGTGTCACAAGTTTTTACTTCGATTTATAGAAAATACGTAGAAGATTTAAATCTCCAAATAAATTTGTTAAAAAACCAGATCAAAAGATCTTTCTAATGATACTAATTATGTAATATAAATATTAGTCCTATTTTAATATATAATTGCGGGTACATGTTTTCGAGAAGCGAAAAACGTCATTTATTTTGAGACGGAGGGAGTAGCTTATATGAACTCCCGATAAAAAAAGATGGATACACACTTACAAGTTACAACTCCATATATGCACTAATAGAGGTCTTACTCTTTCAATTAGCAAACCCAAATCACATACCATGCTTGAACTCCCCTTGCTCTCCAAATGGTGTATAGCACTATTCTGAATATCAAGGGAGCCAACATGCCCGATATATGGCGGGGAAATACCCACAACTATAAGGGCACTCACAATGTCTGACTCTACCATAGAGTCTAAAAGTATTTATTATTTTTGGGTAACGTGGATTTGGAGTCTAAATAAGACTTGGTGTCTTGTTTTTTCTCCTTCTCTCTTCCATAAATATCTTTGTCATATCGGTAAAAGTGCAATAAATATGATTGTAATAAATAAATAGCTTAGACTCTATGGTAGAGTGCACGCAGCCGTGTAGTGTCCTAAGAACTAGCAGATTGTTTAAATTCCATTAACTAAAATCGGGATTACGATCCAGTCACCCTTGATCTTTGAGGTTCCTCTGGGTACCTAGTGTTAAGTTTAACAAGTGTACACCACAACTACTCACTAGACTGAATAGATCAAGCTACTAGTTCTTAACCCCTTTATTGGACAACTAGAGAAAAAAACAAAGTCCTAAACTATTCTAAACTATTCTAAGGGTCCCTCAATACCCATTGACACTTATAAATAATCTGTCCTTAACCTCGTCAATATCCTTTAAAAAACGAAACAAGTTCCATGAAATAGACATGAAAACCATTGATCGTCAGTTGATCAATTATCATTGTAACCCTAACTTAATAATCTTTCACCCTACGAATTGAGCACCAAAAGCGGGCCAACCAGCGTGGCCACGTCGCCCGCTTTTCCCGGACGTCGGATCGGCCAAATGAACGGCCCAGATCATGCGAGCCCTGGCTATTTTACAAAAACGCCCTCGAACTGTGGGGAAATACAGGCCGAAGTCCAGGCCACCTCTCATCCCCTCCTCCCTCTCTCCGACGCGGGCAAGGCGCCGGCGGCGGCGCACGCCCCCTCCTCCTCCTTCTCTTGAGCTCTCCCTCGCTGCCTCACACCACTCCGGCGGTGCTTGTGGACGGCTCACCACGGCAGTGCAGCGGCCCCAGCGTGTCGACCTCAGCTAGGGCGGGCCCCACACGGAGGTGTGGCGGTGGCGCAAAGCGAGCGCGCGGCGGCCCCGGCGTCGCGTCCTCAGCACGGTGAGGGATGCTCCCGGCGCGTAGGCCTGGCATGGGCCCTACCACCGACGGCCGCCGGCGCGGCAACCCCCGGCACTGATGACCTCCCGGCGTTCCCGCGAAGGCGCACAAGGCCTCTCCTTGCTAGCTGCTCCTTCCTCCTCGCGGTTGGGGTGGCATTTCCGCGACCATGGCATCCCAATCCAGTGAGCGAGGTATTTCAGGCGGAGGCCGGCCGACCCCGGGAGGCACAGCGAGGGCGCTAGCTACGAGGACGAGACCACGCCGTCCACGACCGCGCGCTTGTCGCGTCGCACAACAACCGTGAGGCCTGCCGCGGACCGCGCTGCCGGCGATGGACAACACCACACCTTACTGCACACGCTGCTCTCCTGGCCCCCACTCTCTGAGCGCGACTTCCCCGCCGTCTTCACTGCCATCTCCGGCAAGAACCTGGTACATTGTCTGCCTGCGTTTATCTTGCTAACGCCACTAGCAGCCCAACTGCTCGACGAAATGCTCCTCTAGCGTATACAGTTAGCCTATGTAGTTTTGACATTCTGTGATCTTTCCAATGTCCACTAAAATACCTCTGCAGTAGATGCAAAAGACAGGAACGCAATAGAAAGTTGTCAATAATTTAGAAACATGAAATTGCTAGAGACCTCTAGGATCTAGCCAGAATTAGGCCACTGCAGAATTAGTCACATGCAGATTTCCATCTTAGATGTTTTGCCTGATCTTACAATTAAACGTCTATATATATGTTCACCTTCTAACTCTGTAATTCAGCATCTTTGCATCTTTGAGTTCAAAATATTAAGGTTGTGAATACTTGAAAATTATCAACAGTTCACAGAGAGAAAACAAGCCAGTTTGCTCATGCTTTTGGTACTCAAAATTTTATGGCAATAAAGGATACGTGATATTCTACTAGCCAAAGATATTAATGATGTGTAGTACCTTGAGTCAAGACAAAAATAGAGGTAGCCAAAGATTTTGCTGAACAAAGTAAAGTCTGAAGCTGGGTGTCAAACTCAAAGCAACAGTTACACATTGATACTGAAGTATCATACATGTTTCACTCCCCTTGCTATTTACTGAAGTATGAGACTGCAGTCGACTCAACCAGTTCATATGGCTGCAGTGGTCTCAGTACCGTAGATACAGTGCTTGCTGCTCCAAAAGATTAACTACCTTTCAACCTTAATTTGGGAAAAAAACATTTTTTCTGAAAAAGCTACAGTTTTAGAGAGTTGTATTCAAGTGACATCTCTTCCTTTAACAGCGAGCAACCACAGACAGGAAGATGATGAATCTACTTACAGTCAGAGGCTAATGATCTATACAGAATGCCTAATGCAAAGTTTGAATTCAGTCTTAGCTATAATCTGAATATCAGGACATTGATTCTTTGCATTTAGTCAGGGACAAGAACAATAATTAATGCATACATGTACTTACTAGCTTAAATCATGAATTATGCTTGATTCATCAACCCATCCAACTACGCACGCCAAGGATACACATGATCCTGAATAATGATGTTCAGTGCTGCCATTTAAAATTTTGAACGAATTTCTTTATTACAGTCCTTACACTTATTCGTTTCAAATGCTTCTTTAATTTTTTTCTTCATTTTATATATATGTACATATAGCTGTGCCGACGCCACCTGAAGCATCTATTGATACTTCCATGGTTCGCAGGCATAGGCCAAACGTAGCGAGCTTATCGAAGATATCATCCTCCAAGATGATGGTAAGCACAGCCACATCTACAAATGTATAGCTGACCAAAAAAATGCACTGCCTACTCTATACATAGCACTTTCTAATTTTTCAAACCTACATAGTATATATGCCTACTCTATATATAGCACTTTCAATTTTTCAAACCTACATAATATATATGCTTTCAGTCTTTTTTTATTATGTTATATCATAAATAATCCTCTGCTCAATGTTTCTACAATTTTAATAAGATCTCTTCATATTTTGGTCTGCTACGTTGCTTTGTTTTCCATGTACAGTCCTAAGATTTTGGCTACAAACTCTAAAATCTTCTTTCTTTAATCTATACACAGGTATCAATTGCTTGAACACCAGCATCCCCCTACCATCAACAGCTACCATGTTGCTGTTTACCATAATAACGACTTTATATTCAGTCTTGGTTAATGACATACTCTTTTTTTTTAGACATGTTACCTTCTGCACTGCACCTGTTAGTTTTGTGCTCCCAGCAATTTTTTGTGCCCCTTGCAAAATTTAATGGCAGTAACAGAGATACGGTTTCTATGCTTACAAATTTTAAGTCCTTCTATGCTCTCAACAATTTAACTCAACAGCATTTATACTCCAGTTCAGGTATACACTTCATTTGGCGGCCATGCAGTTCATCTGAATAACCACTCATATACTTCTTCCATACATTTGTTTAGCGCTTCATCGTCCATATGCATAGTGCAGTTACTAAGTCAAGTTTCAGAACTTCTTAGAGACTCAGACCATTCCTTTAATAAATTGTAGCATGTTCCATTTCTTAGATCATTTAGCTGATATAATATAGAGGCACTACCACCATGAACATAACACTAAAAAGTCATACTTCCCATACAGCTAGCCTATGCAACTACACATATTCACTCGATCAAGAATTTCTTTATGCTTAAAACAGGTTTCCACAGTTAACAAAGTGATGGATTGACCTTTTGCAACATGTGCAGGAAACATACGTGCCATGAAACTGTGATGGGTTGACCCTTTGCAACAACTGTGCTACCATTATTGCCATAAGTCCAAGTCAATGTGTCGTATCCAACATATTTGATAATTTCATGTAACCTTTAGAATGTGCAATGTAATCACCTATGTAATATTAACACCATAGTCCCCCTGGCATGTACAAAACAAACCAAGTCTGTAATGTTGCAGCCAGTTATGCAGTATATGCGTAGTTATGCTTCAGCTTAACACTATGTTGATTTCTTATGTGCATCAAATTGTCAATGACAAATAGACACGTGTATATCTTCAAAATTTCACCTGCAGCCATCAACTTCAATAATACAATGGCCACTTTCACTGGCCATAAGTGGCAACGCCGCGATTTTTCTAGTTATATTACCAGAACCAATAATATACACCAAAAGGCTAAGCATATTTCTATAATCATTCACCAAAGTGTTAAATGAAGTTTATTGAATTATATGTAAATTGGTCCAAAAGAAAAGAATACACGTATTTTTGTGTGTGACATATTTGGATAAAATATTAGGTCAAGTCACTGGCTAAAGAGATCATCACATATATGTGCATGTGCATATAGTGAAGTCATCATCCACAAGTAATAGGAGGTTGTTCATCTCTTAACTACTCTCCTACTATCTGTTCTTAAGCCAGTCTTTATGATGTGTTTCACGACATCGTTCTCCAAGACTGCTATATCATTTAAAATGAAATGAATTTTGGATGAAACACCAACTTTCGGTGGAAAGTTTCATTTGTGGTTTCATAGGCATTTTATTTCATGACTCAGAGACATGGTAATCACGTCAAGAGAGCTTTACCTAGATGGAACCCATTTTTGTCTCTCTTCTTAAATACATTGTTATGTCATTAGAAATGTCCAGCGTGACAATCTAATTCAATACAAATAAAAACTGATGACACTCACACCGAAACTACCTTATGCTTACCCATCAAATCAAATAGAAGAAAAGCTCGATTTCTAACGGTTTTTGTAATGTCTCGTCCTCAAATCCCGTCCTAAGAGCATCAGCGGTGTTGAGGACCCGGTTCGGTCGATAATGGGGTCCACCAACGACTTCACCCGGCGTGCTACGAGATCACCGGTGTATAGAACCGGGCTTGTGTCTATGAATGGGACCCACCACGTGACTCAGCCCCTCCTCCTCCTTCCTCCTCCCGCGGGAATTCCCCGCAGCGCCACGGACTACGCCGCCTCTGCCGGTGCTCCGCCTGCTTTTGCCGACCATGGCTCCTCCGCCCTCCTTCTTCATGCTCGGCGCCGTCGTGGTCCCACGCATCCCTTCCACCGCCCCTGGCCCCCACTTGCCATGCAGAGCGGCGTCCGCCCGGAATCCGCAGCGGCTATTTTACGCATCTCGCAACGACGCCTTCCTCCGTCCCTCCGTCCGGCGGGGCGCGGCGTCCTCGGTCGGCGGCGGGCGCATCTTCGCGGCGGCGCCACCTCCCCACCCCTCCCGTTCGTGGCGGCGGGGAGTACCAGCGTCGATGGGCAAATGCGGGGGAGAGAGAGAGGAGTTTCGATCGGAGTGGGTGCGATGCAAAGGACTTGGTTCTCCATCGATCCAGTCCATAATGTATCGGACTTCGGTTCTATCTCCTCATTTATTACATCGGACCAACATCGAACCGCCCACTACGGGTGCTCTAAAAGCCATGAGAAGTGATGAAGTATTGGTCGAGTAGTGTTCACCTGGCCGGAGTGGGGATCGATTTGAACCCGGTCCAAAGAATGCTTATAAAAGACAAGGCATTGTTATAAAAACGCGTCGTCGTAGGTTAGGACCTTCCCCTCTCCGTCTCTCTCACGATCACATAGTAGGATGAAAGTAGAACACATAGACACAAGGTGTAGGGA
>JADLZK010004916.1:600000-984996 GCA_015847255.1 Hyparrhenia diplandra | reverse complement strand
CCCTTTGAGCAACCAAAACTATTCGCATAAATGTATGACCTGTCTTGAGAAATGTTAATTACATTGGAACTACGGTATATACAGCATAGTTGACTTTGAGCTACGTGGATCAAGCAAAAGATTTCATAAGGGCTTTGAGAAAGAAGAGTTGTGCGGCATTTCCTTTCATGAAAATTAAAGTGTCATATACATACTGAATAATTGGGAAGTCCTTTTCTGAGGTAAATCAACATGTAGAGTGAGGCAGACCTTGGGCCTTGGCTGAATTCAATAAAGTTTGCAAAAAATCTTCTGACAGAACAAATGGCAAGAGGGATGAAGGGTCACCTTGCCAAACTCCTCTTCTACAATCAAAAACTTCCCCAGCAACCTCATTAAGAAGGACAACAAAAGTGCGAGTTAAAGATCATCTTCATCTAGGTTAACCACCTAGTTTGGAAGCCCGTGTGTTCCATGATTTGGATCATCTATTCATGCTTCTCTTTATCAAAGGCTTTGTCAGAGTCAAGCTTAACATTGATGATATTGGTTGCTACCAACAATCAGACATGATGACTAAAAGTCATCGCTATTGGTTGCTCCAGAGCCTTTCCTAGTAAACTGGTAGATTCTAGCATAATTTTCTACCGCCACAACAATCCGACATGATGGAAAAGTACCGTTATTGGTTGCTTCAGAGCCTTACGTTTCAAGATTCAAATGTGACATCAGAAGCTGCAGCCTAGTTGATCATCATTTCCATCCATTGGAGAATGCAGGCGTGTTGAGAACATATACAAAGGGCCATGGTTAACTACTACCTGCTACTTTAGTTTATCTAATTATGACGAAACAGAAGGAAGAAAGCAATTTTCTCCGCCATAACACACCATGCAAGATATTGTTCGGAAAAGAAGACAACGACAAAACCCTAGGTGCGTCATAAATATAAATATTTTTTTTCTATGGAGCCTTGACTTACAATTGACGTACATACTAATCATCATCTAAAACTTGGAGATGATCAAATAAGACAGCACTTGTACAAGTTGAGCATGCAGCCATCTAAAACAAATAGAAAATGGAAATGCTGAGTCGGATTCATGTCACTTCTTTGGAGTGTGGTGGTAAGGTATAATAATTGGTTTGCTCTTTTGCCAATGAGAAACACTGATGAGGACTGCAGTGTGTATGGTATCCACATGCCAAGGATGCTGAGGTACATAACAATCTCTACAAGTTGCGCACGCAGCCATCTAGTATGTATACATGAAAACTCACCAACTGATGGATGACTTCAACTCGGGTCAAATCTACCACAGAAGGATAATATATGCTTATGGGCTCATCCTTCTCCATGGAACTGATCTAGACCAATAAGTCAGACGTGCTGAGGGACCACGGATTGTTCGGGCGTTCCATTTTCTTTGCAGTTCTATTTCAACTAGCTATAAGACGCTAACTTAGCCTGGGGCCGGGAATATTACCAAACTAGCAAGTCCACCGATCACTCAGCAGCAGGAATTGACCCCTTAGCGCTCAGGTGGCACCTACCGCGGAGATAGCCTGCCAATGACTCCGGGCAGCCATGGTCTACTATTGATAATAGAATAGATAGTTAATTTTTTTAAAAAATAAGGTCCAATAGCTATTATTGATGATGATGGTGTGAGTCTAGCAAATCAGATGCCACATATTTATAGCTGTGTGGGGATTTTATAATTTATATTTTACTTAACAATCTAGAGGGTATTAGTACAACGTGGAAGGTCCCTGTGAATATAATAGTAAGATGCACAGCGCATAGTCTAAAGTACAACAAGGGGAATTGGCCAAAATAATATGAGTGCAACTGTGAAAGTAAAAAAAACAAATAATATAATATTTGATGACCTTTTTGGAATGTAGTACTTGAGAATATCACTTTGTTAAATACGTGGTATGTAGAAAATATAGGATTTCAGGTGTCAAAGGGGGTAAGACAGTATAAAAAAGGAATTGGTTGGTATAGAAATGTAGTTCTTGAGAATGACTTCGTAGGTACGTGGTAGAAAAAGGTTGCTGGTTTAAAAAAAATATTAGAGGGAGAAAATTTCAGGTTGCTACTTATTTTGTTAACCTAATAAACTTATTGGTCTAGCACGTAAACTATAGAAAACACTTAGCCGCAATACATTGAGATGCTCATAAGAAAATACATAGTGGCAACAGTAGGTCGAGCCATCAAATAAAAGATCTAGCTATGTCGCAGTCGTCTAGTACATATGGACAACTGACCGACTAATAGATGACCTGTGTGCAGGTCTACAAACAAAATACTAAGCGCTTGGCTCACCCATCGTGCTCCTTCTCAGTGGAGCTGGATGTAGCTATCAATAACAGTACAAGATAGTTACTGTGCAGGACCACCGGATTCTGAAAACCCTAGATTCTTGAAAGACTTGATGTCCTAGACCTGTACTTTCCCGGAAGTTTCTTATCAGTTGGCTAGCTTTTGATGGCTGCTACACCCCTAGCTCTTCTATTTAAAACCTAGGAGCCTAACCTCAGAGACATGTACCATCCATTGGAGAATCGTTATTGGTCCGTTAAGAGGCACCTTATGTGGTAAACTTTTCAATAATGCGTCATGATTAAAATGTGATATTGGCAGCTGTAAAATAGTTGATCATCATTACCATCCATTGGTTAATACTAACGTGTTTATAACTCCAATACGCACGACGATGGTGAACTACTACCTGCTACATTAGCTTTATTATCAGGATGTGAAGACAAACTAAGAAAGCAATTTTTCTCCGCCATAGCATCTGCCAAGATATAGTTGAGAAAACAACAACAACAACAACAACAACAACAATAACAACAACAGCAACAACAACAGCAGCAACAACAACAACAACAACAACAACACGTCAAGGGTGTCATCAATACAATATGTTTTCCCTCTGGAGCCTTCATACAATTGACGTATACATATCAGTCTAAAACTGAAGTTCACAAAATAAAACTTCCCTTTTAAAAGTTGAAAACAAATAGAACATAGAAATGATGAGTCGTGTCATCCATTTGGAGTGTAGTAGTACTACAGTGCATATGTATATTGTACAGTTTTTCTCAAGAAAGGTATAATAATTGCTTAATTTTAGTTTTTTTTTTTTTTTTTCTAATTTAAGAGACAGTGATGAGGACTGTAGTGTGTATGGTATGAACATGCTGAGGAGGTGGTACATATATATTCTAGCAGTGGGGTACACGAACACATATGTAACATGGTCTAGTAGTTATGCATGCACCCATCTAGTTTTTTTTTTCCCGAAAGCGGGCTTGTGCCCGTACTCCATTAATAAGGGAAGTGGGAAAGTACATCCTAGACGCCCCTCACGCCGAGCTACCAGGGAGGGAAAATAGACGAAACACTGACAGAAGGCACCGGCTATGATGGTGGCGCTTAGAGTGCTGTGCTAGTAAGGAAACAAATGTGTGACGAAGCAGCAGCGACTATCAGCGTCCCCGGCGAAGGCGGCTGTAGGGATTGGCTGCGCGTAGAACGTCTCGCTTGAGTTGCGGCACCCATCTAGTATGTCTACATGAAGATTGACCAACTGATGCATGACTTCAACTTGGACGCTTATTGGCTTACGTTATTGTTTGCGTCAGAGCCTTACGATTCAAGATTCAAATGTGATATCAGCAGCTGTAAACTATTCGATCATCATTTCCATCCATTGGAGAATGCAGGTGTGTTGAGATCTCATATGCGAAGGATGATGGTGAACTACTAACTGCTACTTTAGTTGTATCTGATTATGATATGACGAAGGACAAACTGAAAGCAATTTTCGACACCATAACAGCACGCAATATGTAGTTCATAAAATACAACAATATTAAGTTTTTCATGTGGAGGCTTGACTTATAATTGGCATAAGCTATCAGTCTGAACCATTAGTTGACCGAATAAGTGTGCACTTTTACAAGTTCAAAACAAATAGAAAATACAAATACTAGTCAGATTTGTGAAATATCTTTGGAGTATAGTAGTACTACAGTACATATATATGTTGTAAATTTTTTTGTCAAGAATGGTATAGTATTCCTTTACTTTTACGCTGATCAGAGACACTGATGATGACGACTGCAGTGTGTATGGTATGAGCATGTTGAGGACGAGGTAGTACATATACTAGCAGCGGGGTAGGATGAACCAATCTATATAACATGCTCTAGTAGTTGTGCATGAAGCCATATGGTATGTATACACAACGACTAACCAACTGATGGATGACTTCAGCTTGGGTTAGGTCTACCCAGAAGGACACTGCACGCTTTGCTCATTCTTCTCTGAACTGATGTAGCCAACTAAGTTTGATGTGCCTGCTGAAGGACCATGGATTGTCCTAGCATTTTATTTTTCCTTGAATCTCTCACAGGAATGGGAACCCTTGTTCTTCTATTTCAATGATATATAGGGGACGCTAGCTTAATTAGATTGTGACCGGGAACACTGTTGGATCCCAAGAACACAAACCACACACAATGGTCTACAATTGTGTGGCAACTTTGTGGAGGACGCCCGGGAGACAGTGCCCTTTTTCACTGGGGATAGATTGAATTACAAACACGATTACAACTGTGCCAAAATGCTAACTCACTCCTCTTACATGCAGCTATTTACATCAGTAGTAAACACACACACTTAACACATAGCAAAACCGCTAAAACATGGATACAAAGACACAATTGTAAAAACACACTCTTCGAAAACCGTCATTACGTGGCGTGTTCATCACGCTGCCTTGACAGGGCTCCCACTTCAAACTTGAAGTTTCCGCCTCCTCTACCAGTCCAACTCTCCCGCAATCGTGTCCAAAGGTCATTGTGAGAGGGGATTAACCCAACAAATACTATCGAGCTAGCAATCCAATAAACACTCGGAGAAACATGTTGTTGGAAAAGAAAGATTTTATTGCATCCCAAAGAGTAGTACATCGACTTGGTACACAACTTTGGGACAAAATGTTCCTATCCTCTACCTAAAAGATAGGCCCACAGCTAATGGCAAAAAATGACCATAATCTAGTGACTATTCAATGCTAAGATTTGACATCATATGTCTACTTAAAGATACTGCGTCCCATTGCCACTTGATCCAAATGTCATGATGCTGCCACAGCTACATCGTGGAACTCTGGTCTCCGGAGGATAAGCCCACAAATCGAACCTATGGGAGATTGCTTATTTAACTAGCAAAGGAGAATTATTTTTTCTTTCATTTTTTTTTAAATCCTCTACATCCAAATAAACCAACATGTCACTACTAGCCCAAGTACTAAAGATTTCAATTGTTTTATTGCTTCATTTAACCAGCTGCGCCAAATATATGAGCTATATTCTTGGCGTTTTGATAAATTTTAACAACTTGAAATATTGGTTCCGAGATTGTTATAAACATTGTCTACAAAATGCTCTTATACTCTGCCTAAAAGATAGGAACACAGCTATAAAGGCAAAAACTGACCATAATCTAGTGACTATTCAATCTTAAGACTTGAACACCACACATATGCCTACTTAAAGACATTCCTCCGCTTGCCACTTGATCCAAATGTCACGATGCCGCCACAGCCACATTGTGGAACTCACGTCACTGGAGGGTCGCCCACAAATCGATCCCGTGGGAGATTTCTTATTTAACTTAGCAAAGGAGATTGCTACAAACATTGGTCTAACAATGTTCTATAAATCAGGATATTGCTTCATCAAACTATCAATGCCTTATCATTTGTCTTCCCAGAATCTGACTTGTGAGCTATCTTTAATATAATAAGACATCCATAGTGGAATAAATCATGCTTCACCTTCAGCAGGCTAGCCCAAAAATGGGATTAACCTTTTTCATTTTGCTTGAACCAGTGGTTTAGATCCTAGATATTTATTTCGTTGCAATTGTTGTCAAGTTCTATATGTTGTTCGGAGCTCAAAAAGCCACTTAGTCAGTAGAGTGATATTCTTAAGGCTGAGATCAGCTATTCCAAAACCACCCCGACCCTTTGGGAAGAAAAGAATAGACCACTTTTGCAAATCCATATTTTCTCTTGTGTTTACCATCTTGCAAATAAAACGTCGATAAAATAGTCCATGTTCTAAATAACCCCATTTGGAATGGTAAAACAGGATGTCATGTACATTAGAAGACTCAAGACGGAGTTTATCAACGTCAATCTAAGCCCTATCTCACTCTAGCGAAAATTAATCTTCAGTATAGAAAGTTGCTCGAAAGCGCATAGCAAGAAATTAAAAGTTTTTGCCTTCTCTAGATCATGATCTAGAAATGAGATCACGGGCTTCTACAGTTAGCAGAAGATATGGGTTAATGTTTTTATATAAAAAAATCGAACAGATCCAACAGCTATTATTGACAATGATGGTTTAGTCTACCAAATTAAAAGGCAGATACTTATGACTAATGTGGGAATTTCTACTAATAACAATCTAGTGAGGATTGGTATAACATCGAACTATGGAAGCTCCCTCTCTAATGAGTACTACTGTGGTTGGCAGAGTTCATACTCAGTCTAAATTAAATACAACAGCCTATAAAATAGAAATAAGTTCATGTCAAATAGAAAATATAGGGTTTCAGGTGATAAAGAGGTAAGACAACCTATAAAATGGAATTGGTTGTCTTAGAAATAGTTTCGGCGTTTCCAATGCAAAACCATTTAGGATGCTAGTATAGAAAACTATTGGAGAAAGAAAAAAAATTAAGGATGTTACTTATTTTATTAACCTACTTTGGTTTGGCACGTAAATTATAGAAAACATTAAGTGGTGCTCTAAGAAACTACACAATGGCAACACTAGGTCGAGCCAATAAATAAAAGATCTAGTAGTTGCGCAGTCTTAAACACAACTAACCGATGGATGATTACTGACCGACTTATGGATGATGACCTGTGCTCAGAAATAATAATTGCATGGCTGATGTTGCCATCAATAATAGTTGTGGTGCTGGTGGACCATCTGATACTTAAAACCCTATATTCCACCCGTAGCTCTTCTATTTAAACCCGGGGAGTCTAACCTCGGTGATACATAGCATATATCAAACAAGAAACAAAAGTCCAGTGATCAGTCCACAAAGCCACCGAGGATGTCATCACTCCTGTTGCTCGTGCTGCTCCTTGCAGCAGAGACAGCCTCCATGGACAGCCTCTCCACGATTCCGGGCTGCCGGGCGCTTTGGCGAGGCGTGGAGATACCGTACCCTTTCGGCATCGGCACTCACTGCTCCCGCAGTGGGTTCGAGATTGACTGCATCAACAATGGCAGTGCTGGAGAAATTCCAGTGCTAGCCAATATTGATCAGACCATCCGGGTCCTGGTGCTGCACCTATCTGTGTGGCCGTTTCCAGAGGCCGAGGTGTTGCATCCGGTGGCATATAAGTGCTATAACTCTACTGGATACGATATTGGGAGCTCCAAGGGCGGTGCCAACTTCAACCCAGAGGGTGTATATCGCATCTCCAACACCAAGAATGAGCTCTACGCCCTCGGCTGCAACTCCTTGGCCTACGCCTCAGGGGGAGGAATGTTGGCGTCTATCAAGCTTCCCATATAAATCCTATACCGGATGCATAGCTGTCGCCGGTGATGCAAACGCCCACAGAACGATGTCTGTGTGGGCGTCGGCTGCTGCCAAGTCAACATCCCGCAAGACATCACGGACAGCAGCATGACCTGGAGTAACTGGTTACGCGAGCGACCCGGGAGTTCTGCCCATGTGACTATGCCTTCATCGTAGAGAAGGCCAACTACACCTTCAAGGCATCCGACCTACTATCAACACACATACCCAACAACAAGACCACGCCTTGGGTTGTTGACTGGACTGTGCCGCTACGCCTTTGATTGGGCCATCCATGACAACGGCTCGACTCCACTCTCCTGCTCTCAGGCTCCAACCATGACTGATGAGTACGCCTGTCGCAGCCACCGTGAGCGAAAGTCGTTGACTCAACCAACGCCCCAGGATACTTCTGCAACTGTACCAAAGGCTACCAGGGCAACCCCTACGTCGTTAGTGGTTGCACCAGTAAGTAATCTACATACCTGCATCTTTTTATAATTACTGAAACTAAATTCTAGGAACAACTGTTCATACAGCAAGTCATTACTGAAAATGGACGGCTGAGCCCTATTATTATAAAGTTTTTTAATTAAGCTGCAGTCCTCTATGAGATCTAAAACTTTGCAGCCATTGAAGAAATTTTAATTTGAATTTGAAATAATTAAGAAATAGAAATTATTGTTATGTGCTTTGCAACGGAACCTACAATAGTAGAAAACTTGTCTTTTCAGTCCCGGTTGGCTAGGGGCTTTAGTCATCTCAGTTGGACAAACCAGCTGGACATGGAATCTAGGAGTAAAGGGTGATACCTTTAGTCCTAGTTGCCGTAAATGAGACTAACGGTCCTGCAAGGGGAAAAAAGAAATGCTTCCCACCCTAGCTAGTGACTTGTGGGACTCGAACCCAGGACCTCATGCACTTCCTCACTTCTACCTTTACAGCTACATGTGACTTTGAAAAGGATGATTTTAGTTTGAACTAACTCATATCAGGAGGACCTTTAGTCTTGGTTGTCGGTGTGAGCTAGCATCTGGCGGGACCAAAGAGTCCCTTAGTCCAATTCAGTTGTACCACCATTGCACTCTGGAAAGACCATATTTCTACAAATAGTTGATTATAGAACTTTGCAACAACTAGAATCTACAAGTTTCCTAGTGTGGGTTCTCCTAGTGTTTAGCTTCTATATTTATTATGAGCTTTTCCCTACCAAATGCCTCCTTGGCCGGTTTTCCATGTGTTAGAGAATTCCATCATTTTTGGTAGCGATAGTCGTATTTTTAGATGTTCATCACTACTTAGAAATGTTCTTATTTAAATGTTGGACCCTTCAGTAAATTTATCAATTGTTTGTTCCAAATCAGAAATATAGTTTAGAAAGTATTCAAGTTGCATTAAATAAACTATTTCTTCAAGAAACTTTGAATTAATTATGTTATAAATACTACCAAATTTTCTTTTCTACAATAAGTCTAACAATAATGTGTACTTGGATGTTGACCAATTTTATACAGATATCAATGAATGCGAAAGTAAAGAATTAAATTCTTGTCCAAGTGCCAGCAAATGCATTGATACAGAGGGTAGCTACAAATGTCAATGCAAGTTCGGACGAATAGGCGAGGACTGTCATCGGCTAATTAGCAACGGTGGTATTGTTGCAATAGTAGGTGAGCACTGGACTATATTAATTCAAATACGTTTAGATACATATATATAGTCCACACACTAATGAAAACCTGTCATCTGTACTCTATCTTCATATTAATTTTCTTATAAAATGCACATACGTTTAGATACTCCATAATGTGGTCATTTTACTATCTTTTATGTGACATTACTATGTGTTAATACTATTTTTGTTGAAACCTAACATTATAACTGATTTTGCATCTGTATATCAAAATCAACTTGTATCTAAATTATCCACCTCTATTGTTAAAAAAAGAACTAAATAATTATTAAATCTATGTATGACTTTTACAAGATATATAAATTCTCTAGGTAACAAATTCATAACACTATTACATTAATAGTAAGCACATATAATGTCATGTGTCAGCCTGTTGGTGAGAAAATATTTGTACATATTAATGACATCGTCCCCAATATTTGTCACGAAGTTTATCAAGCATGGAAAAAGTATTCACTTAATTGTGTACAAAAATCACTTAACAAAGTACATATTATTGACATGATCCGAAAAAAATAATTAATAATATTTCGTGACAATAAATTTTGTCCTAATGGAAATACTATTATATCATGTAATACAGGTATGTTTTATAAAACATTAGTCCACACATATTTATTTTATTAATAAAAAATCAATGTCTTATTTGGTAGTGGCAGTTCTATAAAAAATCGCTTCTAAATTGGGTTTTCAACCAGCTCACCTCTAAATATGCAGCCAACCATAGAAATAGATTTCTAGGGACCATTGGCAATTGCTCAGCCTCTTTGAAAAGAGGTGCAACCTATCCAAATTCATAACTTTTCAAGAAAGCGTTAGATGAAGATAAACTCTTTTATCAAAGTTGTGCTAAAAAGAGATCTACAGCTTTATCGTTCACGACTTCTCCATTTGAAATATTTAAGTCCCAAAACCGTGTTTGAAATGTTCATAATTTTAATTACATATTTAAATGCAGCAATCACTTAAACCTTTGTTGTATTGCTCAATGTAACTTGGTCATTAACTAATTTTGCATTCAAATCATTTAGAACCCTAAAAATTCTATTTTATGTTTTCTATTATTGAAATTTATTAACTAATTCATTTTTCAAGTATCTCATATTGAAAAACGGCCTAAACTAATGTTGTAGTAATCGAAGAGATATGTACATTTGTGTACTATTTTACTAAATAAAGTTGTACTAAATCTGTGTGCAGCAACATTCATTGGAATTCTTCTCCTAGCGCTCCTACTATGGTTTGTTCACGTGGATCGAAAAGCGCGAATGAAGGCAGCCTTCTTCGACAAAAATGGTGGGAAAATATTGATGGGTGCAGCTGGCATCAACATATTTACGGAAAAGCAGCTGGAGAAGATCACAAACCATTACCAGACCCTTATTGGTCAAGGTGCCTTTGGCAAGGTTTTCCAGGGAACCACTGACGAGAAACAGCTAGTTGCGGTTAAACGCTCCAACAATGAAGGCAAGGACGTTGGTAAACGAGACAACCTTCAGCAAGGGGATGACATTGTGAACGAGATCACGTTCCAGTTTGGCAACAGCCACCATAACCTGGTCCGCCTTGTTGGGTGCTGTTTGGAGACAAATATCCCTGTGTTGGTCTTCGAGTTCATCAGCAAGGGGAGCCTCCACAAGCTGCTTCATGAGGAACCACATGAATTTCTGTCGCTACCGAGACGCCTCGACATTGC
Source organism: Hyparrhenia diplandra (assembly GCA_015847255.1). Taxonomy (NCBI): domain Eukaryota; kingdom Viridiplantae; phylum Streptophyta; class Magnoliopsida; order Poales; family Poaceae; genus Hyparrhenia; species Hyparrhenia diplandra. Next base: position 973,998 of record JADLZK010004916.1, on the reverse strand, counting down.
CATCGGTTCTGCAGAAGCTCTTGCCTATATCCATTCAAAGAGCGACCGTATCCACGGGGATATCAAGTCTGCCAACATCCTCTTGGATGACAACCTCAAGCCGAAGGTGTCTGACTTCGGATCATCCAAGATATTGTCAGTTGATATGTATGCCAGGGCCGTGGCAGCAGACATGAGTTACATAGACCCTGTGTATATGAAGGCGGAACATTTAGGTGGCAAAGAGTGACGTCTACAGCTTCAGTGTGGTGCTTCTGGAGCTGATCACCAGGAAGACTGTGAAGTATGGCGAAAATATAATCAATAGCCTCCCCGTGAACTTTGTCAAAACTTGTAAAGAGGTGGGCAATGGAAGGGAGATGTACGACAGAGATATTCTGTCTCATGGTGATGGTGCACAGTGTCAACTTTGCGTGGATTGCCTTGACAAGATTGGCACTCTGGCAGTTCAATGTCTCAAGGAAGATGTGGATGAACGACCGACAATGGCAGAAGTCGTGAAAGAACTGAAGGAAGCAGCAAAGGTACTAGACAAATGTGCGCTTGCTCATGTTATGTGAATTGGAAACATATTTGGTCAGCTCTTCCATGGTAACTCGGCATTATCTCTCTCTATATATATTGTCAAGCTAGCCTGAATAAATATATGCACGCAGATGTACTGTATTTTTATTTCTGTATCGGCAGTGGTGAGATACTTTGTGTAATTATATTTCTTTCTTCCTTGTATAAATCAACATGTTCACAATATATTTGTTTGAACATGTGAACTACCCTGGATGAAGGTAGGAGTCTGTTTTCCCCAAATATGGTGTCAGTGGTGCATTGCATCGCCACATTAACTGCATCGATGATAGAGCATCTCCAACAGTTTGGCATTTAAAGAAAGGTAGATGGTTTAACGTGATACCCTTTGCGGTTTACTATTCCGTGTTATAAGGTGAGAACAGCCCTCACAAAGACTTCTACATCAAGTAAAGTTACAACCATTCATATCTCTCTAGATCTAAGTTACATACTTGTACACCAAGCTTTACATCAGAATATCCTAGATTGATGCGAGTACAACAAAGGGATAACACGGAAACACGCACAATACACAGCGTTTAACACCCCTCCTCAATCTCAGCCACTTCCAAAGTTGATATTGTTTCTAAACTTCCGAAGCAGCACAACCGACAATTGTTTCGTGAATCCATCAGCAACTTGATCTCTGGAATGAATGAAACGAACCTCCAGCAATCTGTAACACCCGAAATTTTGCATGACTTTGAAATAGCTTAATTTGATTTATTTATGTTTTATGTGATGCATTTAACATAGGAAATAAATAATTTTTATAAAAATAAAATTAATCATAAGGCTAGTTACATGTCTGTGCATACATGCTGCTGCATTCTTATTTCCGTGATGTTTGATTTTATCTGATTCAATAAAGCATTTCAAATTCTTTTGCAAATGTCGATTTAAATCTGTTTAATAAAAAGAAAATGGAGTATTTCTTTTCTCTCTGTTATCTCAATGTGGCCCGTGTACTTTCACGTGGCTGCTCATCCTCGTTAATTTCTCTGGGCCGTAGCAAACTTGGCCCTTTTCCATTGAGAGCAGCGTGCTGCAGGTGCTCATCTCTCTCTATGTTCGCCGCCGAGCTCGCGAGTTAATACACGAGTTCACCGCTCAACGACCCCGTAAGCCAGTTTCTGTCTTCGTAACATCCTTGCGAAGTCACAGTTTCCTTTCGTTTTCGTCCTTGCTCCTCAGATTGTTAATACCGGTTCGCCGGACTCGCAGCTCGCCACAGTTCGTCGAATCGAGCGGCACGACTTCCTCGATCGATTTCAATCCTGGTAACAGCCTTGGGTGAGTCCGCACGCTCCTATCTTTCTAATGGATCAAGTCCCATGCCAAACCGTCCTCTATATGGTTAGTTTCAAGTTTTCCGGCGAGCTCCGTCGTCGCCGGTCATGTCCACCATCCACCGATCTGATTGAGAAACCTGATTTTATTTATTTATTTATTTTGAAATTCGAGTTCCCCGTAATTACAGTTCTGCCATTCTGTTCAAACCTTTATATCTTTTGCATTTTAAATCCGATTAGCTCCGTTCAAATTTTGTTAGATTCGTAATCTCGTAATCTATATGTTTATCCCACTGTTACATCAGGTTTGAAACTTTTAAATTTCGAGATTATGTTAGCTTTAATTATTTTATTAATGTTAATCTTGTAAAATCCATATCTTAAGCGTTTAAAATCGATTTTGGTGAATTTGACGTCTATGTGTTCGTGAGCTACGTAAACTAGTGTTTTAAAGCATTTTAAATTTATTTCCTTTCTGATGGTGTACTGTTCTCATGATATCCCTTTGTTTGCTTCGTGTTTTGATTGCATGATTGGATGAATGTTGTTTGCGTGATGATTTATTTAGATGGTGAATCGTGCGTTCTATGAACCGTGATTCTTGGTAATCCGAGCGTCGGGGAGTTCTACAACCAAGGCAAGTATAGCATTGGAAATTCCTTGTTGTCCTATTCACTTTAATCACTAAATTCATTATGCATGTGTCCACCTTGTTACCTATTAAGGATTTCCTAGTTCTTGTTACCTTTGCCTTGATTACCCGGGGGTTTATGCATTGTTTAGTAATGTGCTAGCGCTGTTCCAACTCATATTATCTTGGAACTTGAATAATTATTGATGCAATAAATGTTAAAAGGTGACTTTTTAGTAACATGAACTTAGAGCGAGTACCCCATGCTTTTTCATGGTGTTCTTGGCTCTCCATAAGGACTCACTTGTAAGTGATCATCCGGGACATACAGATACAGCTATGGGGGTCATATGGCACTAGCTCTAGTTGATCAAAGGACCTTGTCTAACTATTTGTTGGGGTTACCGGTTAGGAGATATACAGGGGTTTGTACCTGTGGGCTACTGACATGTTAGACAAACCTTTGAAAGGCTTTATATGATTTTCATTGTTTAGGGAGTCGCGAACCTACTCCTTTGAAAATCATAACTCATAGTGAAAGTGTACACCTCTGTGCAGAGTTAAAAACTGATATATCAGCCGTGTTCGCGGTCATGAACGGCCTTGGAATCCTTATGAGATAGATGATCATTGTTTAATATTTCCTTATGGTTTATTTACTATTGTTCATACTTGTTTATTCATATGATTATGGGTTGATGGGAATTTCTTGATGCTAATGCTTAAAATTATGATCAACTAAAAGCGAAACGCAGTTTAACCAGTGTCTATCTTTCTTTGAGCCTCATATAAACCCCATGTTATATTTGTTGAGTACGACATGTACTTACGCTTGCTTTACATTCAATATTTGGAAAATCCCGGATGGGTAACAGACTTTGGAGAAGATGATGTGTTTCAAAGGGGATCTTTAGGCTTGATGTCAACCGGTTGGTAATCCCCTGTGGATTTGGAGCAAAGACCGAGTGCTAGATTTTTTTACTTCCGCTATGTTAGACTTTACTTTTATTCATGTAATGAATATTAAACGCTATGTAATTTGAGCTTTGGATATGATACTCGGTGATTTGTCTTGCATATGTGTGATTGATCTCGGGGCACATATGTAATATTTGTATTCGTTTTGTTCCTTAAAAAACGGGTATGACAAATTGGTATCAGCTCCCCGGTTAAGCTACCGTTCTCGCTACGAGGTGTCTGCGGGTTTATCTTCTTGGTACACTGTTAGCATAATGTCCATCATCACCACAACGAAAGCATTTGACAGGAGTACGAGGTGCATTATTCCTCATTGGAGTGGAATTGGGATTTCTGGACGTGGTGTCTGTGGGTCCACTCTGGCGATAATGCGTGGACGCTGAAACCCGACTATTCTCAAGCGAGTACCGAGGAGCAAATACCTTTGGAAGAACTTGTTTGTTAAAGAGGATCTCACATATGAGGAATTTCCAAAGAAGAATATTAGAGACAAATTGAACGGGTCACTAGAAGTCGAGTTATTAGAATGTGCAAGGTTCGGTGGAATCGGTATTCAGAGGCGAGGCAACATGGGAAAGAGAAGATGAGTTGCGAGAGACATATCCACATCTCTTTGAGTAAAGCACGGCCAAATCTCGGGGCGAGATTTTCTTTACCTTTCTCTGTCAAAAGTGAAAATCAATTTCTATATCCTTTGTCCTTTAGTGGAATACTAGATTCGTTGTAAGATAAGTAGCACCAAGATTATCACACCATAGCCTTGCCTTTGGAGGATGTCGAACATCAAGTTCGAAGCAACTTTTGAACCCAAATAATTTCGCAATAGCATTGGCCAACGACTTATACTCTAACTCCGTGCTTGATCGTGACAAGGTTGCTTGTTTCCTGTAGTCCACGAGACCAAACTATCACCAAGGAATACAACAAAGCCGCTTATTGATCGTCGATCATCCACACAACCTGCCCAATCCACATCCGAAAACACGCAGACCAACATAGAGCTAGATTTTCCAATCTTAAGACCAAGATCAACGGTACCCCGGACATACCTCGGGATCCGTTTGGCAGCGCTGCAATGAATGAACGGTGGGGAGCATGCAAAATTGACAAACCTTGTTAACCGAATAGGATATGTCGGTCGAAAGTCGGCGTCAAGTATTGCAATACCCCAACCAGACTTCTATACCTCGTAGAATCATCTTGCCCCAAATACTACCCCGGACCCGTGATCTACTAATGGGTATACATTTTTCCATACGTGATCTTTTTAGAATGTCCATGGCATACCGCCCTTGAGATAGAGTCAACTGATCACCAACTCGCTTTACCTCTATGCCCAAGAAGTACTGAAGGCCTCCCAAATCCTTCAACGCAAACTCGTTCTGTAGATCTGTCAACAAGGCCTTAGTTGCTAGCGGTAAAGAGCTAGCAACTATCATGTCATCAACATATACTAGCACAAACATATTAACTCCACCTTTATTATAGTAAAACAATGATGTGTCGGCCTTAGAAGGAGTGAAGCCGAGTGCCACAAGTTTTCCACATAACCGGGCATACCAAGCTCTTGGAGCTTCTTTCAACCCGTATAGTGCCTTATCAAGCTTGCAAACATGATTTGGGTACCTTTTATCAATATATCTAGGAGTCTGATCCATGAACACCTCTCCTTCTAGCACTCCATGAAGTGACCATCCTCGTGCCATAGCAACTGACAATATAATGCGTATAGTTGTTGCCTTAATATAGGACTAAATGTGTCCTCATAGTCTATGCCATATTGTTGCTTGAACTCTTTCGCAACTAATTGAGCCTTGTACATGTCTATTGTCCCATCAGCTTTTCTCTTAATCTTGTAGACCCACTTACAGTCTATTATGTTCTTGCCCTTCAGTTGAGGTACAAGATGCCATGTACCATTATTCATCAAGGCTCGATCTTCGGTATTCATTGCCGTGACCCAGCGTTTATCTTGTAAAGCCTCATGGACTATGGTAGGTTCACCATCAGGAGTACTAGCAAGCATACACCACCGCACAGTGCCATCCGTACGAGTTTTTGGCTAAGCTATACCTTGTTGAGTTTGAGTTACAGGGCAACGAGGGGACTACAACGCTGGTGCGTAGCGGAGAGTCCGCCACACCGGATCCACCATCCGGCACACTAGATCCATCGGACGGATCGGCCTCGGTGTAGGAACGGATGAAGTCTCTCCCCCGCTGGGATCCGGGTGTGCAGCCACACAGAGTGGAGATGCAGGTGGAGACAAAGCCAAGGCCACAGAACATCCCATCGCACCCCGCCAGATAGCTGCGGCAATGGCGATCCCGATGTCGATGCGCCGGCGCTATCGGGGAACATGTCAGGCGGATCCACATAGGAACCCGTGCTATCACTAGCCGTGAGACACATGAAATAACGATCATTCCCTTCAAATTTTGAGTTGATTCTTGCACCGTTTTCACCAGACAATGGTGAGCCATTTGTAGGTACTGAAGAACTCAAATACTTGTCACAAATGCGTGCACTCTCAAAGCTAGAATATCGATTTTGTAGAATCTCAGGCAAAAGCGCTAGCTCTACCCGAAGTCGAGCTCCTACATTTGGACGAAGAGAGGCAAATGGAACACACACTGTTTTGAGCAAAACTTAGGCTTCTTCGAATTATAAGGATGACGGTTAGGCCACGTGCACACCCATAGGTGTGAACGAATGAGTATTCTAGTGGTGTGTTGTAGAGCCTCTCAAGGGAGTTTCATTATTAGTGACACGGGATGGAAGTCGGTGATGAGAAAAAAATAGCGGTCATGAAAGCCTCGCTCCAAATCTTTAGGGGCATGGATGCCCGAGCTAGGAGAGTTGATCCAACTTCAATTATATGTCTATGTTTTCCTTCGACGTAGCCGCTTTTACTGGTGAGATGCCAACACATTGAAGAAGGTATTCAAGGCTTGATACTCTCCTCCCCAATCTGTTTGAACAAAACAAATCTTGCAATTAAATTGACTCTCAACTAAGTTTTGGAAATCGTGGAAATCTTTGGAACACTTTGGACTTATGCCTTAACAAATAAATCCACACAAACTTAGTATGACCATCAATAAAACTCACATAGTAATTATTTGGTTCAATAGAACTAGGGATCGGACCCCATACACCGAGAGAACACTAAGTCAAACGAACTCGATGAAATAGTCAATTACTTAACATAAGGCAATTGATGACTTTTGCCTTGCTAACAAGCATGACAAATGCTTTGGATTAATTGGACTCTTTAACAAACGGAAGTTGATAACGACTAAGAATTTGTTAGACTATGGGAGTGGATGCATGGCCAAGCCGATGATGCCATACGGACGCCGTGGCTTGAAGGCCTCACTCACATTAGGATAGAGTCCTCACTCACATTGGCCTTTGAGGACGGTTCTCCTCGTTGCCTAATCCTTAACAAAAAAAAGATTGGGATCAAATTCAAGAAACACATTATTATCGATATCGAGTGAATCTATTGAAAGAAAGAATATTTTCATGTTACGCTAGAATATGAAAAATGTTTCTTAGATGCAGTTGCTATTAGGAGTGCACGACAAGCAATGACTAATATGAGAGATCTTCATACCCGAACCATTCGGTGTGCACTTGATCACCACCGTGGTACTTCTCGGGGGAGTCGTGAGCTTGTCCAACTCACTCGTGACAAGGTCGATTCGCCAATATCCATATACCAAGTTGTATCTACGCCATCTGAATTTGTTGCTGAAGAAGCACTCTTTTTGTGGTGGACCCGAAAACGAATAGTCAAACCTCTTGTTAGTAGTGCATGACAGGGATGGCCTTCCTTTCCGCAGAGTTGGCATATGACACCGACTTGGAACCGGTTTCCTCCTCCGTTGCCACCTCTGCGGACTCCATTCTTCTAACCACCCACCGTGGCCACCGCGATTGCTGGAGTTGTTGTCGTGACCGCCCTTGGCCACCATATTCACAGAGGACTTCTATCCTTTGTTATGGACCGCAATGCGTTGCTCAAAGGCAACGAGCTGAGCAAAGAGCTCATTGCCAGTGATTGCCTCCACATGCGCTGACGCGCCAAGATCGCAGAGACGATTGGATCATACTACTAATCCAGTCTGGTTAGATTCTAGGAAACAAGTTCCTCATCCTCAAGCTTCCTGCCGGCGGACGGCATCTCATCAGCTAGGGACTTCATCTTCATGAAGAACTCACTTATGGTTGAGGAGCCCTTCGACGCGGTAGCCAGGGCCATCCTTGTGGAAATGACCCAGGCTCTTAACTAGGGCGCATCAAAGCCTCGATGGCGGTACAAGCCTGTGCCGCCGTGGTCTTGTTCGTGACCTGAGATCCAATCTCCTTGTAGTGGGATGTCGTGAGGTAGCCGAGAACCTGCTGATCATTGGCCACCCAAGTGTCATAGTCGAAATTGAGAATGGGTGCCGCGCCGGCCTTCGCACCTAGATATGAAGTATCGTCGGCCTTCTTGATGCCCTTGGGTGGGAGAAACTTCTCCGGCGGCATGGCCATCGGTCGATGAACTTCACCGCTCAGGCGCCCTTGAGTGAAGAGAGCACCGCTATCGCCACATGGTGTGGTTCGATCTCGTTGACTTCACGGAGACGGGAAGAAGAACGAGAGAAGAGGAGATGGCAAATGCGCGCTAGAGAGGAGGATGGGAGCAACATGTCTAAATTCCGTTAGGAAACAAGAAGTCTCCGATACCATGTAAAGAAAGGTAGATAGTGGGGGTTTAATGTGATTCCCTTTGGGGTTCACGGTTACGTCTGGTCCAATTTGAATTGTGGAAGAAGCTTCAGAGTGTCCCTCGTGGCACTAAAACCATTCATAAGGTATGCATTTTTCTGGTGATATTTTCTTTTCTATGTTGGGATTGGAGAAAATATTTTGATAGGACTGCACATATCATTATGGTAACCCATGTTGCTTATTAATTCAGCAATCTTTTTATTGAATTGCTTGTCACAACATTAGTATTTTCATGTTTTTTCATGAGTCGCCTACGTGGAAGACATTAAATAAAGGAATTTTGAATTGACAAAGTTCTCATGGATTTGTTTTAATATAAAAATGACATAGTTTTTATCTTTGTCCACAAACTGTAGTGTAGTTTGGCAGTAGAAGTTGGTCTCCAGCAGAAGTTAACTTAGTGCTCATCACTTGAAATGAAGTTCAATTTTTGTCTGTTTCAATGCAGGTTATTTTATGCATCAAGTGACTGCGAGGGTGCCTACATCTATCTTGAATTTAAGCAGAAACTGTAGTTGGAGGAGCCAGTTAGAGGAGCCATATCCTTGGACCTCAATATTTGTCTTTTTATTACCCCTTCTCAATGCAATAGAGACTGATGGTGTTCAATGGATTGACACTACTAGAAAACCCCCTCTGTAGCTACACTTTTTTAGATAGAAGACACACTTATTTCGTATCTATTGAGATGTAGGTACGCTTTACAAAAATGTATTAGAAGTGTCTTCGCATGGACCGTGTCGGGCTCCATAGAGATGAGTCTTGTAAGCGTATATATTAGGTAAATAGACGTTTCGTAGACACGTTAGACACATGTCTTGACAAATTGACAATTGTAAACAACTGTAGGAATTAAATAATAGAGCTTCCACTCAGGCTTACCACTGACAAAGACAATTCGTCATAGCCGGTGTTGGTAAAAGTTATCCCACAGAAATATTTATAATTTGTATAATCCGTAGTTTAACGAATCACGATGAGCACTTCACCCGGGAGAGGGTTTTAAATATCGAATCCATAGAGAGAATGGTTTGAGAATAATGAGACTAAACTAAATCCCTAAGATTGTAGAAAGGTCTGGAGAATATAATGGTTGAGAAGATGTCTATGGTTGTCTAGTCTAGTTTATATTCTTGTAAGGCTCGAAGATATTTCTTAATGGGGACATACTCAAAGGAAAGCAAGGTCGAAACGTGCAATTCCTCCAAAGACTTAAGTCCTACTTGTCCTATTCGACGGGAAGTGGACTCCAAAGGAATTCAATGGTACTGTCACTACCACAAGCTACCACGCTCCGGAAGGGTAGGATGTATTTACGAGTTATCTAGTCCAAACACAACGCTTGCACTAGGGGTAACAACTTCAACTCAAGAGCGACAAGAATTGAAGTACTCTAAAGAGTCATAAACTGAAAGAAATATAAACAAGTGAACTTACTTAAATAATAAGTTGATCCACCAAAGAAGTATCAAGATCAAGTGCAATGAAGCCTTTGATCCCAGAGGTACAAGCGTAGAGGAGTCACCGACAGATCCGGTACTTCCCCTTCTTATCCTCTACTCTACTCTACTCTTTATCTCTCAAGAACAGATCTAGTACTCTTATAAAGTACTTTGATATATCTCTCAACTTTCTACTATCTCTCTCAACTTGATCTTAGCTCTTCTAATTAGAGAGGTATGGCTCTACCTGTTGATCAGAGTTGAGTCTGATGAATAATGATTTTCATGCTTAGGTCAGAGGTAGGGTCATCCTTATATAGTCACGGTCGATGAATACGGACCCTTGGATCAAACCGACCTTCAACAACGGTATAGATACAACCTCAAAGTCGGTTTGGAACCGACCTAAGAAGATGAGGCTGACATCATGGCCCCACCTGGCGGCTGGCCTAATCCTCTCTGGCGGCCGCCAGGGTCTTGTGGACCCAGGGTGTCAGGCTTCTCCTGGTGTCATCTGGTGTCTTCTAGAATGTTTTAGTTCACTTTTCGGATTGAAATTCACCAATGCTTAATCTTCTTATCATTTGGGAAGTTATCTCTGAGTTTTCCACCATTTACCTGTCAAGTCCTTGAAAAGATACAAATCACCAAAACTTGTGGAACTATGTTAGTAAAACCCCCTATTCTATGTTTATATTCACTTTATACCCTTATTATATGTTTAGTTGAGTTATAAAAAGTATAGCTTAACAGGTGTCAACAGCCGACAACGCTTGCGAGTGCCGACCACACGCCAACCAGGCAAGTCCCATGCGTGTGCTGGATCCAGGCTCCGTATGCCGGCCACCTGTGGCTGTAGACTCGCACATGCACCTATAGCCGCAACGCCAGGGCTCCAATATCTGTTCCTGCTGCTGCAGCTCAAGCGCTTCCATCCCACGATATGGCAGACCAACACCTAGCAAGCCAAAAAGAATCGTGTAGTTTCCATGGTTGAATCAATCGTGTAGTTTCCATGGTTGAATCCTAGAAGAAGATCCCACCATGGAGCAGGAGCATATGGCAGATTGCAGTTCATCATTCAACCCCGCCGGCCGGCATAGGATCCAGCAGCCGGCGGCAGACAGCACCAGCAGGATCTCGAGGTTTACGCGTCGGCGCTGGATGGATCTCGATCCTCGACATGGTGCCAGGCGAATATCGACCTACAGGCTGCGGCGGCCGTGGTGTTGAGGCGAGACGAGAGCCGGAAGATTGGGCGGCGGCATAATTTGGAAGATTGGGAGAGAGACGGAGTCAAACGTGGAGCTGTGGTTGAGGGAGTCGGACGTGGGTACGGAGGTCACGCGACCCGATTTGTTCGCTAATCGCACGACGTGACAAGTGTTTCCTTTCAAGTAAAATATTCATTTCTATAACTATATATTTTCGTCAAGCCTGATATCCACATAGTGTATAATTATTTGATACTCCCTCCGTTTCAAATTGTAGTTCACTTTGGTTTTTCTAGATACATTGATTTTTTATGTATCTAGCTATACACTATGTCTAGATACATACTAAAAAGAAATGAATATAGAAAAAAAGCCAAAGTGAACTACAATTTGAAACCGAGGGTTCACCATGGTACATGGAGTCCTCACCTATCAGGTTAGTCTTTTGGGTTGAGTTAGGCCCAAGCCTTTATATGTTGTTGCTCCGTTGGACCTGAGTGCTAGGCCCGTTTTTGCTTGTGATACAACGAGCTGGGCGTTTTCCGCTAAGCACCTTATAACAATGTGTGTGTCGCACAGATCACTGACTGCTATAATTGAATTTTTTAAGTCATGGTCTGGGTATTATTGCTGGAGTTAGATGCAAATAGGTAGCTTGCTAAACAGACAAATAGATTTTAGTTCCATTTGATAATCCAATCTTTTCGTTCTCCGTACTTGGACACCACCAGATCATTGGGCCTTTGTATTCTATTTCTTAGCGTTCTTTTTATAAATCACATAGTGCGTAGGTACCTTAGCGGCAAAGTTCGCTACAACTACGATTCAAGTGCCATTATTTCAAATATAAAAACAGTGGCAATATGGCGATTTCTCCTAATTTTATTTGATCATTGAAACTATTCCTGCCAACTATTTGATGTGCAAATGCTGCAGTGAACAAAATTTGTTATTTCAACAAAATAATCTCAACTTTGCCTCAAAAAAAAAAAAAAAACAAAATAATCTCAACTGGTTACAGAGAACAGCAAGCAATTGAAAGAAAGAATGGAAGTGAGAGACTTAAAAATGTCAAAACTTTAATATTTTTTCAGAAAGGACGAACTTGATAAAATAACAATCAACAATGAGGTGCTTCTTGGCAAGGGTGGCTTTGGACATGTTCGCAAAGGAACTTTATCAGACTCAGACAAGACCGAGGTGGCAGTTAAGGCTTCCATTGAGGTAACTGAAGCTACACTGGATAAGTTCGTGGAGGAAGTGGAAATTCAGTCAAGGATGATGCACAGGAACATTCTCAGGCTCCTGGGATGCTGCTTGCGGGTCGATGTTCCATTGCTGGTTTATGAATATGCTGCTAAGGGAAGTCTCGAAGACATCCTCCATGCCAAAAAACAATGAACTCCAGCGTGAGCCTCTGTCACTTAGATCACGTTTGGAGATTGCCATCGGGTCAGCTCAAGGTTTAGCATACATGCATTCGTCCACAGAGAATGGCATACAACATGCTGATGTCAAACCAGGCAATATACTTTTGGATGGTGCGTTGGTTCCAAAAATCTCACATTTTGGATTATCAAAGGTTTTTATTGTAGGCAAAGATCAAACCTCCAATGTGATAGGATGCTTGAATTACACGGATCCAGTGTACAGGGATAGAGAGGTACTAACTCCAAATAGTGACGTCTACAGCTTTGGGATTGTTCTCTTAGAGCTTATTTGGAGAAAGCCCGTTGGATATGGTGTAGGCAGTCTTGTGAATCAGTTTAAAAGAATTTATAAGCAACATAAGACTGGAAGCGCATTGTTTGACAAGGATATTGCTGAAGAAGAAATACCTGTCCTTGAAGAAATTGGCATAATAGCAATGAAGTGTTTAAAGGAAAAGATTGATGAAAGACCAGCTATGGCGAGCGTAGCAAGTGCACTTGTGATATTGAAAGATTCATGGGAAGCAAAAAGACATAGGTTCTCTTCATCAATCAACTAGCAAGTGATTCTCTATTGATGTGACTATGGAGGTGATCAAATTATATTCTTATAATTGTTCAGTTGATTTTATGAAATGTATATGTACGCTTCTATGCCTTTTATTAATAGCTTGGTAGTGTGAAATTAGTAGACTGTGTATGTATCACGTAAAAAGGCAAAGAAACCACCTCTTGGATCCCAAGGCCATGTATCGACATACATTGGAGTAGTATACAGCGTGCTATGATAAACTTGTGGGATCTAACATTTTATAATGTCTACCTAATTTGTCTATTGCACTTCATGTGAATAACATAACACAAGAAGTCAAATTCCATCATTATTGGTCTTGTGAACTACATCAACGTTGAATCTATCATAACCAAAACATCAGCCATGAGAAAGCCGAAAGCTCGTAAAATATGTCCTTCATCGTTACGGCATGGAGCCCTTTGCCGGGAATGTTAGCTGCCGACCAATCGGCGGTTAACATCCCGCCGACCACCCCTAGGTGGGGTGGCCCACTAGGCCCCAAGTTGGCGGACGGCGGACAGCTATGGTTCCGGCCATGGCGGACGGCGGTGGCTCATTTCCTCCTCCTCGCCCGTGCGGCGACGGGCGATGACGATGAAACGGCGGACCGCGGAACCTTAACCCTCTCGTACCACTTCCTCCTCCTCCCCCCAACGCCCCACCACGCCAGCTCACGGCGCCTCCCGCGGCCACCGCCTCCACCCCCCTCCTCCCTAGGCTATAGATTGCCTGGGCCGGCCGAAGCGAGGTAGGTAGCCGCGGCGGTCGGAATGGTCATTTGGGCGGCTTAGGTGTGGATGGCCGTGGTCCAGGCGGTTGGGCCAGGTAGGGGCGGTGGTGCCGCCGCCATTGATGGAGCTCGGAGCTCGGACGCCATGGCCGGGGAAGAAGAGAGAGGGTGAGGGGAAGAAGAGAGGGGAGGGGAGAAAGGCGGATGTTGCGGGCGCCACGGGGCTCGTCGAGAGCTCGGCGAGCCCTAGGGCGCTAGCGGCGGGGAGGAGGTGGCGGTGGTGGGGGCATGGGTCAAGAGGAGGAAGGAGAAGGAAGAGGATCACTACTACAAAAAAAAAAATTTTACAAGGCACTTCGAAAATATTAATGGTGGCGGTTATTTAGAAAACCGCAATGGTAAATGACTTGATTTATCATGGCAGTTTTTTTAGTTAACCACCACGGTAAATAGATTAATCGAAGCAGTTTTTCAAAATAGCCCGCCCGGTAAAATTAGGTCTAGCCCATTAGCCCAAAATCCCATTTCGTGGCCACAAATATATATACGAGAACTTCATTTTTTAGGGTTCCAGTTCACTTCACTTCCCATCCTTCCCTCTCTTGATCCCGCACCTCAGCTGGCCCCACTTCCCTCTCACGCTCTCACTCCCGACGGACCACACTGTGCCGCGCCGCCCGATCCTTCCCTCTCTCCCGCCACCCCATCCTTTCCTCTCCGGCAAGACCGCCCCCAGCCATCCCTCCCGATGGCCCCCAAACCAACGCCGCCGCGGAGATCCCGGCGGGCGGCGCAAGCGACTTCCCCGGCAACGCGAGGGCTCCACCGGCGGTCATGGCGGCGCGTGGATGGCGGCCCGCGGCGAAAGGGCGTAGGGCTCGGATGCTTTGGCGCTGGCTGGATCGGGCGAGTCTCGGTGGCGGTAGGGCTCGAATATGGTGGTGCCCGGGAGATCCGGCGACGACGCCGGGAGTGGAAGCCGGCGGCGCTGGCCCTTCTACGCTACCAGCGGTGGTGCTCGATGGGATCAGCGGCTTTATGTGGAGAGGAATCAATATCCGAGCACGGGAGGCCTGATCCGGCTACGGGTGCCACGAGATCCACCTTTCGGCAGCTCTCTCCCTCGAGCATATCCCTCTCGGCGGCATGCAACCCTAGATCCATCGGCGGCGGCCTAGATCTGGGACCGTTTGGGCCTGGATCTAGGCTTTTTCATTTTTTTTAGTTTTTTTATACCATTAGCGCTGGCGGTTTTCTGGGGTTTTAAAAATTACCATGGTTAATCCATCGATTAACCATGACTTTAGCTCGGTGGCGGTTGCAAAAATCGCCATGGAAAATCGAAAAAAAATGCCATGAAAAACCAACACCGTAGTAGTGGATGGGCGCCGGGGCCGTTAGCTCGGCCGCCCACATGCATCGTGGTCGGCAGCTAACACGCCCGCCACTACGGCGCTCGTCTTTTGTTGTTTTGTAATAATTATGGCGATTAGAAGAGCGAGGCTAATGGAAGGTCCGGCGAGCCCTACGGCACCCGCGGCGGGGGGTGGAGGTGGCGCGGTGGCGGGGGCTTGCCTCGGGAGGAGGAAGGAGGAGGAAGAGGATGGGGCGGCGGGGGCCGTTAGCTGGCCTGGCCCACCTGCATCGTAGTCAGCAGCTAACACGACCTACCACTGCCGGCGCTCGTCCTGTGTTGTTTTTTAATATTTATGGCCCACTAGAAGAGCGAGGCTAATGCAAGTCGTGTGGCAAGCCTGTGTAGTACTGTATTACGGCCCACCAGAAGAACGAGGACAATGCAGGTTCCTGTGTGGGCTGAAAGTTAGGGGCACAGTAACATGTCAGATCATAACTTTTTGTTTTGTTTGCCGCCAAAATTGAATTAAACCTCTCAAAAGAGTTGGAATCCGCGGGTAAATGACATTCTTACAAAATGGGGTTATGGTATCGATTTATTTGCAACAGAAGGTGATGACGGTATCCATGTAAAGTTCTGATCCGGTTCATCAGGTTTACTTTTCTGCGAACTTATAAATCATGGGCCACTACAAGGTGTAATGCACAAGGCATGCAAATCCTAGCAGAAGAGGACTTCTTAGTTTGGTAATCGACCATTACATCATGTCAAGAAGGGCACCGAAAGTCTCCTCCCGTGTCAGCAGCCGGCGACGGCTGCTGAGCGCAGACGAGGGAGAAAGAGTAAATGCGAGGAAATATACTAGCTAAGGTAGATTCTATTACGAATTTTGTAAATGAGTTCAAAGTTGCAAAGTTGATCATGCTGTCGTCTCTCTCTTACATTTATATGATTCACTCACTGGGCCTAGCACACTACTACTTAACTCATTTTCGGTGGCGGTTTTCATGACCACCACCAACGTAGGGTCACCAAAAATCGAGCATTTTTGGTGGCGGTTTCTAGTGCCCGTCATGGTTAATAGAAAATAAAAAAACATAACCCCAACCCGAAATCCTAACGAGCCCAGATTGGGGCCGCCACTGCTAGGGTTTCGGGCGCGCCGCCGCCGCCGCCATGGGCCTCCCAGCCACGGATCAAGCTCCACGCCGCGGATCGAGCTCCACACCGCCCGTTGCGCCATGGGGCAGTCGTTGGGCCGTCGCGCCGCTGGATCTCGGGGGAAGAGGAGGAGCCGCGCCGCCGCCGCGATCCCATCCCAGGCCGCCGCTGCGAGTCCCGTCGTGCTAGTTCTCGGGCCGCCCGGCGCTGCTGGATCTCGGGAATAGGAGAAGCCCACCGCCGTCGCACAATCCGTCCCAAGCCACCACCCGCGTAGTCCCACCCTGCAGGATCTTTGGCCGCCACGCTGGATCTCGAGGAAGGGGAGGAGCCGTCCGCCTTCACGCCGAGAGCCGCCGCCGCGTTGCCCGCTGGGGAGGCCGCGTCCGGGGAGGGAGGGAGGAGGCCGCGCTATGGAGGCTGCGTCGGGGAGGAAGTGAGGAGGCCGCGTCGGGAGGGTCAAGAGAGAGGAATGCGTCGGGCGGGGAGGGAGGAGTGAAAGAGAGGGAGCCAGGTGAGAGATTGGAGAGGAGTGATGGATGATGAAACCCTAGCTCGACAATATATATGAGCCCGAGAGGATGGGTGGATATGGGCTTTTGGCTGGCCTTCTTGGGCCTCAGGACTTTAGATGACTGGGAATCAATTTACCATGGCGGTTATTAAAACCATCATGGTAAATAAAAAATAACCACCACAGTTAATAGAGACATTAACCGTGGTGGTTTTCTAAATAACCACCACCATTAATCATTTCGAAGTGCTATGCAAAATCAAACCTGTAGTGGTGGCAGCAGCACAAGCTTTACCAGCCCATTCAGGGCCAGCGAGGCACGCGTTCTTCTTCTCGGGCCTTGATGGCCTTCCTTGCTTGCAGGTGGGCCGCCGGGGTGAGGGCCGCTGACATCCTTCCCTCACTACTACACAACAAGGATAATTGTAACACTTTCTTGTAACATATTCATCAATATGTTCATGTGAAATCACGTAGTAATACAAAATAATATGTTCCTAACTTCGGTTGTAACACAAAATACTTTTTCTACAAAAATATGTTACTGACAGTAATTATAGTTTTGTTAAAAGCAAAGTGTTACAACAGTGTAATATATTGTAACACATAGATGGAACATATTAAATCTGTTATAAATATATGCCCTATTGTAACCCAAAATAATGTTACAATCAAAGTGTTACAAAGAAACATATATATGTGGACCGTCTTCCTATTCATAGGCTTACACAAACATCGAACTTAGGTGTCACCAAGACTGTTAGGCAATCATATTCTGGTCATCATATGAGAACAAGTAAAAAGAGTAAGCAATTAAAAAGGTTAGTTCGATGCCAAATCCTATTGTCAATTTATTATGCCGACACTATAAGAATCTTGGATTTTGCGACGCTTAGATAATGATGAAGAGTAGCTATTTCCTTCCATTGACAACCTACAGTTATGAAGCGAGTATCCCCACACAAGATACCTCACTAACCAACTTGGTTCTATGACCACAAAAGGACATTGCCATTTATACAGTGACAATAGTTCTGTCACTAACTTGTCACAATACTAAACTCGTCACAACATATTGAATAGAATATTGCCTCGTGTATGGTGAGATGACACATGTGACATAGCAAACCACGGGGCAAGTGACGATGCTGTGGCCTTAGGCGCCACCAACGGCAACACTGCCGCACGGGCGCCATCGTGTAGGACAGAACAGTGAAGCACCCACAGGCGCCGCCACCGACACCATCGTCCACTCACCGAACTCCCATGGTGAGATCAATCTGCAATGCCTGCTGGACGTTCCCCAACCATCCATGAGGGCGGAGATTGTCATGTGCAGGTGGAGGTTGGTATTGTCTACTCCATTGCAAGGCCACCAGTGACCATGCATACCCTACACCTCACAAGCGTCATGCGGGGCACAAACATGGAGGTATAGCCAGACACGACAGGCCATACGTAAGGGGACCATACACCTACTACTTCTCCATCTATTTTGGGTACCACTACTTTGACTTCTCTTTCGACGACAAAGCCTTCTACGTCAACGAGGCTTGTGACAGAATGGGCCACCTTCGACTACGCTATGGCGAGGCTACCGTCCATTACATGTTGTGCTCGGTGTGGGGCTGTAGGTAGAAGACCAATGACCTTTATAGTGGGGGAGAAGCCTCCACGGGGAACAAGAGGAATAAGAAACGTGTGCAAAAGTTGCTACCAGAATCACAACGCCCAGAGGACAATACATTAAGCAACGATGGAAAACACAGAAGAATTCCTACCTTGTTAATTTGGTACACTGCCAACCGTCCGCTTGGGGGCGTATCTTCCTAATCCACATGATGGCACTATGAAACATCTCATAGCGTTAACATGGTATAGAGTGAAAATTTCGTTGTTGCATGTGGTCGTTGAGCTTATCTGAACGGTGACGCTTCTCTAGAGATTTGTACCAACACCACTGTTACATGGTCCTTTACTATTGTTTATACAAGTGACTGCAAGCCGGACGTATGCAAATGGTCCAGCGTCTGATAAAGCCTCCAACCATGCACAACATGTTAAAAAAAAAAATAGCCCTAAGCTCAACGATCACATGGTGCAACGACCCGTGCTTTTCAGAGCAATATACTAGTAGAACATAACAGATTAATCTATTAGCACACCTCACTTTAGTATCTAGTACATATATGTGGAATAGGTCATCATCCTGTGGTGAATATGTCACTTTTTTACATAGTGACATGTACGAGTCAAATTTTATGTTAGTGTAAACACAAACATAGCTCAAATCTGAGGCGTTACGTAAAAGTTTGGCAAACTTGGTGTCAAACAAAAACCGATGTCTTATAAATCTGACATGGAGGAAGTACACATGTTATGAACCACGGCCCATGGGCCTGCCTTCTTGGGCTGTAATAGAAATCGTTGTACTTTCCATACCTTGGCTGCAAGTTAAAGTTTGGTCAGTTGGAAATTATATGGATGGACCGCTGCCACGTTATTGCAGTGCCTAACTTTCATGTGCCGTGTGGGATACTATTATATGGAGGCAGCTCTGCGTCCACAGTTCCACACACATGCGCCCAAAATTCTGAACAAAGAAACATATGAACGTGACTTCTGTGGCATCCATCTGTGTCGACACACATGATTAACACATCGTCAAATACTTTTCTAACCATCCACGTTTTTTCAGCGTAGATAGAGATAGTTGTGGACCATGATTGACAACGAGACATTGAACTGAGTAGTAGTGCAAACGCCTATATATATGTGGCTCCTCAGACATACTGCAGGCACAGTCACAAATGGCTCCCAACAAGGCCACCTCTTCTGAGGCGACGAGGACAGTTGCCCCCTCAGTGTGGGGTAACTTCTTCATCGACCATGTCCCTAAACCCATGCAGGCACGCACGCATGCTTACTCAATTTATTAATTTTAGCATGTCCATTGTCTATGCTACACTATATGCATGCCTTTGATTTGTGTATACATATACATAGCATCCGCATGCACCCTTCTTCAAAATACAAATATATACAATTCTTGTAGATGTCGGAGGGAAGCATGAGGGAAAGGGTCATTGAATTGAAGAAGGAGGTGTGTGGACTGTTTGAGGCTTGCAGCGACAGCAGCGCGGTGCAACAATTGAGCCTTGTGGACACCCTCCAGCATCTGAGTATTGACCATCTCTTCCAAGAGCAGATTGATGCCACACTACGCAACATCCAAGGCTGTGGAGGATTTAGTACTCTCCATGAGGTTGCCCTGCGATTTCGCCTCCTTAGGACCCATGGTCTTTGGGTTTCTCCGGGTAGGTATATATATATGTGTGACTCCATATGTTATTTTTGTTTTTTCTATGATTGGCATGACAACTATGTACCGTATTTTTATTACAGACGAACTGATCCACAAGTTCAGAGGCGATGACGGAAGTTTCCATGCAGAAATAACGAGTGATTATAGAGGTTTGCTAAGCTTATACAACTCAGCTCACCTTCTAACGCATGGAGAGATGGAACTTGAAGAAGCAATCCTATTTGCAAGGCATCATCTGAGAATGGGGCTGTTAGCAAGTAGCCTCGAGGCCCCATTAGCTGGTCAAGTAACACGGGCCCTAAAGCTACCGATGCCAAGAACACTGAAGAGATTGGAGGCTCTTGATTATATGTCCGAATATATTCAAGAGGAAACATATAATCCCCTCATACTAGAGCTTGCAAAGCTGGATTTTAACCTTCTTCAACGTCTTCACCTGAAAGAACTCAAAGACATTTCCCAGTACGCATATTCTAAACTTGGTCTAATAGTACCTCTTATTATGATAGGTTTTTTCTTTCACAGATCATAAGGACAGTAAACCTCATGTTCATTTTAGTACTCCATGTGAGATTGCAGTAGGCAGGAACCAGTACTCTTCAAAGTTGTATACAGGCTAAATAATTTCTACTCGAACACAAATTAGTCCACTCCTAGAATATTGTTGATATATAGACAAAATGTTTCAGATGGTGGAAGGATATTTACCAAGAAGTGGAACTCAACTACGCGCGTGATCGTGTGGTTGAGTGGTTCTTCTGGGCCCATGCAGCATACTATGAGCAAGATTACTCACGCGGTCGTGCAATGTTTATCAAAGTTTATGCACTACTGACCTTGCTAGATGATACTTTTTTGATGACCATGCTACCTTAGATGAGGCTCGTAAGCTCGCTGAAGCTTTTCGAAGGTTAGTATTTTACTAGGTTTGGCTGATTATTACATGAACGTGTTCTTCTAGCCTACTATACGTTGATTCACTAGCTAGTTCAATTTTGATGCAAGATATATATGGTGTGTTGCAGATGGGACTATAGTGCTGTTTCTATATTACCTGAGTACCTGAGGAAGTTCTTCCTATGTGTGTTACGAAATTTTGAAGACCTTGAGAATGAACTGCAGCCAAATGAGAAGTACCGTTTGGCTTACATCAGGGAAGGGGTACGCACAGACTAATTATGAAGCAACCACCAACAAGCCTGAAATGATCAAATCATTCTCACATATACAAACACTAACACGATGCATTGTCTGTGCAGTTTCAGATGTCATCTGAAGGTTATCTCCAGGAAAGCGAATGGTTTCATCATAATTGCATTCAACTTTTGAAGAACAAGTCAAGGTGTCTGCGGAAACAGCCGGAGCTCGAGTATCAGCTGCCACGATTCTAATGGGCATGGGTGATGAAGCAACCAAAGATGCATTTGAGTGGGCACTAAGGGGAGACACTGCTGTTATGACCTTCGGTCGGATAGCCCGTTTCATGAACGACATTGCTTCATTTAATGTAGAGTTTGTTTCCATATGATCTTTTTATGTGCATAGCGTGTTAACCAATGCTCACAAACTACTTCTTGTGGCTAACTGTATTTTGTTTAATTTGCAGAGTGGGAAGAGCAAGAAAGATGTAGCATCTTCCGTGGAGTGCTACATGAATGAGTATAATGTAACAAGTGAGGTAGCCATGACTGAGATAGGCCACCTAATTGAGGATGAATGGAAGATAGTAAACAAAGCTCGATTTGAGCATCGTGATGAGCTACTTCTAGCGGTGCAGCGACTTAACAACCTGACGGTGTGCATGCCATTCACGTACGCTGGTAAAAAAGATGCACACACAAGCTGCAAAGATATGAAGGAGACGATTGAGCGCCTTTTCATTAATCCAATACCCATCTAGCTACAAATTTGTGGTTGATGTTAAAAGCAGCTGCAGCCCGGCCACCCAAAAGCTGCATACATGCTTTATTACGTCTATTTATCAAATAATAAACAGTTCTGTTTGCTTGCATAGTGTATCTGGTCTTATTTGTCTTTATATAAAGAAGAACAAAAAAAACTTGTAATGGAAATGTATGGTCTTGGAAAGGAAAATAGTTGCATCGATCTTATGCACTTGCACATGCGCAGTTGTTCATTACGGATATTTCAAAGTAAATAATGCAAGAGTCTAAAGCTAGAAACTTTTATTGGTGTTCCAAGTGTTTGATGACAAAGGTTGATTGTCGATGATTATGACTGAATGAATGTAATCGATGATTACAATTGTGTGTGGATTACAACTTATATCTGGCCTAGATGGCCTGAACCGATGCCTAGTGAAAAACCCTGTGGAAAAACTAAAGTATATTGATATACCTGGTAAATCTTCTTAAAACCCAGTGGGGAAAATAAGGAGAAATGCCTTGATATATAGAATTCCAATGTTTATAGAGGAATCGACCCTTGGCCAACGCCTATATTTTGTTGTAGTATGGCTATTTTGGTTGCAACTGGTAGCAATTGCATCTCGAGTCCGGTGGTCGGCCGGATGGTTGCGGTTGAAACGTCAAAATAGCCTCGAGGCAACCACTTAAGATGTGGCGTTGCCCGCAGTTCTATCATTGCAACGAACAAAAAAGACTAATACGACCAATACTTGGTTGCAAGAACAAATATTGCAACGATTGGATTGGTTGCCTAAGGTTCTATTGCGGCGTGCGAATGTGTTGCGGTAGAAAAATATTACGACGAAAAAATGTGTTGCAATAGAAAAGTATTGCAACGCCAAAACTATGTGGCAATATGGTAATGCAATGAACTAGTCTTCGAGGTAATATATGAAAGTTGCAATGAATTTGTGTTGGTCGTAATAGAGGGCACTTGCAACAAACAATTGTTGGTGGCAATAGATAATATGATAATGCAACGAACTAGTCTTTGAGGTAATAAATGGAAGTTGCAATGAATTTATGGTGGTCGTAATAGAGGGGGCATATGCAACAAAAAATTGTTGGTGGCAATAGATCATATGGTAATGCAACGAACTATTCTTCGAGGTAATATATGGAATTTGCCGATATGTGGATATGTAGTTGTCAACCTTCGAGCCAATATGTGGATTCACATGCATATATATATGGTTGTTGGCCTTAGTGTCGTATGTTTTATTGCATGTGCGGAAACCTCACTGTACAGGGGGTTCTGCGGAAATTTTGAACAAAGCCCTATTTTTTCAAGAGAGGAGCCCGTCGGAGCGAGTCGAGCCGAGTACCTTGGCAGCCCTTGGTCTCTTCTTCCTCGGCTTTGTAGGTCTGCTTTCGCACTACTTTGGCTCTCCACAGGCACGACAGGTATGAATAACCCCTCGCATGGTCGTGGATCGCGCAACCTAGTTAGGCGTCTCCCATCCGAAAGATATACGGCTGGAGGTATGCATTTATTTGCATATCTATGACCGTGTCCATTTTGGATTGTCCATGCTTTTGGATGGCCCGCGGATGCGTAGATGGGTCGGTTTCCATGTTCTGCTCCGGTCGGCGACAGAGTTTCGACATCACCTTCTTGTTGTTCTCCGGATACACACTCTCCCTTGCAGGACGTGTATCAGGAGAACAACAGGGAGGTGCTGCTAAAATTTTGTCTCGATCGGACCGGTGTATGGAACTGATCCATCTACGCATCCGCATGTGGGATTAGGACTTATCCTCACCCATTAGACAGTAGGAACCCCATGTAGATGGTATTCATGGTTGGAATTCATGGTTGCCAAAGGATGGAGGACCGTCAGTGGATGTAAGATGGCCGGAGAAGTAAGCGTGATCATAACACCAAATGGAAGAACAAGAACAATGAATTATTGGAAATGGTATGGGGCAATGCTCGTGCTCATGGCCATTTGCTAGTTTGGTGTCCCTGCACAAAATGTGATAACAAGAGGAGTTGCCAAAAGAATATGCAAAGACATCTTCTGGATTTTGGATTCACCAAGGACTACCGTGTGGGTCTACCATGGTGAGGCAGAACATATGAGAGAGGATGAGGTAAGACAACGCCTTGAGCCATGTGATGGTGATTCCATGGTTGTAGACATGTTAGAAGAAGCCCACTAGGCACTTTTCAATGACGCTCTTGATAAGGAGGCGATGGAGAAGGAGGCAAAGGCGTTCTACGAAATGATGGACTCGGCCGCCAAACCCCTTCATGAGAACACCACAGTTTCGCAGCTGGACGACATTGGCAGCTTATTGGGGTTGAAGTCTGAGTTAAACATCAGTTGAGTAGGCTTCGATAGGTCGTTTTCTGTGGTTGGCACCCTGCTTCCAAATGGCCACTGCCCGCCAACGGGCATGTATGAGTCACATAAACTCTTTAGTGCACTTAAGATCACGTAGATGCAAATTACTATCCGAACTGTAAATCCTCTCGGTACGAAGACGTACCAACTGCAGATGGTCAAAAGAAGCAGCTTGACATCACCCAAAAAATCCTCAAGTACCTTCTGTTCTACCGAGGTTCCAAACGACTATACATGACCGGTGGAATCCGCGGCGGAGATGACATGGAACAAAGGCAAACGATATAATCCTGACGAGTTGGTACGTCCATCAGATGGTGAAGCATGGCAATACTTCGATGGAAAACATCAGGAGCAAGCAGAGCTGGCATGTAATGTACGTGTTGTGATAACAACAGATGGGTTCAATCCCTATGGAATGAGTACAACCCCATACACACGTTGACCCGTGTTCGTTATCCCCCTGAATCTCCTGCCCGGTGTCGCATTTCAACAAAACACCATATTCTTGTCGCTCATAATTCTTGGACACCTAGGGAATAAGATGGGCGTGTTCATAGAGCCTGTGATTGATGAATTGATCAAGACTTGGGATGGGGGCATATGAACATACGACCGAGCTACAAAGTCAACCTTCAAAATGGACGTTTGAGCTACGATGAATTGATCAAGGCTTGCATTACTGAATCCCTGAAGTTAAATGTTGCGGGCTCGGATAGAAAAGCAAAGGCGGCCGTGAGGAGCAAGCCCTAAAGCTACTACCGGAGGACGGGAGGCGCCGTCGGGAGGTGGAGGCCACGCATAAGGCAATGGCTACCAAGTTCGAGGAACTTACTGCGTTCCTTTCGACGAGAGGTGGTTTTGACCTGCTAGCTACATTCCTCGGTCCGGTAGCTCCACACCTTCTGACTGAGCTCACTCCTATGAGTATGATAGCAAAGGGTTTTGTTTGTGGTGTTCATGTACCAAGTAATCAAGTCTAACACTTGCAATCTTTCCTCGCAGCCTAGATCAGTACCCAGTTCGAATCAGGCCCCTGAAGCTGGTGAGCAAGGCTTCCTGTCGCCACAATCGCAAATCCCACCTTTCCCACTTCTCGGACCCACCCCGTAGGATTGTTTTTCATTTGGTGGATGATGTCGTGAGACTTGTGGTCTTCAGGACTGGTGGTTAGACTTGTGCTGAGACCGTGAGACTTGTGAACCTGTGGTAACACTTTTAAACTTGTGATGACTTTGTGGACGTGTGAACATATGTGATATATATGTCTTATCGATGTCTTATATGTGCCGTATGTGCCGGATGTAATATATATGTGGTCAATGTGATATATATGTATTATGTGATTGAATGGATGTGAAACACGTGAGAAATATTGTATACGTGTGTGTTTGTAAAGGTGGAAAAGAAAAATAAAGAAATAGCAAATGCCACCATCTTTGCTGAGAGCGGCTGTCGGTAATGGGGAGCTTTGCCGAGCATCGTTAGCAACTATGCTCGGCAAAGCTAGGTAAAATTTGCCGAGAGTAGTGTAAAAGGCTCTCAGCAAAGTTTTTTTAGAAAAAAACAAAATTCATTTTCTTTTCTTTTTTTTTTTTTTTTGAGAGTCAACGCGGATGCTCTCGGCAAAGTTTTTATTTAAAAAATAAAAAATTGTTTGCCAACGGCATTTATAGTAGGGTTCTTAGCAACTTTTTTGAGAAAAAGAAATTTCTTTTTTTTGCTGAGAGCTAACGGCAATGCTTTTTTCAAAAAAAAAACAGGAATTTATTTGCCGGCGGTATTTACTGTGTGCCTATGGGCAAATCTTTCTTTGGGAAAAAAATAATATATTTTTTGTCGAGAGTCACATATGGAGGCTTTCGGCAAAGAGATTTCTGACCATTGTTAGATGTAACTGCTGCTAACGGTCACTTTTCTTTTTCGAGAGGGTTATCCGCCTTCGGCAAAGCTTTGCCGGCGGATGTCTTCCGCGAATCGTCTCTTCCTCTGAAGAATTCCCTGCAGGGCCTTCGCCAAGGGCAGGGATGTTTTTCTCTCGGCGAAGTCTTCGCCGTGGGGCTGTCCCGCTCGGCGAAGAACCTGCCTCCTGTAGTGTTGATAACCGACGGAGAAGAAAAAAAAAAACATTCCTTGACGGTTTGCTAACCAGTGGAGGAAGTTTAAATATTTCGGACGGGCAGGCGACCGACATGGAAATTTAGCCATGCCTGACTGGTTATTTCCTGACAGGAAATATGTAATGACAATATTGTTAGGAACTGTCACAGAAAACTTAACGGTTTCCTCACAGTCAATCCCCGTTGGATTTTCCCGGACGATTCCCTGCCTGTTGTTCTCCTTCTATCCCGTCCACAATTCCATCAGACGATGCTTTTTGAGTTTTTGGAAATCTCAGTCCACATTTTGGTTAGTTATTAGATCTACTATTCCATGGGTCATAATACAATGTACACTCACCCAACAATAGTTGGATGGCTCCGTATGCCGTCGTCGTCTACCCCCATCAGTTAACAGTAAGGTTGATGCGGGACAGGACGACCAAAACACACTGTTAGAGCAAGATGGGGGAGAAGTGAAGTCTAGATGGGGATCGGACACCAGCAGCCTGTCCCTGTACGTACGTACGTATAGGACAGCTCCCGGTCCTTAGCCTTGTGGTGTGTCCGATCGTGAATGGCTGTTTGCTTGCGCTGTCCCTGTACGTACGTACGCATAGGACAGCTCCCGCCCATTAGCCTTGTGGTGTGTCCGATCGTGGATGGCTGTTTGCTTGCCCTGTCCCTGTACGTACGTACGTATAGGACAGCTCCCGATCCTTAGGCTTGTGGTGTGTCCAACCCTACGTACGTATGTATAGGACAGCTCCAGGCCCTTAGGCTTGTGGTGTGTCGGATCGTGGATGGCTGCTTTCTTGATGTGGTAAATACGCTCACTAGTCACTACCAGCTTCTCCCAACCCTTTTAATTTCCGGTTCCCCGTCATGCCGCCTGCACTACGCCACACAGGCTTTGTAGGGGTGGCCCCGGCTGTTTGTACAAATGTTGTATTTGTAGCACCCACAAGCTCGTAGCCACGGTCTTTTTCCATGATTTGCGCACACTTCACGGCCGTGGGGGGTCGAAAACATGACCTCTCTCCCGTGCGAACCTCCTCTACCAGCGCACCTGACACTCACTAAACTGAGTGTAAATTGATTGTTTGAGGCCCTAAACGAATTCAAATTTAAAAGTATTCCACTACAAGGTTTTATAAAATTTTGAGATTTACAACTTTCATCCATCTGAGGTCGTTTACAAAATTCTAATTTCAATTTGGAAAATTTAAACGTACGTTTGAACGACAAGATTATTTCAAATCAAAAAAATTGCCAACTACAAAGTTTTATAAATTTTTGAGATCTACAATTCTGATTTGGGTTGTTGCTAGGTCGTTTGAAAATTTGAATTTTACATTTTAAAAATCCAAACATAGTTTTTGCACGTGTATCTACTGCCTCAGCTACTAAAACTTGAAGCTCATCACCAAGCTGCTCAGTGACATGCCATGGGAGTGAGTTGTTGTTCATGTTCTTCATAGGTTTGGGAGGTCATTGTTTATGTTGACCTTTGGACCATATGGATGTTGCAGGCTATAAATGCTTCAGTGAAATGGATTAACGAGGGTGGCCGGATGCTCATCGGCAAAGCCGCAAAGCCAGTGATGCAGCCTTTTGTTTTAGGCTTTGGGTCCAAGGCCATGGTGCTACTACTAACATATATAGTAGAAGCTAATTCCTGGATGAGCTAGGTCAGTTATTTGCAGTCTGTTTTATTGCAAACCTTTTCACAAATGGAAATGCTACATTATTAATAAAATTCAGTAATATTTTTTTATCAGAAGAATTTTTTGACGGCAAAGCCAGTGATGCAGCCTTCTGTTTTAGGCTTTGGCTGCAAGGTCATGGTGCTACTACTAATATAGTAGGAGAAGCTAATTCCAGTTTGATCTAGGTCAGTTGTGTCATTGCAAAGTGTTACCTTTTACCAATGGAAATGTTATATTATTAATAAAATTCAGTAATTTTTTTTATCTGAAGATTTTTTTGCCTATGTGATTGTTAAAAACACAAAGTATATGAAAGTATGTTTTGCCTATGTGAGATTCTATCTATATATCATCCGTGCCAACGCACGGACACTTAACTAGTTATGATAAAGGTTTGACACAACACGGGTGTCCAAGGGGATCAATAAAGTTGTACATGGACGTTCTAACCCTCCCTAGTGCACTGATCAACCCCAATTTGGGCTGCTAACAAGGAGGCCTAATAAACCTCGTGCGGGCTGCAACCAACGGACTACTTCTCCTTGGTCTGCTCGTTATCGTGCAAGCAGCTGCAGCCGGCCCACACAGTCCTGCCGCGTCCTTCTGCTTTTTTTTTTCATTTGTTATTTTAGTTTTCATTTATATATTTGTCATTTTCAGTTTCATTTTTTTTTTTGACAATTTTAGTTTAAGTATTTTTAACATTCTGTATATTTTCAGAATCATTATTTTCATTTGTCTTTTAGTTTTAGTTAAATGGTAATTTTTTATTTTTAGTTATATGGTACATTAATTTTAATGTTTTCTAGTCTCAGTTTTTTATCACTCATTAATTCCAAGATAGATAGATTGATTGATAGATAGATTGTAGCGGATAGAATCACATTAACAGCGGCATAGCTAGGTTATGCATCGGGCAGCACTCTGTCGTACTAGCTACCTAGCAATGGCACCCATCCTCGACACAAGAAGCTGCAGCAGCAGGGTGCACTCCATGGTTGCTGCTGTGTTGGTTCTTCTGCTGCTCGTGTCCACTCTGTTCGCGCCTACCTTTGCAGCAAGTATACGAACAATCAGCATGCCCCTCCACATAGTGTGTTTTCGTACTATTTATTAACAGTCTCGGATGAGCATGTGATGGCTAATTGCTTTGCGTGTGTGTATGTGCTGCAGAGTATGAGACGGAGTGCAACGAGGTACCATCATGCACTAGAGTGCAATGATTTGTGTCGAAGCATTGCCACATCCCGGTGCATTCGGTTCTATAAACCAGTTTCCTATGACTACAAGCCGCCCCTGTGCTGCTGCACGTTCCAAATAAAAACGTATATGTAACAAGGTGTAACGTGCATGCCTGTATTGGATCAGCCTATATGCCTATCCATTAATCCACTGGATGATATAATATTATAATATACATAAATGTGCATATGTCGAAATGAGTATCTTAATATAAGTAGCTAAAAAACGTCAAAAACCCCACGCCCGCTCCGCTTCGCTGTAGCGGTTCTTCTCTGCCCTCTGTCTCCACGCTGGCCAAGACGGTTCCACCATGTGCGTGCTTCCTCCTCTACTCTCGTTCAATCCGCGCTGCATCCGCTTGTGGTGCTCTGTCATGATTCGTCTTCCCCGCACTGCGTGGATTTCTCCGGCCCGGAAATTGACAAGTCAAATCGGAAGCATCGGGAGTCCTGCGAGTGCACGGATCGGGGGGAAATTGTGTAGAGCAAGGAAGTATGTGGAGCATTTTGTGCGCCAATCCTCCCGCATGTGTGCACTCGAACTCATTTTGGGGTTTTGTCATGGGGATTTTTTGTGACCTAGGGCTGGCGGATCTGTTTTGTTTGGCTAGCGTGCGCCGTGGATTTTCGAACGATCTGCAGCGTGCTCCAATGGTGATTTCTGGCATAGGGTTAGCAGATACACTCAGGTACGTTCAACTTACGCGATTTTCTAGCGTAGGGTTAGCGGATACACTCAGGTATCTATCTTCTAATTGTAGCAGATAGACAGATAGAGAGGGAGAGACAGACAGATAGATAGCGAGACAGATAGACAGATAGGCAAATAGATAGACGGAGAGTCAGAGAGACGGATAGACAGAGACAGGTAGATACATAGATATATAGAGAGATAGACAGATAGGCAGATAGATAGACGGAGAGTCAGAGAGACGGATAGACAGAGACAGATAGATACATAGATATATAGAGAGATAGACAGATAGATATAGCTGATAGATGCAATTAATAAACTGCAGTACAAATAATAGATTTGGTTCCGCTTCTATCTTCATATAAGGTAGCTTGCATCGAGGCTGGGAGTACTCGGACTACACCTACATACTAGCCATGGCACTCAACGACACAAGAAGATACACCGTGTACACGATGTCTATGTTGGTCGCTCTCCTGGTTCTGTCCTCTCTCCTCTCCTTCAACTATGCAGGTACCAGAAACAATCTAATCATGGATGTATAGCTAGCGAACTCCTTTAGAGGTACATACCCTGATTCTGCAGCCAAATCTGATCTTTTCTGTTAAATTGCAATGCTTGTGCAGAGTGGGGTAGAGAGGAGTGCACCACCGTGGATTATGACTGCGACAAAAAATTGTATTTGTGCGAAGAATCATGCAGAGCCAAGGAAGCCTCAATGGGCAGTTGGAAGTTCAAATATTACTGCAAGGATCACCTGATTCTGCAGCCAAAGGAGTGCTGCTGCATTGTATTGAATCCAAGACCTCCAAACTATATATAAGGTTCAAATTTAGACTGTCCGGTACTCCCCTACAGTTTTCTGCCAAAAAAATAAATACATAATTTGCATGCGCATGTACGTGTGTAATCACTTATCAGTGAATGGATCAGCCTGTGCCTATCCATCTGTCAGTTATCCAACAACAACTACCATCCATGATGAAGAGACACTTAGTTGTCATATCAATTTCAACATTGATGGCAAATTGGTGGACCTGAACACGTGGTAGATATTACCTGCTGTTCTTTTTAATTCAAACTTAGTGGTATTTCTCTATATAATAGTAGATACAATGAACGGCGGAAACGGAGAGTTTTTGTTCGGATCCTTGCACTACTACAGAACTGACTTTTAGTCTCGAGGCCAAAATGGCGTTTACTCCCGGCTGGAAATTTACCCGGGAGTAAATGTATCTTTACTCCCGGTTCTAATTCCCAGCCGGGAGTAAAGCGCCGTCTTGCCGCGCGCCCGCCCGGCCAGGACCTCTAATCCCGGTCAGTGGCTACAACCGGGAGTAAAGCTCGAGCTTTACTCCCGGTTGGTAATACCAACCAGAATAAAGATCTATTCCGGTTGGTAGGGTTTAACCACTGACCGGGAATAATATTCCCTCCTATAAATACACCCGCCCGTCTTGAATTTTCAACGCATTTTCTTCCCACAAAAACTGCTCAACCCCCCTTTACTCCGGGTTCCCCAACCAAACCGGGAATAAAGGTTCGGCAATTCACTCCCCACATTTTCATCATTTATTTCATGTTTTTGCACTTTATATAAATATAGTTGTTTATGTAATTTTCTTTTGATTAGAAAAATGAGGAAGTTAACTTAATTTACCAAATTGTGTAAATCATTAATTTGTAGTCTAAATTAGAAATCATTTTAATTTAATGACATGTGTAGGAAACATGGCATGGTACGTAGTGCATGTTGGGCGCGTACCAGAATCTATCGAACCCGGCCGGATTGCCATGCTCAGGTCCATCGCTACCCTGAAATTGTTACAAAAATACAACACGTAAGCTGAAGCTTTGGCGGCCTACCATGGTGCAAATATTCCAAATAACAATGACGAAAGGTGTAGCAATGGAGATTCATGAGATGCCAAAAGGGAAATATTAGTTTCTTAGGTTCATTGCTTCGTGCCCTACGAAGGATGTTCTGTTTTAATTAATGTCTTGTTCTTCTTTCTCGCTTTAGTGGAGTTTGTTGTATCTTGAGCAAACAAAAGCCGTAGGCTACCCGTCTGAAATAATAAAATATACTATTCATGCATGTTGTGTATTTACTCAAATGTATGTGGTGTTTACTTTTTTCATACGATGATTATGTTTAAAAATTACGGATGAAGCAAAATTGGATGTACAACGTAGATCGACACGGCGATGAGTACAGACATGGGGTGCATGAGTTCCTATGTGCGGCCCAAGCAAACAAGCGAAACGGTTTTATGTGCTGCCCATGTGCCTTGTGCGGGAATAAGAGAGAGTTTTCCAAATCACATATCCTTCATTTACACTTGTATAAGTCGGATTCATGCCCAACTATGTTTGTTGGACCAAGCACGGAGAGACCGGTGTCCCAATGGAAGAAGGTGAAGACGAAGGAGGGGCGGCGACAATGTTATTGCTGAATATGCTGAATTTGGTGATGTCATAGAAAATATTGCAATGGAGGAAGATGCGGAGGAGGCGCCGGTGCCGCCAGGAGATGAGCCTACCAATGGGGAACGGGCGATGGCGTCCCGTGGGTTGATTTTTGTGAATTGCACCAACTATTCCACCGGACCTCCCTCGACAAAAAAGCATCCTCAGCATTTATTGTTTGTAAGTGATTCTTTCTCTGTTTACTAATACGTCAATATGTCCCGATAATATATGTATGTGTCTAATACCATATGCTCTTTCTGACCATATATGTAGATCTTGGATTCAACATTTTCGAATCAAGGAGCGTCATCGATATTGGATACATTGATCTTTATATCGTGCACAAAAACCCAAAATCAATACATGGTTTGAAAGTTGACACACAGAAAAATATAAAGATGTTCCTCGAGCTACACCGCACCGACAAGAGGGTAGTAATGTTCCCATACGGATTCAAGTGAGTGTTCCTAACATTGACGATCATGTTCTTCATAATAACCTTTCTTTCTAGCTACCTCAACCGTTTACACATGCAAGGGACACTTGGATATTGTTTCACATCGAGCAACCAAAAAGTCATCACCTCACAATCTTTGACTCGTTGAGATGGCCCCCAGAGTGGTACGCGAAGATATGATCGAAATAATTCAGGGGGTAATTGCATAAACCTCGTCAATTTTATATATACTCAAGAATTTCAAACCATTTGCTTATGTGTTAATTAATAGTCTAGGTTTTTTGTTCTATTGTGCAGGGTTTGGGCAGAGATAAAACATGAACATAACATGACCGATCGTGCACCGCAACTGAATGTTCAACTATTCCCAGTATGTACTGTATATATGGTGACATTAATTCAAGTCCCTATATTGCTTCATATATATGACAAATGACTCTTTTTTTTATCTTAAAGTGGGGTCTACAACAACCACAGGGGAGCAGTCATTGTGGATTATATTGTTGCGAGAATATCGGGATAAATTCCACCAATTACACCGAGCATGAACAGGTACGTATGTACATCAAAGTCTGTTGTTATTTGACGTCGTTATTTATATAACTAATCATATCTTATATATACTAATACTTTTTATTTAACTCTAATTGCAGCACGAGGAGGTTAATGGAGAAAACATTAAAAAAATGCATCTTGAAGCCATGCAAGAGTCTATTGCGGATTTATTAATACCCAGATCCTAGAGCCTTCCGGCGAGTTCTACAACGACACCAATGACAAATGGCTGCCAAAGGATCCTCCTGCACCGTGTAATCGGGACATGTAGTATTATCTTAATATGTAATCGAGACATGTATGAACAACTTATATATATTTGTGCTTGAACAATTACTAATGTGTAATATATATAAGTGTGTGCTTTAATATATATATATATATATATATATATATATATATATATGTGTGTGTGTGTGTGTGTGTGTGTGTGTGTGTGTGTCGCGCTTTAATATATGTATATATATAGATTACAAATTAATAAGCACTATTCAAATGCTATTAGGAATAAAAATAAACAATTGGAACGGCACTACAAAAAAAAATCTTTACTCCCGGTTGGGGGTACCAACCGGGAGTAAAGCCTCCGGGCCGGGTTGGGAGTAAAGCCCCCCCCTAGTCCCGGTTCCAATACTTTTACTCCCCAAGCCGTGTTCCCGGTTCCATAACCGGGACTAAAGGCCCTAACGAGCCGGGATTAAAAGTGGATTCTGTACTAGTGTTGTTGCCTCCAAGAAGACAATGACTTGTGACAACAGCCATTCGGAAAAAAAAAAAAAGGGCAACAGCCATTCCACACATCAGCGTCACAAGTTTGTTGTAGTGCGGATAGCTAGAGATAAGAGTCTGTAGACGTTTATTGTGTTAGAAAATTACAAATTTGAAATGACTTGTAAATTTATTTAAGTATTTTTTCTAGTAATTGTAGTTATTATAAACATTACAGCCAGAAATGCTTATATATCGACTCGTAAGATTCAAACTGGTGCAGGTCTGCACAAGCAGGATTAGATGTAGCAGCTAGTACATTTTGATCCTGCATTCAACATCTGTTCATGGGCACTAGACACAATAAATCTAGCTAGTAGCAAACAGACATGGTAATGGATATATGAGAATTATTTTTATTTATAACAGCATAAATATATTAACAGGAAGAACAAGGCCGAGTAGTCCATATGAATATACCAACCAATAACCATGAAATACATATCAACTAATTCATCTGGTATGCATCATTTCCAAGAACGACAGCAACAGGTAGTTCTTGTTTGGATCCGCCTACAAAAAGACATTGACTTGGGACAGATATTGCATACACACATCGGTGCAGTGTGGCACGTTGGCGGACACAATTAAACACGGCAGGCTGGTTCCCAGTGTCGGACACAATTAACCAAGTCGGCCTATCCATAGCTCCCATACATGATGTTACGTGTGTGGTCACACGTAGTTGCTGAATTCGCGGTTCAGTTGGAAGCTCCATATAGCCTACAAGATCCATTCTCACAACTCACAACGCACAGTGCGGGTCACGATTCACCAACATGGCAGACTCGTATCCAGAGGCCACTCTAATACTACTGGCAATATGCCTCTCGGCCTTCTTACCTCCTGCTGCCTTTTCTTCTGCAATCCAGAATCCAACAACCGTTAATGGCAGTCCCAGCGACCTCGCAGCGCTGTTGGCTTTCAAAGGCAAGCTCGCTGATCCCACCGGCGTCCTTGCCAGGAGCTGGACAACCAATGTGTCCTTCTGTCGATGGCATGGAGTCTCGTGCAGCAACCGCTGGCAGCGCGTCACAGCTCTATCGTTGCCGGATGTTCTGCTCCAAGGCGAGCTCAGCCCATTCCTCGGTAATCTTTCTTTCCTCTCTATGCTCAACATCCCAAACACTAGCCTCGCTGGCCCTATCCCAGCAGAACTTGGTATGCTACGTCGGCTTAAGGTTCTGTCTCTTGCTGGGGATAGCCTCTCAGGCCCCATTCCATATAGTATAGGAAATCTAACGAGACTAGAAGAACTTAATCTAAGTAACAATAGCCTCTCTGGAGAGATCCCGCCAGGACTACTGCAGAATATGCCCAGCCTCAAGGTGCTTTCTCTTGAAGGCAATAAGCTAAGTGGCCACATACCACAATACCTCTTCAATAATACGCAATTACTAAGAAAAATCAGCTTCAGAAACAACAGCTTATCAGGTCCAATACCAGAAGGGATGGGTTTCTTGCCTATGCTAGAACAATTGTACCTAGAATACAATAACCTATTGGGTATAGTACCCCCAAACATCTACAACATGTCTTGGCTGCAGAGACTTTCTCTTGCCCACAACAACTTGGTGGGCCCTATTCCAAACAATAGAAGTTTCATCCTACCATTGCTACAGGAGCTTTCTCTCTATCAGAACAACTTTGTTGGTCAGATTCCATCTGGGCTTGCAACGAGCCAAAACCTACGGTTGCTCGATTTGTCTGACAATTCTTTCACTGATGTAGTGCCAACATGGTTAGCTCAACTCTCCCACCTCAACGTATTCTCCTTGGGTTATAACAACATATTTGGTTCTATCCCACCTATTAGTGGCAACCTCACCAAGCTCACAGTACTAAACCTCGGGTATTGTGACCTGTCAGGTGCTATTCCAACAGAATTTGGGGTCATGCGACAACTCTTGTCGCTTATTCTCGCAGGCAATCAGCTATCTGGTCTAATTCCTTCTTCTATTGGAAACTTGTATGAACTTTCCGTCCTGTCTCTTAGCACAAATCAATTGTCTGGTTCAGTACCAAAAACACTCAGAAACCTTGCAGCTCTTAATAAACTTCACCTGTCGATGAATAATTTAGGGGAAACCTTGACTTCTTGTCCTCCATTTTTGTTAATTGTAAAAAGATCCAACAAATTTACATAAATAAAAATTATTTCACTGGAGGCCTCCCAGTCTATCTTGGAAATTCGTCGACAGAACTTGTTACTTTTGACGCAAGTTACAACAAGTTAATGGGTGTTACATCCGCACTGCCAAACTTAAGCAGTCTGGAATTAATAAACCTTTCAAACAACCAATTGATGGGGGCATTCCCAGAATCTATGACACTGATGCAAAATCTTACTTGGCTTGATGTCTCCAGTAATAACATGTCTGGTCCTATTCCCAGCAAAATTGGTAAGCTCAGGAGCCTACAAAGGTTGAATCTCAATGGAAACAATTTTGTTGGCTCTATACCAAATAGCATTGGCAATCTCACCGAGCTAGAAAGCCTCGATTTGTCCAGTAATCAGTTGAACTCCACAATACCTATAATCATAATGCATCTGGACAAACTTATCCATCTGATTCTTTGTAACAATCTTTTGGATGGTGCAGTGCCATCTGATACTACTAGTTTCCTAAAACAAACGTGTTACATTGACTTATCTTCAAACTTTTTACATGGTAGCATCCCACAATCCTTTGGAGAAATAATGATGCTAACATACCTAAATCTATCACACAACTTCTTCAATGAATCTATCCCAGATTCGTTTCAAAGCCTGACTAGCTTAGAATCATTGGACCTCTCCTCCAACAATCTCTCTGGTGTCATTCCGAATTTTCTTGCCAATTTCATTGCTTTGACAACCTTGAATCTCTCCTTCAATAGGTTTGAGGGAAACATACCAGAGGGAGGTGTTTTCTCAAACATCACATTGCATTCTTTGATTGGTAATGGTGGACTATGTGCTGCTTCACGTCTTGGATTTTCACCGTGCCAGTATCCCTCAAATTACATGAAACTACCACGAAGCGTAGTTCTCATTATTCCAATAATAGGATATGGTTCTGCTATTCTGTGCTGCTACATGGTTGTCAAAAGGAATTGTATGAATACTGGAGAAGTTGAAGCTTCTGCCATTATAGATCCAAGTGATGGTATGAACCATATGTTGCTGTCATACCATGAACTCGCTTGCGCCACTGATAATTTTAGTGACAACAACCTATTAGGGGCAGGACGCTTTGGAAAAGTGTTCAGAGGCCAAATTGAGCACTGGTCTGGTGGTGGCGATAAAAGTTCTAGACATGGAACTAGAAGAGGCGATTGGAAGCTTTGATTCAGAGTGCCGTGTGCTACGCATGGCTCGACACCGTAACCTGATAAGGGTACTAAGCACTTGCTCCAACCAAAACTTCAAAGCACTGGTTCTTCAGTACATTCCTAACGGCAATTTAGAGAACCTCCTACACACCGGATTTAGAAGGTACTTGGGGTTCCTCAGGAGGCTTAAGATTATGTTGGATGTCTCAGTTGCATTGGAGCATCTTCATCATGAGCATTATGAGGTTGTCTTGCACTGTGACTTGAAGCCTAGCAACGTTCTATTTGACAGCAACATGATAGCACACGTGGCAGATTTTGGCATGGCAAAGTTGATGTTGGGTCCGGAGAGCTACGTGATGACTGCTAGTATGCCAGGAACACTTGGATACATGGCTCCAGGTACTACAGTTGTATAATATAGCAATAAACTTTATGGTAGATACAATTAATTATGGTTGATTTATCGTGATGTGATTTTTTTTCTGAATTCTTAACCAGAGTGCGGATCTTTTGGGAAGGTATCACGCAAGAGTGATGTATTCAGCTTTGGAATCATGCTGCTGGAAGTATTTACTGGTAGAAGACCCACAGATCCCATGTTCGTTGGAGATCTGAGCATTAGGCAGTGGGTTCATCAATCATTTCCATCAGGAATTATCGGTATTCTGGACGTTCAGCTCGTGCAAGATGCTTCCTCTTTTGGCTATGATTTGAAGCCCTTCCTGGCACCAATATTTGAGTTGGGCCTCCTCTGCTCATGCGAGAGGCCTGATCAAAGATTGTCGATGAGTGATGTTGTGGTGACACTGAAGAAATTAAAAGAGGACTGCACCGAGTCCTGGACGGCAGCAAGGCCCGAAGCAGCCCAGTGATGTCCCATATTTGTGTATATTTTCATAACAGCATCAGCTGCCGAAAACTCTTGCTAATATTGTTGACTTTGTGAGAAGTTTGTGTACTGTGAAATGGAGATTTAATTGTAGGTGCTTCTGTAGCAGAAATCCTAGTGATAACAGTTTTCCGTGTCCTGCTGGAGTTTGTTAGGTTTGGCTCATTTGATTCAGTCAGACAACTTTGACACCATACGTACCCCAGTTCAGGGTTCAGAAAAATATGCCATTCTTCATGCAGACTATTGTTGCAGTGTTTTGGGCGATTTGGTTATCATTTTTTGGTATCTTTAGAAATTAACAACACTCTGTTAAGACTTGCAAATTCGTATTCAGGTAAGAATTAGCTAGAGCTAATCTCAGGGATAAACAAGATCTTAAATATTAGTTACAATTATGGCTAGATAGCTTTGTGTTATTTTGCTCATTTTCTTTCTGTTTGTACTCGGATATTTTTACTCCTTCGGCCCCATTTCGTTCCTCAGGTATCAGCGAGGATCACGGCACCAACCACGTGTGTTCTGGGCCAAAACCCACATCGGAGTGAGGTTCCACGTTGGGCCGAAATATGCATTTGGCTGCTCAAGTATATCAGCGTGGGTGAGGGGCCAAAACACGTCAATAAACCAGTGAAATAAAAATCCACACCCGAAAGTGGAAAGGGAACGTTGAGGCCACGAGGAGGGCCGGGGCCGGGCGGGCGGCGGAAAAATAGCAAGCAACCGGGCTGCGGCCTGCGGCCTGTGGACGCCGCCGCGCCGAAGCTGCCGCCTCGCTGGCCGCCATTGTCAGCTTGCCGCTCGCCTCGGTGTCATCTCAAGATGCTTGTGTCGGCTCTCTCACGTGCGCGAACGCATGCCTCGGCGGTGCCGCTCCAGCCACCGCCACACCGGTGCCGATCCGCCGCCTGCTCATCATCGCCGCTGTGAGTGCCTTCTCCTCGTCGCCCCAGCCGCATTCGTGACATCATCGCCCTGTCATCCTTACCTAGCTATCTACTGCACTCGACGTACATTGTGGAATCTCCTCCTCTAAGCCTCCCCCCTCCCCTCGCCTTCCTCTCATCTCCAATGCTTTGGTGCTTCACTTCTTGGCACTACTACAAATTGCTCATCACTACCGAATCATTGCCGAAATTTAGTCCACCGGCAATGATGTACCGCGCCCGGCAGATGAACCGCTCATGCGCTGAAAAATCAGAAAATCCACGGACTCGACCAAAACCGGCAAAGAAGATTTAGATCACCACCGGGTTGAATCGTTCCCGGCAGTAGTCTTGATGGAAACAGATCACTCGCGGGTTTCAAATAAGAACCGATAGCGATTTCAAGACTAAGTAACCGTAAAACAAACGATAGAAAATGAAGATTGGCATGCATCGAGACTAAGTAAACGTAACAACCGGTTAACTAGAACAATATACTAGAACACGCATAAAATCGCTTATTGCAGGGTCTGAAATAAAACCGCTATCCATTTCAAGATTCACACGCGTCATATTAAACCGATAGAAGGAAAGAGTAAAACCCAAATTAACGGCAGAAAAAGAGATTGACATGCATCGATTAACCAACAACTGATTCATTAACAAACTAACCACACAAACTAAATATATGTATCTTACGCATCCACACAAATCAGACAATAGATAAATTAATATAAAAAAGAACCTAGGCAAACTTTTTTAATATATGTATCTTTCAAATGAAGATTTAGGATCCAAATAACATGGGAGCAAAGGTGTCTACGAAGATTTTTTTAGAGACTCATAGCCAACAAACTTTAATTATTTGCCTTATGTTTCAAATTATAAGATGCTTTTGGCTTTTCTAAATTTATAACTTTTGTTACGCACGTACATACAATACAAATATGTCTTGATACTAGGTGAAAACTATGTACTACCTCCGTTTCAAATCATAAGCCACTTTGACTTTTTTAGTTCATGAACCAAAAAGTTAAAGTAACTTATAATTTAGAACGGAGTATATAGAAATACCAAAACGTCTCATAATCCGAAATAAAAGTAGTACGTAGTTAATGAAAATCAGAATCTAGCCACATTGAACAGATACATAAGAGTGAAAAAATACGACAACAAGTAACAAAGGAAAATGAGCTATATATGTATCCATTCCAGAAAGTGCATTTATCTTATGTAGAAAATTCTAAGGTATTGAATTATACATGCAACTGTATATGCATTAGTAGATTCATAGCCTCTGTGTTTCATCCCACTGCATGACAACAAAGTTGCATGTCGAGTTCGGAGAGGCAAACTGCATGGCACTAGTTACCATAATTAGTTGCTATAATACGAGGTTATATTGCAGACCAAACAGAATGTGGGGGGTGCCAGGCCCCCTCCAGCCCCCCCTTCCCTCCGACACTGGTGCAAACTTTTTAAGAACTTTTCGTGCTCCGTAACTTCTCGATGGCTAGTTAGCATAAGAGGGAAGAAAAATGAGGCAACTGGGCTTGGCTAGTTTTGGAAGATGCTAGAGCCATCTTTTCCAGAGGTGGGCTGTTTATTTCAGATGTTGCCTCGGTAAATTCTTATTAGGCTGTGCTGATTTTTTGCTACAGTACTGGACCTTCATTTTTCAGAGGTCACCAGCTTTGGATGAGACATGTTTATTACCGCACTTGCTTCCAGACGCGAAGATATCTCAAATCGTGGCACTGAGATATACCAACATTAATTTTTCCAAAAAAATATGCCGACAGTAATGTGGTACACGAGGTTATTTGAATCCTGAATAAGTAGTCTACACTAATTATACCACACCATCATTATTCTACATAAACTTTAGCACGCAAAACAGAAACTGTAAAGGCAAAAGTAGCATCGTTCTCCTGCTCTTGGCCATTCACCTTCGTCGTCCTCATGGTCGTGTCTTGCACACCCTGATGACAGCCACCTCTGCAGGTACACTTCCAAGTTATTACATCATTTTAACACTGTATTTTCTCTTTTGTTTACTGAAATTACTTTCGCAATATACATACGTCTCTGCATGACACCTTGTAGATGACACAGAGGAGAAATGCAGCATGATGCGTCCAAAGTGCATGGAGCACGTCTGTGAGGAGGTATGCGTCGTCCTCTAGCTTTGCTGCCGCCACCTGCGGCGGAGGCCTGACGGAGGCGGCTGGTGCTGGATGGTCGTCATCCGGCATTCCGACATGCTTGAGTGGAATGCTGTGACCCTAACCTGTATGACCATTGTTGAAAACAATAGTAACTCCATTAGATGAGTGTAATGTAACAAGTCAGCATTCATATATGCTGTTGGGATATTAATTCTGATGTGACTACGGTTTACAGATATGCATTTCTTTATTATCCTTCATTTCTATACTTCCAATTAACGATTGGTCGAATACACGGTTATCTTTCAATTATTATTTCTGATGGATGTAATTCTAGACAGGGAGAGAGAGACAAACAAAAGTAGAAATTGAATTAATTAGGGAGAGACCATAGAGCTATTTTTGCAATAAAGGAGCAATGAACCAAAGG
Organism: Hyparrhenia diplandra; assembly: GCA_015847255.1. Lineage (NCBI taxonomy): Eukaryota > Viridiplantae > Streptophyta > Magnoliopsida > Poales > Poaceae > Hyparrhenia > Hyparrhenia diplandra. The sequence continues at coordinate 931,999 of JADLZK010004916.1, read as the reverse complement.
TACTATTTCCATACAGATAATAAATATGTTGTTCATCTCTAAAACCCGTGTATATTGTAAAGAAAGAAACTTTGTGACCACCTCTATAAAAGGACCTATTCTCTCTTAAATACTTAGGGTATATATAGATACCATACTAGTAATTAAAACTGAACGTGCGATGCAACGCGAAACAAAAGAGCTATCAAATAATTCAACTTTTCTCCTTCAGCTTTGTTGGACAACTGCAATTGCCTAATCTACTACACCTATGTAGGGAACCCCCTTTAGGGAGTTCTCTGAACATGCAACTATGAAACCGTTGATGCCAATCTGATGGCTCAGGAGGATCGTGTGGTCCGCATGCCTGAAATTTCCTTGCTTTATTAGTATTATAGATATAGATTAGTACATAGACATAGATATAGAAATAGACATAAACAAAGAGATCTATAGATTTTTAATATAGATACAGATATAGTACTAACATATATAAATAGACTCAGGATATAGATATAGATAGATATATAGATATCCCTAGATATATTTTTAACATAGATGATATAGATACAAAGCAAACTATTTGGGTGTGGTCCTTCTCTATATAAACCCACGAAAACCAGAACGAACACTATCACAGTACCAGTACAAAACATCAACTCACTAGCTATGGCAAGTGTCAACACAAGAAACACCGTGCACTCGATGGCATTCATAGCTGTCCTCCTCGTCATGTCCTCCATCATCTCAGCGGCCTATGCTGATGACGATGGTACGTATGCACATGATGGTTGCTCCACAGGAATACTCTTCAGGCTAATACCTAACTATAATTGTCACCGGGGATTGTACTAACAGACTATGTTGTGGTTGGATGCATTATTGTTGCAGAGCCGGAATGCATGGACATAGGCGGTCACTGCGACGAGGGCAAGTGCAAGAAGTTATGTCTTGAAGAGTTTGGCGAGAGTGCCACGTCAAAGTGCATCCACTGCCCCAATCAACCGGATAACCCGAGTTACCTCGACTGCTGCTGCTATAAATAAACAGCGGCCCGCCGCAGCATAAGTATCGACCAGCTATCGATGAGTTTTTAAAATAATAAATGCTATGTTTCCATGCATGAGCATGCCTGGCCATATATATATACACATGGAAACATGGATGTCTTTTGCTTATCTTCTGCGTCAGATATTTTTTATTACTAGTTTCATTTCTTTTGACAACTTACGCCGGCATTGTTTATTAATCGATAGTCCTAAATCCATTCCAAATTGTAGTTCGTTTGACTTTTTCAAACCTAAGTTTCACCACTCGTCTTATTCCAAAATTTATTTAAAAATATCACAACTTTTGTTGTAGCATGTTTTATTAACCAAAGGTCCTTAAGAATGACTTAAATTTGACTATGTTTGCATAAATTTTTAAAAATAAGACGAGTGGTCAAACTTTGGATTAAAAAGTCAAATAAATTATAATTTGAAACGGAGGGAGACGCCCCCAGCGTGCATCACGCCAGCTCAGGCAAATCTAAGTGAAAAAATCATTACAATTCCATTTTTGCTCAACAAGTTGCTGCTATGGCAACGTTTTTGTAAAAAGGAAAGAAAAAAACGAGTTTCAACATTCTAGGAGAGAACTCTTGGCACGGTTACCGACTTGCTATGAGTTACGATTATGAATTCGACCCAAGTATTACATATTCGACGTATTCGTCCACACTAACTCACGATTGACATCGATGTAGAGGCAGTGGTCGCCACCGGTGGTGGTGCCCATCGCTGAATCCTAGTGAATTCGGCGTTGATACGCAAACGAGGTTCTGGTTGTGGATGCCGATGAAGTGCATGTCGATACGCCGATACGCCCGAGTGGTGAGCTGCTGCGAGCGTGTGGGCACATCACTGCTGTCGTCGACCCATTTGAATTTTGATACCCAACTCATGGTAAGCTGGCCCGTCCAAGAGGGTGGCGTCGTGTGTGGCGGTCGTGGGCCCATGAGAGTAGGAGCCCGTGGGTCAGGTATTCCTTGAGTAGCAGGCCTGAGCAATGGCCAGTCTTTGGCACCGAATTGGTCGGCGCCGAAGCTGGTGCCGACCAGCCTTGGCTGGCAACAGCCCACAGCCCACACGTCCCACAGCGACACACACGGTGCTCCCCCACAACGACCTGCAGCACGAGGCCCTGGCGGATCTGGATGCCCTCTTCCGCCACGTCGTGCAAGTCCCTACTCCTTCCCCATCTCAGCACTCGGTAGGATATAAATGGCACTCGGCAAAATGCATCTTGGTCATGTGCCAATTGCCTAAAAAGGCACTCCGCAAAGTCGCTTTTTTCCATCCGCCAAAATATGGCACTCGGCAAAATACATCTTTGCCGAGTTTCTTTACCGAGTGTTTTTTTTTGTCATGTGTCTTTTATTTTGGGAATGGGCAGATAAGTTCTTTGCTGAGTGCTCGACAAAATACACATATGCCAGCGGTAGCCCAGCCTGTAGTATCTGGCCGGATGCCGGGCAGACAAGAGGGAGAAGATGAGCAAACAGGCTATGTAGTTGTGGCTCATCTGCCTTTATAGTTTCTACTAGGTTGTACACTACTATCGCAAAATTATTATTGATCAAATATAATTATATAGCAGTGATATTTCTGAGTGTTGTGAGTTATGGCAATATTTTATTACTAATTGAAAACACTAGGAGAAGTGCACCATTTTAGTAGTGAAGGGTTGGTTCCTCTGAAGAGCCTGATGGATGGCGCCACTCTTAACGTTGCCTGAAGCGATATCTTAGCCTGTTCCAGTTGATCCGTGTCTGTTATTCGTTGTCTGTTAAGAACTTCTTTATTTTTTTTTTAGTTCAGCGCTGCTCCATGCTGTCCCTTATCCTCCATGGGCAGTTGTGAGGATCCTACTGGTTTTTTTTTGGAACTGTGCTTTAAACCTGCTGGTGTTTTTTTTTTTCTTTTGATTAATAGTTGAAAGGCTGGGACTGACGAATTGACTTGTAGTCTAATGGTAGGACGGTCTAGTGAGACGCTACCCACCAGGGTTAAATCCTGGTGCTCGCACTGTACCGGCGTTATGCATTCAGTAATATGTGACATTTCCGTCGACGACGAGGCGCCAATGGTGACTTCGGGAATCTCCAGATCTGCCACGTGCTTAGTCCTTCGGAGGTGCTCATAGAGGTAGGGTTTGCCTACGTGTATTCATAGGGATGAGTGAGCGTACGTGATGTGAGTGTCTGCGTTGTACTGTGTATTTCTCAAAAAAAAAGGCTGGGACTGTTTGGCTAAAAACAAAATTACCAAGATGCAAAGAATACAAGCATGATGCCCGCTACTCGGTTGTGCCATCCCACAACCCGGGCATACAATACAAACAGAACCTGAAACTCTGAAAAGCAACACAGAACTAAACTGAATGAAGCCAACGGTGAGCACTTGGAAGATACAACAGGAGATAGACCCGTGGGCCGTCTATCTTCTTCGTTTTTGACTGCCTTGCCGTCTATCTTTATATCTTTCGCAGCCTGTGCTCCTTGCTGAGCTTCCCAGCCAGCACCTCAAAGCGCCTTGTCGTTGGTTACCCCGCTGGGTACGTGCTCGTACACCCCTGTGTCGAGGTTCACCCTCCCCATCGTCTCCTCGAGCACCTGATTCCCAATCTTGATCAGCGAATTCATGTTGCTTTCAGTTGCGCAGTCCATCAGCAACGTATCTCCTTGCAGCGACTGAGTCTGAATTCGCAGGTAGTTGTCCTCGCAGCCGAGGGCGCCAAACAGCATCTGGGCGTTCATGTCGACGATGTCGGCGCTAGCCTGGGAGAAGAAGTCAATGATTGGGCTGTTGCCACCCTTTCTAACCCAGCCAATAAGTCCCCAGTTGTTACAATCAGCCGCGGTGTACTTTTGCACCACCTTGGCTGTCCCGGTCCCGAGGGAGAGGACGAGGATGTTGTTGTAGACGCTCGCCTCCGGGTCCTCCTTCATGCGCGCTTTCTCTATGGCGACTACCGCGGCCATGGAGGACTCGACAGCGTCGTCGGACCCGATGTTGCTAGGTAGGATGTTCACTCCCTTGTTCTCCAACTGCTCACGGATGCGAAGGATCTCCTTGGTGAGCACCGACATGGCGACCATGGTGGGGTTATTGGCAGCCATACCGCCATCGATGCATTCGAAGTCGTGGGGAGTCCCGTCGGCCTTGTAGGTCCGGAAGCCGTGCGCTGGCAGGTAGGTTGGCGCCGCCGACGTGGCGATGCAGACATCGGCGAGGCGCGCGTTCGCGCGCCTCCCTCTCCGCCTCCAACGTGTTGAAGACGACGGGATGCATGCGGTTCACATCGAACGCCGGCAGGACGACGTTGCTGAGCGTGTCGGCCAACTTGATGTCCTTGATCAGGTTCCTTATCTTCGTGTAGGAACTTGCCGTCGTGCTGGGGGCCGCCTCGAGACTGTGGGCCGCCCGAAGCCCTGGGCCTTGTGCCACCAGCTCGATAACCGGCCGCCCACCGATCAGCACGATACACGAAAAGAGCAGCGACCGTGAGGCAGGCACGAATAGCAATGGATATTGTTTGGTTGGTGGCGTCACGTTCTCTTTCTGTGGAAAGATATGCGGGCCGCTGTCGAGGTAGAACTGGTTGATGTCCTTGGCCTCAAACAGCGGCCTCTTATTGTCCGCGCGGGCGTCGTCGAAGATCGCGGCGACGGACCGCCCGGTGCTGGTCCCGCGATCACGCCGTCTTAATCAGCGATCCTAGCCTCCGGCCCATCTTTCTCCTCCAACCAAATTAACAAAGGTGGTAAACAATGTAAGAGCATCTAGCCTCGGCTGTAGTACATCTGACCCGGCCTCTGTATAATCGACAAACTGCAATGGACACTATGATGGTAAGCACCCAAAAAAAAAAAAAACGGAAAACTGTATGTGCCGAGGTGGTGCTCGAGGCGGGCAAGGATTGTTGCCGGGATGATTCCACGAATGCCGCCACCGTCAATGCTAAGCACTGTGAGAACCCTACCCTGCTGCGCCGGCGGGAAGGCTACGAAAGAGTCGTCCGGGATGTTCTTCTGGGAGGCCATTGTACTACGCAACCCGTGGTTAGGCCTTGATTTCTGAAAAATGGGATACTCTTGCAATTGGAACTCTGCCCACCACCCCGATGTGCTCTACTGCCACTCTAATGTGCCAGCAATTTATAAACCTGGATTCTGAACCTACTGAATACCAGCACTTGCAATGGTGTAGTCAACCGCTAACTACTTAGTTGGATGCTTTCATTTTGTAGTGCCAAATTCAAGTTGAGGAATTCACTGAAGATGCCAAATTGCAAATTGAATAAACAAGGTCAACGGATCAAGGCAACCTAACGATCGCACACGTTCTGGCAGCACTATAGATTCTTTCATCACTTAGTTATGGATCAATGATAATGTAAAATATTCCAGCATTGATTACTCATCCATTAGATTATAGACAATACTGGGGGCTGCAGTTCAATAACACGAATATCATTTTTCCAATTATTTTTTTTGCTTTATTTGAATGAGTTGCAGTTCAAATTTGACTTATAATAGAAAATTCAATTAAATCAAATAAATTAAAGTAATATGGAAAACAATCCGAGAAATGTACCACATATGAACATGGAGCACCAAGTACTGTTAGAAGACCACCAAAAAAATTTGGAGGTAAAAAAATACTTTGTCGAGTATCATCCCTGTTTGCCGATGCTTGCCTTTGCCGAAATGCCTGAAATTTGGCACTCATCAAAGTGTTTTTCCCTCGCAACGAACTGAAATCCGATGGTGAAATGGCTTCGCTTTTAGCTCAACTCCTTAAGTTGATCTATTTCTAGGTATAGGAAATAATATAATATCTCCTTGGCCGTCAACTTTGTACAAGTGACCGTCATGAGAATCTCCAGTGGCAGGTGTGCTGCCATATATTAGTCTTCCAATGCGGGCATGAGAATCTAGCGCTTAAAATAAGGTCAAAAGAACGTGATAACGAGAACGTTTTTCTTGGTTTTTTTCATAACAAATGAGCCACCTTTTATAATATAAAAACCGAATTGGTGGGGAAACCTGCGAGGTCTACGCTGAAGAACAGATGTAATGAATTTAACTAATAAGTTATACCACACTTCTCAATTGTAGGAATCGTTCCCAATTGAATTTAATACAATGACCTTTCAAAGGTCTACATGTTCCCAAAACTTATACTTGTATAAGCTTCAACAACCACCCCTACACCTTTGGTTTCATCGTGCTTTCTCGCTCTATCGCCTCCAGTGTTTTCGAGGCAAAAGTTAGTTGCACTACACTATATGTTTTCCATGGTACGTACTATATATATCAGCAATAATTTAAGCTAGCAAGGAATAATGTACGAGTTGCTACAAAGATAAATGTTGAATTACGGCCATCCAAATCTCGCTCTTAGCATCTTTCAGATCATCATGTGTATAGAGTGGACATATTACTATTCTTTTTGTATTCTGGCAAACATTATATTGGCATGTGATCCGTGGCCACGCACGAAACCTAGTGACTTTGTATTAGGAGTAGCATGTACACATAATGTACAACTAATGCTAGTTAAGATTCCCATAATAAATGGCCTTTGACTTTGAGTACTAGTTGGACTGTGCAATGGAGCTGTCAAGCAACTGAACTACCATTCAAGATGAATATTTTCCCATGCGAAATAAAGCATGTTGAGATATATCTGTCTAGTTTGTAAAATAATGGTACTCCATATGAGAAGAGAGGATATATATATAGTTAGTTTGGTGTTGATGCTCCACTTGTATGTCCACTAGCTGTGGCACAGAGAGACCGACACTACTTTAGGTTCATTGGGCTTCTAATGTATGCGAAGAATAGATCACATCCTGGACATTTCATTATGGGTATTGCTTTTTAACCGGCACCAGAAATCTCTGTTCTTCTTAATTACGTGAGAGTCGGCCAACATCTTAATGCCTGTCTTAACCTTTATTGGCTCATCCTCCTGCTACGGTCAGTTGAACTTTTAACCTTGGAACTCGGAAGTTTAAACTCTCAAACTAAAACCATTTTCAACATTCAATGCGTTTGACTTTGTTTAGATTGGAATAGTTATGTGTTAGCCAAAATATGAGTAAAATGCAGCAAGGATTCTCGACCTTTCGGGGGCGTCCCATCCGCGTTCTCGAACTATAGAAGCGACAATCTAGATCCCTAATTTATTGTTAGTGCACACGAAAATTCCAAAACTTGCAACACCAGCGCCAATAGCTGATGTGGTTGTGCCACGATGGCAGCCGGACATCATGACCATGAAAACTTTTTTAAAAAAAATACTGTCCCAAGACCGACCAACCCGAACAACGGCGAAGCCACCGAACCCTGCTCGTCTTGCCAAAGGTGTGGTCCAAGTTGCCAAAGAGCGTAAAAACAACCTAATGGGTCAGCGGCATAATGGGATTCTTCGCGGTGAAGCCGGTCGTGGTCGGAACCTGCAGGAACTCCTGTACCCGACCCTCACAATCTCGTCCGATGTGACGCACATCGCCGCGAGCTCGGTCATGGCAGGAGGCGTCAATCGCTCCGCTGATTGATGTGTGTACTCTCCCAAGCAGGGCACATCGTGAGCCCCCGTTTCCACAAGGACAAGCAGGCCACCGCCACGTGGATCGCGGACACGTGAGTAGGAGACGACAACCGTGGGCAGGCGCTGCTCGCCGCGGCATTGGTCGGGCTTGACGTGCACCGCAAGCATGGATGCATTGTGACTTGTGGTACTTTCGTCAAATCGCCTAGTCGATGCTGATTTGGCGTACATGATGCAGCTGGGACTACCTCGTGCTCAAGTGCAGCTCCGACATGGCGTAAGTCAAGCATGTGTGCTCGCTCTTGCTCCACACCGAACACACTACACCACAACACCGACTTTAGGGATGGATGATCCGACGGTAAAAGCGGTTACAGCGACAGACCATCTCACCCTAAAAAGTTATAGCGACAGACTTACACAGCCGGTGTAAGTCCCGCCGCTAAAACTCTTCAGCGTCGACCGCACATTTAGCGACAGATAGTCTCTCACTCAATACTTATAGCGGCGGATGGTGAGCTGCTAAGTTTCAGCGACGCATGGCCTGTTAGAAAGGATACACCGACAGATCATCCAACAATCTAGACATCTATACCGACAGATTGTTCAACAGGATAGTTTGAATATTAAAAAAATAAAATTGCAATTAGAACACATTTAACACATATCGAACCCACATTCATGCTCAATATCCACACATAATGATATAGAAACACATACATCACATAGAGGTCAATATATATAAGATCCAATCTTGTCTTGCACATTACCGAACATATCACTAAACCCACCAAAAGATTACAAGATCCCAGCAAGCTAATGTACAATCTTGTCTTGCACATTACATCATCTAACAAAGTCACCCACCACAAGCTTACATAATCAATGCACACCCAGCAAGAAATATATTAAGGTTTGTGCACACAATCATTTCTAGGAACTAAAAACCAAAAGCACATCCTGTAGGTGATGTGAACCATTTTCCAGCAACTCAAGTCAAAAGATTGCCCAACAGTTCCTGAAAAATATAAGAACCATTGTAATTAGCCGCGAATAAAATATGTGAAGTTGTTGACTTAGTTCGTAACATTTTATTCATCACAGGGTAGTAGCTATTTTCTAGATTGTCTAGTCATATCACTTTGGATGGCGAGATGACATGCCAGTTCAATAAGGAATGAACTATTTTAATTTTTCTATGGGCAACTAGTGGTAGTTCTAAATTGACATTCTAGAAATTTTATTTTACTAAATCTTTTGGAACCAGCTTATATAGAACCTTAGAAATTTGTGCTAACTAGTGGTAGTTACAGCATGCTTCTCTGGGCCTTATTTACAATACTAATATCTAAATTGCTTGTTACCACAGTTCGATGAATGTAAATTTAGAGACATACCCACAGTGCCCTTGAGAGGTGTACTAGATGCATTCTTGCTTCCCTTCTTCCTGCATTCCTTTATCTTTCACAGATAGGAAACAATGTAAATTAGAGACATACCTACGGCATTGCAAGATTACATGTGTATCATTTCCACAGCGAGGGAGGATATCATTTGTTGGTGCAGCAGTCTTGTTCATAATTGATTGGGCTGCAGTAGGCCTAGGGGGCAGCAAGCTCTGTTCCATCGCAACCTAAAATAAATGATGCAGATTACGATGTTCAATGGCTGCATCACTTGTGATATGAGTTCTCTGCAAGAAGATGCACATGACAATGCCAATTAGTATTTGTACTAGTTAAATCTTTGTTTTCTAGTCTTAACTGAATATATAATTTAGACTGCAATAATTATGAGGTTGCTGAGGCAAAGCTATAGTTGTTTTAATGCTGCATGTCTTGATAGCTAAATATGGACCATTCAGAAACCTGGTTCAGCTCACTATTTTATACAGAAAAGGGCAGATGGAGCAATACATGTAAAGGGCTCACTAAGTTGAACAGTAAATTTCGAATGGACATTATTACCTCAATACATGTACAGCATATGTTCACTATTTCCTGATTTAAGCCAACTACTTAGTGCTCATTTATCGTTGAGTCAATGTACTAGCATAAAGACAGTATTCTGTAGTTCATTATGACACTAGCATAATGACAGTAGTTAACTTTTGAATTGGACATACAGTGACATACATGACAGGAACTAGTATATAGTGCTGGACCAAACTTGCATTAATCAAAAGGCTCTCTCACATGAGTCAAGGACACTCCACCTAACCATTGCCATCTATGCCCTCAACCTCCTCCTTCCTCACAGAAAAAAAATTATTCTCAAGCACCATAACATGCCTAAGCTGTACCCACAGTCTAAGGAGGTTGAGGGTGCTGTGTACATGTAGTTTAATCCATGGTCAACTACAGACAGAACTAATAATTGGGCTCTGAACCATATAATTTTAGGGATCCACGGTCACTTACTGGATACTACAGCTGCTATATGTATAATTCTTTTTAGTTAATAATGCTTTAGCTATACCTTTGCTCTTTTACTTGGTTGGGGAGGCTGGAGTTCTGTCCTCAACTGACAAAGACGAAGGGATTCCAACTTCTCCTTGTTTCTTGCAACTTGTTCCCATTTCTGCCTCTCATAATCAGTCATGCCATCATTTTTGTTGCCTCTTGCGCTTGACATAACTGAAAGTGTGATGCAGCCTCAGGATTGCTACCATACATACATACATCTAAATCTCCTATAAGAGAGCCCCCCACTAGGGGAGTTCTCTCGGCTTCCGATTAGCTAGTTTAGTTGGTAACCGCAATCCCCCCCCTCCCGTCCGTTCTGCATCCGTTTTTTTTTTACACGAAAGGAGAAAAAACCGGTTGCCTCCGCATCCGTTCCACATTCTCTTCTCCACCCGCGACTCAAGGCCGCCGCCCCGTGACTTCTCCACCCGCAATAAAAAGCAGACCACCGCGTCTCCCCCACCGCCACCAGCCAGATCCATCCCCTCCCCGGCCTTTTCGCCGAAAGCACGGCGGAGAAAGGTACTTACCCGATGATCCCGATGATGGCGCCGACGATGGAGACGCGGACGGCGAGCAGCGCGAACGGCAGCCCCAAAGAACCAGCCCAGCGGCCGGCGCCGCGCCCGCCGCGCCGCCCAGCAGCACACATCGTCACGGGCTGCCTTGCCTTGTCTTCCTTTCCCTCTTCCTTTGTTTGCTTGACTCGCTAATCCTTGATTGCTATATCTAATATGCCAGGGTGGTCTCATCGGGAGGGACGGGCTTGACTCGCTCGCTGTCCCTAAGCCGGACTTCTTCCGTAGCCTCGACATTCGAGAAGAACTTCTACGAGTGTCCCTCAGTCCAAGGCTACGCCGAGTCGGATGTGGCGCAAGTACCGCCGCCTCCTACCAGAAGTTCCAATTACCAATTACTACAATCAATACTTTATATATATATGGTGTTTTATTTGATGAATTTAGGTGTACAAACAGGATGAATGTCTCGGTACAGGTGTCCATGAATTTGTTTCCCTTTGCCCCCAGAATTTTCCTTTGAGTTCTCTTTTTATTGTTGCAAGGCTTGACGATACTACTTGATTAATCTTTTACAGGTGTTGATGAATTTGAAAGTGACTATTTTTACGACAAGTTGTGTTTTTATATGGATGAAACTTCAGGGATGGTGCTGCTAGATTCAGGCTGTTAGATTTTAATTTTTGATTTTTGTTACAAAGTACAATTGATTTTGGTATTTTAGTCCAAAATTCAAGTGTAATAATTCCAAAATCAATTGTACTTTGTAACAAAAAATTTTAATTTTTAATTGATTTTAATTACTTATGTTTCAGCCTGTTAGATTTTAATTTTTAATTTTAATTTTTGATTCAGGCTGTTAGAATTTTTTGTTACAAAGTACAATTGATTTTGGTATTTAAATAGAGAAATGGTTAGCAGAAACTACATCAGTATGGTTGTTGAAATTAGTAGAGTTTTGAAGTGCCAAATAGATTAACATAAGCATTCCGTTTAAGCCTTCTGTGTTGTTTGTTTTCCAGTTTATCCAGAAAATCTATTTCCTCTCTCTAAGAATTTCAGTCAACAAGACTCAATAAGCATTATTTCTTTCCATTGATGACCCCTAATGTAAACTAAATATTATTTCTTATATTTCCCAGCAGCTCACAGGCAAAAAGAGAACCTTAATGCTATTCAGGTGACTCCAAAGACTCCTCCAACAAAAGAAATAGTCGATATCACCTAGGATATTAGCATAATTCCTAAAGCTCCATCTACTGACACTTTATCAACATCCCAGGAAAGGTAAACAATTCAATATGTCATCTCTGAAATGTCTTTAAAAAATAAAAAGGTTTCTTAATCTATTACATGGCGGTTCACAATAATCCTGAAATGCCTTTTTCTTCTTTACAACAACAGCTTTTCTTTTCCTTCCCGGCTTTCTTGCAGACCTGTACACAATGAGAAGTGCATCATTTTTAATAAGTATTGTCATAACCAGAGAATATATATGACCCCTTCCACAACATGCATGAACCTAATTTTAAAATCTATAACATATTCACATTTCAATCTGCTTTGCAGCAACTCACAGCAAAAACGAAGGCTAGATATTAACCAAGAGGCTCCGGTTGATCCTCAAGGAAAACAACAAAAGACACATTGAGAGGTACTTCATAAATTATTTAAATTAATAGAGCTCCAAATAATCACTCAAATATAATAACTGACATTTATATTATCCCGTCTATTAATACAGTCAACATTGCAAATTATTATCAGCAACATTTATGAAGAACAAAACAAAATGAAGTCAGCCACCAAGAGCTAGCTCAAATAAATGAATGCATGTCCATTTTTTTTAAAAAAACACTACATCATGTCGCCTTAATAATTATTTGTTTTTACTCAGTTCGAATACTTAGGTTAAGATACTTGATACTTTGGTCTAAAAGAAAGAGTTATTTATAATAAATACACTGTGATTTATACTTTATCTAATAGATTAATATCCCTATCGTGAAGAGATGATATCATGAAATCCTATCTTATAATCATTGTATTCTTTTCTTAATTCCCGCAGCAACGCTGCTGGGGAGATTCACCTAGTTCAGAAAAATAGAGCACTCCAAGAGCAAGCAGTTAATGCACACAATCTATGAATTTTTAATGCTACAGACTGGACTTGCATAACACCCTATCCCTTGCTACATCACACTGAGTCTGGGATTGCAAATCGAAGTCAATTCAAATTGCACATACCTATGGATCTGCTACAGAAGCACAAATCGAAGGCCACGACTGCTGCTCCTCCTCCTCCGTTGAAGCACTCCCACTCGTGTGCTCCACAGCTATTGCTGCTGTTGCACAATCGAAGAGGTGCTGCTCGCGTGCTCCCTCTCGCGTGCTGAAATGAATCAGAAAGAGTAAATCAATTATGCCAACCTGAACACTGGACAACAACATTCTCTTAATATTAATATATCAAGGCCTTAGTAATTGTAGGATGATCTCTTGAATGTTGACATGCTGGATGTACTCAACAGTAAGTGAAACAAAGCATGTCCAAAAAGCATGGAAACTTATTTCTTCAGTAGCGGAAAAAAACAATTTGATGCACATAGCTATACACGTGTTATGCAGCCTCAGAACTCAATAGTTAATTTGGGACATGGCTGTTCAGTAAGAAAGAAATACAGGAGGCCCCAAACATTCCCAAAATGGTTTGGGACTTCCAGTAAGAACAAGTATATAGATCCTGGATTTTTTAGAATGATTTCAGTAGGAAGGAAACATGAGATTCAATATGTTAACCTTTTTACCTCTTGCTGGCACATCATAGCTTCAGTTTTTTCTTGACAGGTACATACTAGAACTAGCAACAGATAAAGAAAATTTAATGGTAGCTAATTTGGGGATCGGGTCAGTGGATCTTCAAAAATAAATAAAAAATAAACTGCTACATTAGTTCAGCCGTATCACATAAACCCCGAATAAACAGATGGATGTGGTCAGGGGAAAAATTACTGGTGCTAGGGATAGTGAAATAGATCCTGAATTGAACTCATTGTCAAGGGAATCGATCCAATGGGGCAGCTTTGGGGCAGCATGGGAATAGATCCTGAATTGAACTCATTGTCAAGGGAATCTTACCAGAAAAAGAAGCAGTGATGCGGCAGCACGGGTCAGCTTTGGGGCGCGTCCTCCACCGTCGTGTGCTCGGGGCGCCGTGCTTTCGAGGACGGGGAGCCATGTCTCCACCGTGCCTTGCTCGAGGGGGGCGACTCCAGGCGGCGCATGCATGTGAGTTGTGGAAGGTCGAGGTGGGATCGCCTCACGCCGAGCTGAGGAGAGTAGGACCGAGCGAGAGCACCGAGCAAATCCCGCCGGTCGCCGAGGGAGGGAGGGCGGGCGCTTGATCGGGCGGCGCCGCTCTTCGATGGCCGGGCGAGACCAGAAAGGGCCGGGCAGGTGGGCGACGGGGATGGGCTGGGCGGCGCTGGCCGGGGATTGAGAGCGCGAGGGAGATTCGGGCGGGCTGTGATTTGGGGACAGTCGCGCGGACTGAAGGTTTGTCGGGCGGAGCGGGCGAATTTGGCAGAGCCCCGGTGCGCCGCGAGATTGGCCGGCCGGACTTGGAAAGAGCGGGCGACGGCGCCGCAACGGGGGAATATCTTTCTAGGGTTTTGTTTTACGGGCCTAGCCCAAATTTGGGCGCAAGCTGAATCCTTGCAAGTTGCAAAGCGCTACCGCGCGTTAAGTGGGGCCCATTTATTTTTAGGGACAGACTGAGTGTCGCTGTACAAGTTTTCAGCATCAGATAGTTTGGCGTTAATCACATCTCTATACCGACAGACAGCCTATCGCCTAATCAAGAATCGCCGTCAGATCGTCTTTAAGCAATCTTCAGCGACAGATCATCCATCTACAAATATATTTTTTAGGGACAGACCTGTGACCCTAAAAAAGTGTTGTGGTGTAGTGACGAGGCACAGGAACAAGTCACCGCAACACGAGGCAGCACGGCATTGAGGCCCGAGTCCAAGCCGCCACAACACGAGCTGCAGGTTTGGGAAAAACACGAATGAGAGGAATTTCGAAATTATTTTTTCGATTTTGTGAAGATGAAGCGGGGTATCATCAAAAATTAGAAAAATGGATTTTCAACATTAGGTTTTATTTTATAAGTTTTTTGGTTGAAGAATTACAGGATTTGGAGTTAGACCGGATGAGATATAGACTTCCTAAGTTCATCGACAAAACGCGAACCGAGAAAATTAAAAATGTGGGGTAAGCGCCGCCCCTTCGGCCTTTGCCACGTGGGCGGCGGGAGGAGGGGCGAGGGCTTTCCACAGGGGGTGAGACAGGTGGAGACACGGGTGACGTGGACAAGAGTGCGGATCCCTAAAAGATGTCCTTTTTGATTGATAGGTCATAAAAGTTTCCACCAACCGTCCCCTCAATACGTCCCGGGCGGTCCGTATTTATAGGCGCCCGATTGGTATTTACTGTAGTTACAAATCAGGACAAGGCACGTTTGCCACTTACGTCTAGGGCCCGTGCAGGGGTAAACCAGTACAATCCCCATCAGGGGCAAAAAGGTAAAAGCACAAACCCCAACGCGCCTAGGGCTTCATTAGGTTTCACCCATCTTGTGCCGCCCGGCCTTGAGTCTTCCCCGCTCCGCAGCCCCCCTATGCTTGCGGAGGTCTGCCGCTCGCCGTGTTGCTCCCCGCCGCCGCGGAGACGCCTCGCCCGCCGTGTCGCCTCCGTTGTCGCAGGACACCGCCTTTGTCCCGCTCATCTCCGCGCCCGCGAGGGCGCGTCGATCCCCGCATCTCCGCCACTCGCACCTTACGGGGCGTCGTCCTGGCCTCGCTGCCCCCCACCCCGCGCTGCGGGGTGTCGCCCTCGCCACCCCCGCGCACCTGCGCGGGGGTGTCGCCCTGGTCTTGCTGCCCCGCGCCGCGGGGTTGTCGCCCTACGCCATTGTCCCCGCACCTTCGCGGGTGTCGCCCTGGTCTTGCCGCCCCGCGCGCCCCGGGGGTGTCGCCCTTGGTCGTGCCGCCCCTTGCGCCTGCGGGGGTGTCGTCATCCGGCCCAGGAGCTACTGGGGGGTCCCTTGGCGAGGGCCCCTCCCCAACAAAAAATTATTCTTCATTTTTTTTAATGATGAGAAAGGGGTGGAAATTAGGTGA
Organism: Hyparrhenia diplandra; assembly: GCA_015847255.1. Taxonomy (NCBI): domain Eukaryota; kingdom Viridiplantae; phylum Streptophyta; class Magnoliopsida; order Poales; family Poaceae; genus Hyparrhenia; species Hyparrhenia diplandra. The sequence continues at coordinate 916,253 of JADLZK010004916.1, read as the reverse complement.
AAGGATTTGAATACATGGAGCTTCATTGGAGTGTCAGATATTGGTATAGTTTTGTGTAATCAGATATAGGCATAGTTACATGGATGTCATGATGCCAAATGTAATCTCTATATCTTGAATTAATACCATATACTGTCAGTATGTGATGCTTGATTTTCGTTTCAGCACTGCATCGATCTATGCTCTTTGAGTGTCAAATGATGCAATGTATCCCCTCAAAATAAAGTACTCGAAAGGGCAGCTTTTGTTTCATTCGGAGAAGCTTAGTATAGAGTATAGACAAGGAAATCCAAGCCCACACATAGGGTATCAAATCATTAAACCGGAGCTTAGAGCCCGTTCGTTTGTTCTTGTTGTAGCGAAACATGCCCTGCCATCAATTAAGGTTAACTAGTGTCTTTGGCACGCCCCGGCGCGCATGATGGGGCCAAACATACCATATAATCCACTTGCTAAGCACAAAAAGGAAAACAATATCGATAATATAGATATGTTCGGCAAGCCTAGCGCCGGGTTCGGGTGTTCGACAGTACATGAACAAAATATAGCGAGCGCTGGTCAAGTTAAACGTTACAGTATCATTTGTTAAGACGACTATCTCCAGGCTTCTGACATAGCAGACGAACGCCATGCTCATAAAAAGAAAGTCATAGTTTCTGCATCCCCAACCTTTGAGTCTCAAACAAACAGTACATTGACTACATGGTACTATTTTACAACTCTACACTATCATATATAGCAGAAATGGTATAGTACACAGCGTAGCATGGAATCAGCTAAGACAGATGTTACAAACGAAGTACTGGATGGCGCCTACTTAGAAGCTGAATTAACATCCCAATTTTCATCACCCCCATTTCTTTGGTGTTTTTGGCTGCAGAATTCATTTGCTATTGCTACAGTTGTAGTTCCATCTCTACCATAGTGGTCTTCCATCTTCGTTATATCTGCATGGTTGTTAGAATTAGCCTTTAGATTGAAAGGCAAGGATTCTTTTTTTAATCCAAGTGAGTTTCAAAACCTATTTGCTTTGCTCCACAAATTAACAATGTGGTACATAACTATTACCCTGCAATATATATGCCAATTAAAGAAATAAGAATAAGATTTCAGGCTACAGTAGGCATTAATATTGTTCAGTAGAGTCTTTGGTTTTAGAATGAACCCTACATTGTCTATTATTCTTTCTTTCAGCAGGTACACGTTCAATATTATGCCTTGGAGTCTTACCTTCCCAGTTAATAACAGAGGCCTCTGTTTATTAGCCTAGCAATAGGCTGTAAACATCAATATCCACGCATGGCAACAGGAACTACAGTATTTGGAAAGAAATGTTCAGTCCACACTTGAGAGAAGACTACAGCTTATGTCTTCCGTTACCATGTGACAACTTAAAAGGACAACCCATATACGTATAATCTATTAAGTCATGTTAAATTACGTAACACTACATCAGGCTAGTTCGGAGACAACACTAATATAATTGTCGTTACAGACTACGCAATACCACTGAACGGAAGAAGAAACAGAGATGGAAAAAACACGAACACAAACATAACACTACGTTATCAGCTGGACCAAAATTTGATTTGATGCAGAAATTTTAGCTTTTAGTATTTGGTGTATAGACATAGACAAAGATATAGATATACACAGAAAGATGATCTATATATTTTTTTAATGGGGCATTGGTGATTTTGCCCCTATTTTCGAGGCCAATGGTGATTTTGCCCCTGTTTTTTCATATGTGCAATTTTACCCCTGTTTTTTAGAATTGAAGGCACGTTTTACCCCTATTCCGTTAACAACACTTGACAAAGTTAAAAGGACCATAAAAAGACCATTTTGCCCATGCGTTGTTGCCCTTACTTTAGATAGGTTTTTGCATGAATTTGACATAATCTCAGCAGTAATTTTGAGACAATTTTTGACACCATTTCAGCAACATTTTAACACAATTTTGATAACATTTCAGTAGTAATTTGACACAAATTTGTCACAATTTGAACAAAGGGCTAACATATCCATAGCACCACATGCATATACAACCATTCAAGTCAGCAAAAGCACCAAGCATACAAGTGTAGCAAAAGATGACCAACCATTAGAGAGCTATTACATGTCTAGTGGCAAATATAGCATTCATGCATCAAAACCTAACAATGTTGCCAAGCTCCCACGTCCTCTTCTCCCCCTTCCCATTCCCCTTCCTCTTCCCTGTACCAATTTCATCACCACTGTACCTCTTCCCCTTCCCCTTCCTCTTCCTCTTCCTCTTCCTCTTGCACTTGCACTTGCACTTGCACTTGAACTTGCATCTGCACCTACACTTCCACTTGCACTTGCGCTGCAAAGAATGGAAAAAAAAATTGTTTTAGTGAACAAGTTGGTAATGAACTATAGAAATAAGCAAAACAATTGACTCACAGTGATGCATGCTGCTTCTTTTGGCTAGCAGTGGGACCTCCTTAGCATTTGGCTCTAAATCTCTTCTTATCACTTTTCAAATCTCAAATGCATGATCATTCAAAATAGCATGGTGAGTAACAGCAGATTTGCATTGACGAGTGTCCGGAAAAATAACACCAACATCAATGCATGGATGGTCCACATCATATGAAAAGGGAGGAGGATCAAACTCATCATCATCATCAACTATTTCAACATCAGGATCATATTCAGGGTCAGATTCTGAAGACGCAGCCAAATCAGTGTCATAGCTGCTATCACATAGCACACCATCGTCTATGTCACCCTTCTTTTCAGATTTGGATTTGGCTCTCACATTTTTTGCTTCCTCTTTTGTGGCTCTACTCCGTACACAAGGATGACACCTACGTTTTGTTGGTGAACACTGCAATGGGCCCTCAAAATCATTTATCCGGGCGTGGATACGAACTACTCCCTTCTCTCGCATTGAGTTCAAACCATTCATGCAGCTGCTCATCAGACTTTATCTCAATGGAATCATTGTCCAACTCACGAAATAAGCTTATCATTTGCTTTGAACCCCACATGTAGTGTTCAGCTATGAAATCAACTAACTGAATAAGACTATAGTTATGTCGTCAACCAATTGTGTTGGCAATACCTTCCCCCATGACTTTGTTCCCCATCAAGCAAGCTAAAGAATGACCTAACTCCAACAACAAGTTGCATCCACATGTAGTATTTTGGCCTAGAAATCAGAACACTACGTCACAAGTTGCTCTACCTGGTTTGTTGAAGGAAGAAAATTCGAGATAATATCATCAAAAATGAAGTAACTAGCTTTTGTGTCCATCCCAGGAGCACACTGGGGGCAGCGGTGGCGTCGGGGACCAGGCATCCGCCCACTGCCACGCCGCCCTGGAAGCCCCCCCCGCGTCGGCCTGTTTGCCTCCCGTCGCGATGCGCGCACGAAGGAGCCGGCGCCGGCATGGAAGGCCCCCGCGCGCTACGGGACAGCCGCGCCGGCTTGGAAGGCCCCTGCGCCCGGGCGCAGGCAGCGCCGGCAGGGCAGCCGCGCCGGCCTGGAAGGCCCTCGCCATGCGGACGGGGCAGCCGCGCCGCCATCGGCTCCCCATCGCGCCGGCCCGGGAAGTTCCAGCGCGGCCCGAGCCGCACGCCCGACCACATCTTGCCCCGCCGTCGCCATCGATCCTCACCCGCAGGCCTTGGATCCGTCGCCGCCAGACCGGAGCTCTGCCGCCGCCGCCCGCAGCTAGGGTTCCGCCGTGTCCATTGGCCCTTTCTGACGGGACGGGACTTCGGGAGCGGAGGAGACGCGGTCGGGAAGGAACGAAGGGGTATTCTGGGGTCACGGGAGCCGGGACTGTCGGTCTTCTTTGTTTTCTTTTTTCTTTTTTTACATCTCCCACTCACACCGTAAAAAATAGGGGTAAAATGAGCCTTCAACCACGAAACACACAGGGGCAAAATCGCACAGAACCAAAAACGGGGGCAAAATCACCATTGGCCTCAAAAACAGGGGCAAAATCACCAATTTCCCTTTTTTAATATAGACATAGATATAAAACTGATTTGACGCAAAAATTTTGGCTTTTAGTATTAGTTATGGATATAGATATAGATGTTAACATATGTAGACACAAACAAAGATATAGATATATAGAGATCTAGATAGAGATATAGACACAAACTAAACCATTTGGGTGTGGTCCTTCTATATATAAGCCCAAGAAAACTCGTAGCTTGCAAAAAATCATCAACTGACTAGATATGGCAGTTGTCAAAACATCAAGCACTCTGCACTCGATGGTTTTCATTGCTATCCTGCTCATGTCCTCCATCATCGCATCGGCCTATGCTGGTACGTATGCATGCGTGATTGGGGCCTGCCCGGGCTGATTTCCCATGTTAATTACTGAGCTTAGTCTTGAAATCGTCATTACCGCCCCTGGTTGCTCTATGGTAATATCCTCTTCAGATCGACTAATATAATCGTCAACAGGAAACTCTCATGCGGCGTGTTTAATGCCATTTGCTGTACTAACAGACTATATATGTTGCCAGAGGAAATGCACTGCTACGAGGACCTAGGCGATCACTGCGACACTCCCCAGTGCAAGGAGTTATGCCATGCCAAGTTCCCCAGCAGGCATCCCAAAGCAGCGTGCCTGCCCATTCCTGGTATGCCCAGGGAGTGCTGCTGCATGCTTGTCGAAGCATAAGAAGCGACCGGCGATCGAGCGATGCGTGCTTTTAGATAATGATAATATAAATACTAGAGCTGGGACTTGGGCCGGCCCGGCACGGCACGGCACGGCCCTCTTGTGCTTCGTGCGCTTCAAATTGTGTCCTTTAGGCACGAGAAGCACGTCGGGCCGTGCCAAACGGCACGATAAAATTTTTCCTCGGTCCAAGCACGGCCCATGGCACGGCAGCCCGCCTCCGTGCCGTGCCAGCCCAAGCACGGCCCTCACTATATATAGTCTAGGCAGTAGGCACCGTGTCAATGTAGGTGAAGTGAACGTTAGTTTTGCTTCCTTGATTGGTGGTTTCCTTGACTGCACGTTGATTGATGATCGTTTCCTTCTTGACTGATCGTTGCCTTGCACATGGATTGCTTGTTTCCTTCACTGATCGTTGCCACGGGCTGACATCGTGCTTACGTGCTATTTTCGTGTCGTGCCAGCCCAAGCACGGCCCAAGATGCGGGCCGGGCCGTATAGCCCATCGTGCCGAGATCCTAGGCAAGGCACGCCCCTCTACGCCCTCGTGTAATGTCGTGCCAGCACGCCCAAAATATTTCGTGCCGTGCCGTGCTTCGGTCGTGCCAAACGACCGTGCCACGGCACGCCCAAAAAAGCACGGCCCAAGTCCCAGCTCTAATAAATACTATGTTTCCATGAATGAGCATGCCTGGCCAATATGTCATATGTACATGGAAACATGCCTGTCTTTGTCATACATATCTTGGTGCAAATTTAACTCTGTTGGTGAAATTTAACTCTCTTGGCACGCCTGCACCACTGCAAATTTAACTCAGTTCTTCGCCCCGAGGACGTGATCCGACAGCTCTGTTTATGATAAAAACAGTGATCCGACTGCCTTTTCACACTTGCTCGGCTCAGTATGACATTTTGTGGCCCTGCCACTCCTGCACTATGTGCCGAGAAGTGCAGACATTAGGCTTACAGCTGATTGTTGCTGAGACACAGAAACTGGATTCTTTTTTGAAAAACTCCACTCTTAATGAAGTCAATTTGATCCTCGAGAAAACTAATTTCACAAAAGCTAGTGTGTGTTCACAAGTCAAACAACTCATGGGACGAGGACAGAAATAAGTAAAGGAAAAATAAACAAAGACAATGCTCTTCTTCTACTGAAAAAATGGGCAGGAAAGATGAATACAATAGTAATTCTATTTGTGGACACTGCACAAACTAGGGTGAAGGCAGTATTACAAACAGCCTCGCTATGTGGACAGCAGGATTCTCAGCCCATGTAACAGGATGCTTCTTCGTATGATGGAAAACAGGAACAGGGCGGATATGCAAGGTACTGCTATTTTATCAAGAATCAAGATGCATAGATACAATACAAACTAATAGTTTATCTTTTGCAAATGCTAACTGAGATTATAGATTGTTAAAAATATGAAGCGTTGCAGCACATGCCAAGTTGCGGAAAGAAACCCACAAGCACGAAGCCATGAATTTACTTTTACTGGAAAATTTTGAGAAGCCTCGTCATTGGTGCGAGGATAACATATCCGGACGAGGGTGGCTGAAAGACCTTCAGGACAGGTTTATCTTTATGAGGACACTGGTAAAGAAGAAGGTGAACAGGGAGGATGAGAACTTACAGGTCGCTGTAGGCAATGATTAACTTGTGTCATCCATCTGTTTGCTAGCTGACTCTCAGAGACGTGGATCGATCACCCCCACCCCCGCCCTATGCTGAAGACTTTTTTTAGGACCCTCATATGTTCACGTTCCAGTCCAGGAGTCAAGAAGTCACATTCCGGCGTACGATGCGAAGAGGTGAAGACTCAACCACTCGTGCGCCGCCGCCGGTTGCCAGTCAGCAGTCGCGTCGCGAAGCCTTAAGGCAGTTCGCTGCTTCCAGTTCCAGTTCGGCAGATGCCCATCAGACATCACCGTTCGCCCGGTCGTCCGATGCCCTGAATCCCTGATCGCCCTTCGTCACAGTCTATGACAAAATTGATGATATAAAATGTCTATCTGTCACCCATCTATCTATCTATATCTATCTATCTATCTATCTATCTGTCTATCTATCTATCTATCTGTCTATCTGCGATAGATAGACAGATAGATAGATAGATAGACAGATAGATAGATATAGATAGATAGATCGGTGTCTGATAGAATCTATCTATCTATCCGTCGTAAATCTCTGTCTATCTGTCAATTCGTGCGTCTATCTATCTATCTATCTATCTATCTATCTAGACAGATAGACAGATAGATAGACAGATAGATAGATATAGATAGATAGATCGGTGACGGATAGAATCACATTAACGAGAGATATCTATCTATACTGTAATAAATATAATGCTAATATATGCATGAACAACTCTGCTTTTTCTATATAATAAGTACCGTACCAGCGACATAGCTTTACATCTGGCAGCACTCTCAGATTGAGTCACACTAGCTAGCAATGGCACTCATCCACCTCAACACAAGAAGGAGCAGCAGCGTGCACTCCATGGCTGCTGCTGTGTTCGTTGTTCTGCTGCTCATGTCCACTCTTTTCGCGTCTACCTTTGCAGCAAGTATACGAACAATCAACATGCCCCTCCAGATAGTGTGTTGCTACTATTTATTAACAGTCCAGTACATGTGATGGCTAATTGCTTTGCATGTGTGTATGTGCTGCAGAGGAGAAGACGGAGTGCCACAACGTACCAGCATGCGCAGAGTGCAATGATTCGTGCCGTAGCATTGCCAGATCCCGGGAAATTCAGTTCTACAAACCAGTTTGCACTGACTACAAGCCGCCCCAGTGCTGCTGCACGTTCCAAATAAAAACGTACATGTAACAATTTGTAACATGCCTGTGTGTATTGGACCAGCCTATATGCCTATCCATTAATCCATTGGATGATATAATAATATAATCTATCTATATATCCTATAAAAGAGTGACAAGTGAACCCACACAGGAAGGATGGCAGGAACATATGGAGCGAACGTGTTTTACGTCCGACGACACCTCCCTCGCGTTTTGTTTTTCACCAAAGTGCCACCTACTCGCCCACACATACCCACCTGAACGCGCAAAGCCATTGCGTACCTGCCTACCGGCGCAACGCTTCAGTCTTCCTCGCGCACGGAAAACAAACCGCTCAACCGCAAGTCCGTCCTCATCGTGACTCCTCGCCCAACGGGAAAGCGGTGGCTGACCACGCGTGGCCAACATCACTGGCGTCCCCACGACTTGCTGAGGATCTCCACGCGGACTCCAACGGAGGCTCCTGCCTCCTGGTACTCTGCCGGCCCCGACGAGAAGGCCGAGCGAGAAGGCCATGTCTGCGCTCTGGAGTCCCATCGAACGTCTCCCAGCCTCAAGGACAAAGCCCTGTGTTCCCTTCTCACGGATTCCCTGCCTGCTGCTATGACGGAGTCCTCGGCGCAGATGCCAACACCGACGCTGCCATCATTACCGGTCCCCGCATCCATCGTCACTCGAACTGCTTCCATTTCGCGAAGCCGGGTGGCAAGCCCTGGAGGATGGCCGTGGAAACCAGCGATCGGAGGTGCTTACCACTCCCAGGTAGTACATGTACGCTGCAATAATTTGATTCTTAAATCTCTTGTTCCACTGAGTGTAAATGTTTCTTTGATCTGAATTCTGGAAATGGCTCAAAGTGGGTTAAGATGGTTTTCAAAGTGGTATAAAGTAATAATACTAAATCGTGTTTATTCTCCTCAAAAAAAAAAAAAAAAAACTAAATCGTGTTTATATGCGACAGATAGTTGAGATTATCATTGATCGCTTTTCCATTTTATTAAACATTATTCATCAGTACTTAATGCCATTTTTTTATATACAATGGCATATGGTTAAAGTATATGGAAATTTATCTGAACAATGATATGGAAATACCCACCGAGAAGATATCAGAAATATAGAAGCCCAGACCAGCAATAAAAGTGAATAAGTTTTCGTATCACATTATGCGTAATAGCATCCTGAGCCTTGGCAGCATGCTGTGCTACCTCGACGTGCATAACTGTGCCGGTAGGATCGATCTCCAATCTTGCTGTGTCGAGTCGCTCGACCTGCTGTCGCTGCTGCCGCACAAGAGTCGACGCGCGTGTAGGGCCACAATCAGCTTCGACGCGACACGTCCACGATGGGGAGGACTGGAGATTAACTCTCCATGTTGGCGTCAAGCAGCACTTCCGCTACCGCCTCCGCATCACTGACACGCTCACTACAGAGGTCATCGAGATGGTGCTTGCCGTGAAGGTCAACAATAATCTCGTCTCCCTCATTAACTTTTTATTTTAGCGAACATACCGTTGACACTTCTTTCGAAAAAAAACATATCGTTGACATATGTTTCATTAAGCAAAAGATGATGATATTTACAAACATGCCGTAAACATATGTGAGTGCTAGTTTGTTTCTTTTCCCAATCTTTATGTGATTTGTTTCTGTACGTGCATTGCTATGAAGAAAACGATGATATTTACAAACATGCCATATTAAATGCTTGGAATGTTTGATGTGGGCCTAAATTTTCGATATTTTACGAGTTGATTTTTAAAAACTGTTGGAAAACCCCTCTTTTCCACTACTAATATTGTTTTAGCACGCGCTCCACGAAGACCATCCTTGCCGAAGCGTTTTTTTTTTTTGTACACACAGTAAAGAGCGTCTTTGTCGAATGCTTTTTTTTTTGCCAGTTATATTTTAGTTGGCACTCGGCAAAGATACCGTTTCAGTGGTGCAACGATAAATAATTAAATCATAGGAAACGATAAATAAGCTGAATATAATTTGTCATCCAGTAACCATACATTGAGTATACATCGGGCTGCTTGCGTCAAACCTATTTTACTGAGCTGAGCAAGGCTGTATATAATGTGGCCCAATCAGCACTGTACATCGGGCTCCAGGCCCGTCCAGACCCACGTACTGCTGACTGGGCTGTGTAGTGCATGGGCCCGAATAAAATACAGCACTTCCCTGCCAACGGGCCACGAGCTGCACATACTTGGGGGCTGCGACACGTTTGACACCTCGCCGCCGGCAACGAGGATCCCTCCACCGCTACTCTATCCTAATCTGCTCGATGCGTCTGTTCGCGGCCGATACCACGCGGCTGGCGGCGATGGGCCACCAGGAGCTCGTCGAGATCCGCCCGCACCAGCTCCAATTCACATGTACGTAAGTCCCCTTCCCGGCTCCGCTGTCCTTGTCTGCTTTGATTCCGTGTCTTCTTGCGTTGCGAATCGGCTGTGTGCGTCAGTGGCAAGGTTTATGCATGACCACGCTGTCTCATGAGCCGAGTTGACTCTTGCTGATTTATTCGCGTGCGTTGAATTTTGATCATAGGCGTAGAGGGTAGCCCACCCGTGAACTGTCTCTGTAGATTTTATAGTATCAAAATCCAATCGAGGCAATTAATAAACCGAGCCTTTTTCAAACTTTATGTCATCAGTACAATTGGTAGACTGCAGAGCCCGTAACTTTTCTTCTAGCCTTTTTTACTTTAAAGTTGGTTTGCTTCCATTCGGTTCGTTTGGTTACAGACAGGTAGATTTTGTGGTGCGAGTGGTTGTAAAGTCTGGCGACTGATGGTGGTGAGGCGTGTGTGTTAGTTAAGCAGGATGGAGGGAAGGATGATCTGCTTGGCACTGTGGCCTCTTGTTAACATGGATTAAAGTCCCCTAATATGGCTCAGACTACGCATGATATATATTAATTGTGTTGTGAGAGAAGGACTTTGAGGAGCGGGGAATGTGTTGCAGTGCGCTTGGGCTGTATTTCATTAAGAAGTAGAAGTTTCAGATTTAGTCGTTGCTGCATTGTTTTGGACTTCTAATAACAAGTCAGAATCCGAGGGTAACCTTTAAAACATGTCTGCATTGTCACATCTTTGTTATGGACTTCTAAAGTTCTACTCATGCTTTAAAGTGAAGTATTTTGTTTCCAATAGTTTTGTAATGTCATTTCCAGCCCTGGACTGTGTATCTCTTCTTTTTAATTTTTAAATGTAAATCTAACCCCTTTTTTCGATTCTCTGTGTTTGTCTTCAGTTGAGCTGAACAAGCCAAGTTCATGTGTTGTCCACCTAATCAACAACACCAATGAATATGTTGCTTTCAAGGTTTGTCAACAACTTTGAGTTACCATATTAAACAAGTCCTATTTTCTACTGAAGTCTTTATCTAATCACGTTAATGGCTGATATGATATGTGTAGACATTGAAAAATTGAATATCCAATTATCCAGTACCATACATAATGTTGTGTAAATAAGTACAAGCTATTATCCAATTAAGTAACTGGTTTCTGATGATGCTATAGCTAGAACTAGATGTTTGTTGCCTGTGCCTTGTCTATTTTATTCTCATCTTCTTTGAGCAAATTCTGGTCTTATTTTCCATTTTCCACAAATTGGCTAGGTTAAAGGAACAGCTCCTAAAAGATACAGTGTTAATCCAAATACCGGGGTTATCCTTCCGAGGAAATCATGTGAATTCACAGGTATATATGCATTTAATATTCACTATTATTGACAATGGTTGTGTTTATGGAATTGGTAATACTTTGATATCATATGATATTTCTAAGACTTGTGAGTGAAAATAGGTATATGGCATAGCCATCTTGTCCGTTGTCTTTTTGGCAACATTTTCCACCAAAATTCACTTTGTGTTTACTGGTATTGACGTTTGAGAGTTGGAAGCACAATAGTATTTATATTTTAATGAAAAACTTGGCAATTCAGAAATCCTTATTACTTTCACTGCCCGTTAAATATCAATTGTCGTTGCTATTGGTAGAAGGGCAATCGTTATTAACTTTTGTCTTTTGTATACCTTGTCAGTTTTCCTTCTTACATTGGCTACATTATTTTTATCTTTTTATTCTATTTGTGTTTTCGATCTTTTCACTTATATATGCAGTGACCATGCAAGGGCTCCTACGAGCTCCACCGGGCATGAAGTTTAGAGACAAGTTTTTTGGTGCAGACCACAGTTGTTCCTCATTGTACATCTGACAAGCAACTCATTCCTGCTCTGGTAAGGACCCTTAGTTGCATGCGTTCTTTTCATGTTATCTGTTGTAAAATGCTCACTAGTTCTTTCTTACAGTTTTCCAAAGAAAGTGGCAGATTCACCGAGGAAACCAAATTAAGTGTTGTTCTTGTTAGTGTACACCAATCACTCGAACAACATTCAACTAATGGAATTCATGACACTGGGCTAGCTGTGCCAAGTATAGGGAATGAAGTGCTAGATGTTGCAAATGATGTTCCTTTGCATCTCGTACAAACTCTAGCAATTGTAACAGAAGATGTTCAAAAACTGAAATCAAAGCTCAACAATCTTGAGTCAAAATTGGAGGAGGTAAGCTGAACACCATGGTATATTTTCTATTATAATTGAACAAGTAGCAGGATTATATTTTCATTTAACGGTGAAGATACTCTAATTCGTTTTTGTTTGGTAGACTGAAAAGATGGTGATAAGGCTACAGTGAGCAATGGTATGTCTTGAACTTCATCAATATTTATATCGCCATCCCCAAAATGTAGAACAAGTATATATGTTGTTGCTTAAAAGAATGAGTATTCAAGCTTAGGGTTTTTAAGTAAGAAGTATGTGAAAAGGCTAAACGCCTTTGAGCCACGACCCTTCCTGATTGCCATCCTGTACGTTACAGTTTGGCCTGAAATTTGTAGGTGCTAATTAGCACATTTATAATCACAATGAATGAAAGTGTGGAAACATTTTCTATTCAAATCTGAAGGAATAAGTCTTGTTCTTATCTACTTAAAATGCTTATCTTAGGAGTAGTTGGTAGCATCTTATCAAATAACTTGCTTTAGCATCTTACTTTGGCATTTACTTGGAATATGCTCTGATCTTTCGTAAGAACTAAGGAAGCTGTCCCCATATGTATCCCCAATCGATCTGCCATACTTGTGGTAAGGGCTAATGAAACGGAATTTCTGTCCCCAAATCCTATGATTTGCCTCAACAAGATCCACACTGGTTCTGGTAGAGTCTTCGTTACATGTTTTCTGCTAGAGGCATTTGCTCCAGATGCTGGAAGAGCCATTCAGGTGGAATTTCATTTATTAAAATGGCCCCATATATTCTAACAAAAGGTCCCCAGACAGAATCTGACAGCAAAAAATTTAATTGATGCATTCATTCCCGAATTTAGGCATTTAGATTTGGAGGAACAACTGAATCACAGTTGAAACTGAGCAGTGTAGGTACTGTCTGGACATTCATATTAACTGAATGGTTGATGCAAACTTCTCACTGTTTAAACTGCACTTTTATCGTCATTGAAATTTCTTCGATTTAGGCTTTAGTTAATAGATATTGGTCATATTTCGCTTATATTATTCATAATATATGTTCAGGGTTTCGGCTTGGTGTTCATGGCGCTTCTTTGTATCTCACTCGGTTACCTGCTCCGACTGAGTTCTTCTGAACCAGGATGCTTCGTATGTGGCAAGAGAAATGAATAGCAAGAGAAATGAATGGCAGTGTAGGTGAATTTATTATTAGTATTAGGGCCTTGTTTAGATGGCTAAATTTTAGCAAAAGTGACTTAGCATACTGTAGCACGTTTCGTTTGTTTGTGGTAAACATTGTTCAATTATAGACTAACTAGGCTCAGAAGATTCGTCTCGTAATCTACAACAAAATTGTGTTAGTTATTTTTTTTACCTACATTTACTGCTCGAATATATGTCTTTTGGTGTATTTAATGTGATATGTTGGAGAGAGAGTGTAAAAATTTGCAATTTTTGGCAAATTTTCAGCCAACTAAACGTGGCCTAGATATACACCAATGCAACACATGGCGACACGATTTTTGTTCCATGGTAACTCATGTGGCATGTGGCTTAGATGACATATTTAGACAGTAGAAAGCTACAAATCTATTTACATATCCAAGATATTTTTTTTTTCAGATACCTGCTTTTGGAGTTTTTTGATTATTGGATGGATCGGCAGTGGTACTTGAGTAACCTATGATGTTCCAATAGAAAAATAGCATAAGATATTAATGTTCAACTGTTCAAGTGAACTGAAAAATTAACAAACTTCGAGGAGTGTCCTTGCCACAACAAATGAAACAGATCTGCGCGCGTCATCTAAAAACAAGCTACACCTAATCCTTATTCCACTTAATGAAAAATGTGCTAATGTATGCTTTCTGAAAAAAAAAATGGAATCTCTGAAGTTTGATCTCTCACAATAATCAAAGGTAACAAACTAAAACTGGAATCGCTGCATTCATAGTCTTTCTTATGAAAACAGTGGAAAACATGGACGTCGTACATGAACCAACAGGCCCTTGCACGGTCCTGTGTGGCTTAAAATACGTGTACAGTAACATGTCAAACCATCACATTTTTTTATGATTACAGTCAAAATTTACACTCTCAAAAAATTTGCCACAAGCAATGAATCACCAAAGGCTTCCACATGATCAGCTCCCATAGCTTCTAACATGATCAACCCGAATCAGAGAGCTTCATATATTCGGTTTGATTGTTAGTAAAATGAAATTCTAATCGGCTCGACATAGGAATTTCAGCACCATAAGGATTAACAATGACAATGCCAACACAGGTGCCTCTCTTGCAAACCAATCCATCAAAATACAACCGTCTGGGGTAATAGTCTATTAATCCACCTCATTATCAATATTTATGCTATGCTCAACAATAAAATCAGCAAGAACTTGGCCTTTTAAAATAGTGTTTTTGGGATCTCTTATGTGCTTGAGTCAACCAGTGGTGAACGCCAAGCTAAGGCGATTAACGGGAGATATCTTAAAAAATTATTTCCCTAGTCTTTGCCAAGAGGCCTAGTGCTCTCCAAACAATCACCAATGCATGCATCGCCCTTAGAACAAAAATGGCCGATACATAGTATCGCCCTTAGTCGCTGGACAATTGATGTGATGGGCATTCGTGTTGTTTGGTTTTTCTTGTTTTGTTTTCAAGTTTGTGTATCTCTCGAACCAAAATTGACTTGGACCAAGACACCATAAATTTTCAAAGATAGTCAAATTTATGATGCTCAAGATTGGAAAATCGGGCAAAGGATATGATCCCGTGTTTCCAGCATGCGCCAGACGCCAGGACCTCACCAGGCCGTGTCCAGCGCCAATACGCCAGACGCTGGCCCAGGCGCGTCCGGCAGTACCAACAAGAGCGTTCGGTGGCCTCGCGAGCCACAGGCGGTCTCTAGAGTGCGTCCGACGCGTCCCCGGATGCCAGCCCCGTGCATCGGTGCAATGTCTAACGGCCGTCCATTGCGAGAAGGCTCTGGACTGCATCCGGCGCGTGAAGCTACGTCCGGCCAGCGATTGTCGGGCATGTCCGGTGCGTGGTCGTAGGAGTTCTGATCTGTCCAAACCGATCACGTTTTGGATCGTGTTTTGAAGGTTTTTCATGACTTGGGGACATCTTTAGATGGTTTTCTAAGGGGATAAGACCACCCCCCTCTATATAATGAGGGGTTCATGGCGATTTGATCCCATCTACATCGTCAAAATACAAACCCTACCTCTACTTTTGTCTCTTCCAAACCCTAACTTGTTGTTCGGCGACGTTCTTGGCGAATTTCTCCGGCGTTCTAGATGGCCTTGCCGACCCTACAAGAACCTTCACGTGCGTTCCTCCCGGCGGATCATTCTGGAGAGCATTCCGAAGTCTGTTTCGGCCGAGATCGAGCTCTACATTGCCTATACCGTTCTCTAGATCGGCTTGGGTGGTCAAGCTGCGAGTCTTGCCGATCGTTTTAGGTTTATCGCAACCTCATGGGCATCAAGGTCCTCCTGGTGTGTTGGTGCAATCCTAGTTTGTGTCAACAAGATCAATCTCCCTAGCAATCTGTAGGTAGCAATGACAGAGAATTCAAGAAATACCATGTGCAGGATGGCTGCTGCTGTTTTCATTGCTCTCGTGACCATGTCCTCTGTTATCTCGTCCACCTATGCAATAAGTAGGAGAATATATATGAATAATGCTCCTACTGCGCCCTACACTAATCTTCACATTACTTGCACTCAATAAGGGTTTTACCATTTGTTCGAACTGAGCTGTAATTAACTGCACACATGCAGCCTATGGTGATAAGACGTGCGTCCATTTCTCTCCTACAACATGCTCGTGTGCGCCAACAGGTGCAGAGACGCGGCCCTCATGGTGCATAGTGGGAAATACACAGCAACATGCGAAGGGCGAAATCACAAATGCTGCTGCATCATCCACAGGCCGACAAAGTAGTTTCGACTTTGAATTCGGTGCATGAGTACGTGCAACTTTCCAGACTCTACTCGGAGCCTGTCCTACAAATTTGTGATTGTAAACAAATTTAAACGAAAAAGTTTTCAATATTACTTCACCACCTAAGATCATTTGAATCAAGAGCTCGGGGACTCCAACCTGCGACGAAGGTGGTTTTCAATTAAAAATTTTAAATTTCAAAAAGCACACAGTTCAAGACCATAGATTAGAGGATCAATTGCTCGACTGGCCTTATGTGTTAATCCTCTAACCACTCCACCCCATACTTGAGTTGCATTCTTGAGGCATATTCATTCTATTTGTATTATCTTTATCCAATTTTGAAATGCATATTGGTGATCCTAATTAAGGCCGTTCTCAATGGGCTTTCATTCGAGTTTCATTTGCATTAAATTTATTGCCACATCCATTTTTGATGACACAGCAGTGCATTTAAGAAGAGAGATAAGAAATTAATGTCATCTAAATGAAACTCTCTTGGCACGATTACCAACTATCTTCGAGTCATGGAATTAAATGTTTTTTTGAAACTCTATTTTTTTTTCTCGTAAAGCTTTTGCAACTCTGGAATGAAACTTTGCATTGAGAGAGGGTGTTTCATCCAAATTTCATTTTATTTAACAAAAAAGGCAGCTTTGGAAACAATAAAGTGAAACTCTCCATTGAATGTCCTTTCGCATAGGATATTTGGAGCCAACTGGGTATCAACTGGGACCTCGCATTGCAACTTTATGAAAGACTCACTCCTCCTACTTTGACCCAAAACATACAATGCTTTACTGAGGTGACGATGATTGCGGCTTCGAAACATTGGAAACTGAGAAATGACCAAGTGTTTCGAAGGCATGATCCAATCATGGCCAGGTGGTATTGTAATTTCAAATAACAGTGCTCCCTACAGTCTTGCAGGTTTAGGGCTGATCTTCGGTCAGTGTATTGTGTTGGGCTTTATGCATTTAGTTAATGTTGTAAGTGTGAACCTCTCGTTCTGTTTTAAATTAATGAAAATGGCCGCCACTATGGGGATCTCCCCAACAACTTTTGTTGTAAAAGTGGCATAGAACATGCTAAATTTTGTGAAGTAATTAAAATTATTGCATTACAAAAATGATAGAACTTATGTATTTTATGAATTTTAGGGTATTCAAATGGAAATAAAAAACCCAAAAGTATCATGATTTTTAGAGCTCTATAGGTACCCCTTCCTTGCTTCTTAAGTTGGTTTTGTAAAAAAATGGAAAAATGTCAAAAGTTACTATTCATACACTAAAACAGCATAGAAAACGGAACCTTTTCAGGAGTTGGAGGTGTAATGTTATCAGGTTTTAATGTTCAAGGTTAAACTCTTGACTTCAGCCCGAGTTAGAAGCTGGAAGTTAGACTTTAATTACCCTTAAAAAAGGATGTCATTCCTGCAAATTGTTTTTTAGCAATCGTGATGCTGCTGTGGTCCTCGGTCAGATCGCTCTTATCTTGTCCACCTATGCCAGTTCGATCAAGCAATCTTCAGATAAGGAAGACAAGTTACTATGGCCCTGTTTGGTTCAGCTTTTACGGAACTCGCTTATAAGCTAAGCGAGTTTATTTCAAAAGCCACGGTGGGGAGAATCCGCTGTCTGAATAAGCATAGTGTTTGGCTATCTCGATTATTTCCACAGATTATTTGTCCTAAATGTATAAAATGACCGAAATACCCCTGGACTCAAGGGTAGATCCAGCGCCACCTTATCTTCTCCTTCCCGACGGTGACGGACCGGGCGAGGGAGCTCCGAGAGCGCCGGCCTGGGCAGGGCGGCGCCACCGTCCGTCACCCCTGCCCCCACTACCGTCGTGGCTGCTCGGGCGCGCCGAGGCCGTGCTCGAGCAAGAGGAGGTGGCGGCGCGGGAGCGGACCTGGCCCGGCGAGCGGGTCGGCGGAAGCCGCAACCAGGTCGCCGCGCCGACCCTCTCTCGCCGGGCGATGTTTGGTCGAGGGAGGCGGAGCGGGTCGGCGGGGAAGCCGCAACCAGTCGTCGGGCGGCGGCCCTCTCGACGCTGGTCGAGGAGGCAACGTCGGCGCAAGATCCACCCGGCCGGCTCGGTCGGCACGACGGGGACGGGGGCAGAGCGGCCGCAAACGGGAGGGAGAAGGGCGGCGCAGCGGGAAGTGAGGAGGGTGGCCGCCCGATCCGCGTCTCGGCCGAGTCGATGCGGGAGGAGGGGCGGGACGGGGGAAAGCCTCGCTTTTTGGAAACGCGAGCTCGGCCTCGCTTCGGAAACGCAGTGCTAGGGGAGGATTTTTCAGCTTCTGCGTTCTCGGTCGCCTGGAATAAGCCGACCCGTTTGGCGCGATTAATTTGCTTATTTCGCGTATAATCTGCGTAACGCGTCCCAAACAGGCCCTATATGTATCATCAGCTTATATTGACTGACGAGTTTTGTGTAGAGATTGGTAAAGAGTAAATTGCATCATACAACAACTATCTACGTGGGTGCATTTTAGTCCAACATCTTGTAATTTGTTTGATTTAATACAACAACTATCTAGATGCGTGAGTTGGTCCAACAACTTCTAATCTGTTTAATTTGAAGGAAGAACAACTTGCATCATTGGTGCAC
The DNA here is from genome assembly GCA_015847255.1 of Hyparrhenia diplandra. Classification (NCBI taxonomy): domain Eukaryota; kingdom Viridiplantae; phylum Streptophyta; class Magnoliopsida; order Poales; family Poaceae; genus Hyparrhenia; species Hyparrhenia diplandra. Next base: position 897,658 of record JADLZK010004916.1, on the reverse strand, counting down.
ATAAGGTCCAAATATTGAAACAATGTGATTGTACACTCTGAATCTCAGTCATAGGAACATCTAACTCTCTAGTCTTTTCCTAATCCTTTCGACGGTGCAACTACTTCATCCTTTTCTCGATTATGTTTACTACATTATCTTTTTTTCTTGCTTAATATGGCCATTAAACTATAACAACGCCTTTTTTTCTTTCTTTTTTATTCGCCGGTAAACATCCATGCATCTGATCAGTTCCGCTGGGCGGTGAATTCCACAGCCCTGCCCGGCACACACTGCACTGACCACGAAGGACGTCACCGAGAGTAACTGACCATCATCGCATCGATGGGGCACACCGCTAGGGTCCGATCGGGCCAAAATTATACACAACTTATATGGGACTTACTGGCTACGTGATACCTATGAAGAAATAGAGGCGGAAACAAAATAGAAACATGAACAAACACTATTTTAACGGCTGGACCAAAATTTGATTTGATGCTGAAATTTTTGGGCTTTTAGTATTTTGTATAGACATAGACATGGTATAGATATATACAGATAGATCTATATATTTTTTGTAATATAGATATAGAAATTTGATTTGATGTAGAATTTTTGGCTTTTAGTATTAGTTGTAAAATAGGTATAGATATAGATATTAACATAGACATAGATATATAGAGAGTGACATGCATCGAGATATATTTTTCAAATACATGTTGATATAGATATAGATAGAAACTAAATTATTTAAGTGTGGTCCTTCTTCCATATAAACCCACGAAACTCGTAGATTGCAATGAACGAAGGAGCACTATCATCATAGTACTAGTAAAACCCTCAACTCACTAACTATGGCAGTCTTTAACGCAAGAATCGCCCTACACTCGATGGTTTTAATTGCCGTCCTGGTCATGTCGTCTTCCATCATCTCATCGGGCTACGCTGCTGGTACGTATGCATGCATGATGGTTGCTCTATGACAGTACTCTTCAGGCTAATATAATCGTCAACAGGAAACTGATGCGGCGTCTTTGATGCCATTTTCTCTACTAACAGATTATGTTGTGGTTGGATGCAGATGAGGCATGGGAGTGCATCGACGACCTAGACGGTCACTGCAGACCTAACGAGGCTGATCTACGCAAGTGCAAGGCGTTATGCCGCGCCAAGTACAACGCTAATGTCCGAGCAGGGTGCGCGATGGTTGATTCGGTTGAAAAGTGCTGCTGCTTGCCGCCGCAAAATTAGCGACCGGCGATCGATGTGTCCTTTCAAATAATAAATACTATGGTTCCATGCATGCGCATGCTTGGCCAATATATACATGGAAATATGGGTGTCTTAATTTGCCGTACTTTATCAGCATCACTGGTGGTACCCATATGAGTGATAAAAGAAAAGCAAAGAACTCATACCTAATCCAAGCTAGGTACCGACGAAATACTATTCTATTGTTTGGGCTCCGGTACATGAATGTAGTTACACCACTCCCTGTTTTTCAAGCACCGATGTAAGTTGGCATCACTAGCTGTAGTGGGTAGGAGTGATTCCCAAAGGCCAAAGTCTCTCTCTTTCCTCTGCAAGCACCGCTACGCAAGGCATAGAGGGGAGGTCATAAGCGCCTGCAGATCCAAGGTTCAAAGGATGCACCTCTGAAACCTCTTATCATACCGGTAGTCTTTACACCCACTACAGGCGTAGAGGATATTGTAATCGGCGTGGCCATAGGCGCTGATCGCAAACACCTCGTCGTTCTGCTGGATAATGAAATCCGCTCCCGCAGTTGCAGATTAGACAACGAAATTAAAAGGATCACACAAATCCAAATTTGAAACTTCAAACCCTCTTAGCTCTCATTGCAAATGCGACCGCCATTCTTGTCCGGTCGCTGACCACTATACGCGTGGACTGAATCTGAAAACAATTCCACTTATGTCAATCCAATATATATATAACTCATTATTATCAACAAATCTAGAGTTACAACTAAAGGGCTACCTTTAGGACTCCCATTCCATTATAGATCTCGCTATGGCGAAGCGCAAGTTCCGACTTGGAGTTGCAAGGAATTCTAGAAAGGTGGTAGAAACAACGAATCACGACTGAATTACAGTAACGACACGGACAACAATTTAAATCTAATCTAAGTACCTACTTATAATAATTATGTACCTTAATTTGGTCCACTCGAGATCTGTGTTATGCGTAGAGCAATGGCTGTCACCTAGGGGAGGGGAGGCTTGAGCCCCCCTACCCTGGCCACGCCATTGGAGCCCCCATAGCTCCTCAATGAATTTTTCTGCCATTAATAACAAGGTATTATGATAATCCCCTCCTGCATTCCCTCTCGTTCTGCCTCAGCATTTCGATCAACAGGAACCTTAATTGTCATCCCAATGTCAATGATCTTCTTGGCGTTGCCGACCATAAAAAGATTGTCCATCTTTTCCCTAATAATGAGAGCCCTCATAATTTTAGTGAAGTGTTCAAACAGGCGAAGCAAAGCTGCATACATGTATAATTAAGGTGGCTGTGTTATGGGATATTTTCTTAACCTTTGTCATTCAGATTTCTATCATTTGACAGATTGGCACATGAAATGTAGAACAAATATATTAAAATCAAAATAACTGTTGTAATAAGTAATTAATGACTAGATTCTGTATATATGTTCCGTCACCAATAGGAAAAACACTCAGGGCATGTTTGGATCCTTGGAATTTAATTCATTATAGTGCAATGGAGATGGAGTTGGAGAGTGCAATGCAATGGAATGGAGTTGGAGAGTGCAATGCAATGGAATGGAGTTGGAGAGTGCAATGCAAACATAACATGGTGATGGGCTTCCTCAACCACATCCACATAACATGCTTAATTTAATAGAATTCAATTCTTATCTCCCACCCTATGAATTTAATTCCAAACTAAATAGCTTAATTTATTAAGTAGATTCCAATTCCCTAAATTCAAGGGATCCAAACGGGCCCTCATAGAAATCTTCAGTAGCCACGGCTACCAGATATATATACTCATGAAATAGGGAAATGATTTATTAGTACGCAGAGAAAGACTCGGCCCTGCCCGCAAAATGACAGGAGGGAGATGAGAAGAAAGGGCTCACCATTTTGATCCCTCATTAGTCGATCCCTAGGGTTGTAGCTAATGGGTTCAGCAATGGGGCGGCACCTGGGCGCGTGGTGGGCGGGCGCCGCACCGTCGCCGTGCTGCCACCGATGAAGCTGCTCACGCTCGACATCATCACGACGCTTTGTTGTTCGGCCTCCAGCCCGGGCGCCGACATGGAAGGACCCGAACGCCTTGCGGTTCACATGGCGCGTGGCCCTGGGCTCCTGGACACACTGCGGATGATCCCTCCCGTCTTGCATGCAGCTTCCGGCGAGTCTTTGGAGGACATCGAGTTCGACGGCTCTTTGCATCCCCAAGGGGGTGGATGTTACGGGCCTGCACCGTGGCGCCCATGGACCCCGGCGTCTTCCGGAGACGGACAAGTTTGAGCCGTCAGCGGTTCAAGACTCCGACATCGTTCATGGCGTTCGAGGGTGGTGCATGGTCACCAGCATCTCCACCTTGGCGAACACGTGGCGCACAGCCCCCCGCCAAAAGTGTTGCCGAGAGGCACCCACGTGAAGTCGCCAAAAAGGTGGTTGTCCGTAAGATTGGAGACTCAGCGACACGTCCGGCGCGGTTAAACATCATCGGTAAACCATGTCATCGTAGTTGTGAAGCAAAGAAGGATGTATTAGTTAGAGCGTTGGTCTACATTTGGGAGATCTATGCATTAAAGATCAGTGACCTACACTTCAGCCATTTTTTCTACAACACCGCAGCAGCGAACTTGTAGTTGTAGTACAACTTGTAGCTGGATGTGACTTGTTTTAAATTTTGCATATTTTAAATCATGCAAGTTTGTATGGATTTGATATATATGTGACTTATTTTAAATTATGCAAGTTTGTATGGATGTGATATATATGTCACTTATTTTAAATTGTGTTCGTCAAGGTGGAATGAGAAATCAGAAACAAAAAAAAATTAAGGTCAATTTGCCGAGAGCCACCACATTGGCGCTCGGTAGGGTAACCATATTTTACCGAACACCAAGGTACCACGCTTGGTAGAGTTGGCGGCAGGGGCGCCGTCGGCGATGTCGACGCTGGGGCGTCAACTCCACCGAGGGAGGTTCTTTGCGGAGAGATGGCTCTCGGTGGAGGCGGACTCTACCGAGGGTGCCACGTTAGCGAGGGATGGGTCTCGGTAGAGTGATCTCTACCGAGAGTTTTACTCTCTCCGAGCTGCTCTCGATCGGTAGAGGGAGACTCTACCGTGCACTTCTCCTAGGGAGCTCGGTACACTGTGTGACGCTCGGTGGAGGCCATCTGTGCGTTAGTGATAGTGACTTTGGTAGAAAATATATTGGCTCAGCACGTCTGTCTAACACAAGCTAAATATTAATTTGAGCTTACTATACATGAGCTTACCAAACTCTCTATTTTGAGACCTACTCTGTGTTTCCGCAGAAAAATCACTCAAGAAGGGGAGGATCTCTCTGTGTGAATAAAAATAAATGCGGGCGTGCCAGTGTACTAAAGTACACAAAAATAAACAAATAGAGGGAACACAAACTTTATTCATATTTAATGAAAATACAAATATATGTCCCCTAGTACATGTGCGCTCCATGGGTAGCCTGCTGGCGGCCATCTGACATAGGCGATGTGGTCTTCATAGTTCTTAGGGCCTCGGAAAGCTCCTAGTTAATTACCTCCGTGAGTCAGGCTCACAGAGTACCTCTGATTAAGCTGCGTTGGTCGTCGTCGTCGATCTTCGCTTCACTTCTCCATGCATGTGTGTTGGTGTAGATGTGGATGGCGTCGGCGTGTCCATGGCCTTGTCGGTCCATGAGCCGGTAGAACGTGGGCTAGAGTATTAGCCACGCCGCCTGTGTTGTTCGCCTCGTCGGTGTCGAAAGACACATGAGTTGTAGTGGTTGTAGCACTTGCATGGTTGATGTAGCTTGGACTGATCTTGACTTCCTCGGCAACGTCGTCGCGATGCGCCGTGGACTTGATCACGTAGAGTCGTTGAAGTTATAGTTGATGAAGACTTGCACTCGCCTACGTCGTCCGCCTCGTCGGCGTGAGCTGGCAGGTGGTGGTGGTAGTAGATGTAGCCGTAGTAGCGCGCACGGCTCGAATGTCCGGGTAACTTTACCTGAAACACGAGATAAAATTATACATATTAATTCAGGGCTCGAACAACCGGCCGGGCTCCCAATGATGCGCTTATTATTAGAAGTGATTCAAGCGCATGTGTATACATGTAAATATGTATACATGCTGCTTGACTGAGATGGTTGCTGTGAGCATGCATATGCAACACATGGAGCTGCATGAATGCGTCATCGTGGTGCTCCAGCACCTCACGACCTCACTGGTGTTAACGTGGAGCCATCATCGAACGGCGTCTAGCGATGGGTGTAGACGGAGCAGGCGTCTGATGCGTTCAGGCTCGCCACTCACGGTACGGCGATGTCGCCGTAGGTATCGGCCGGTGGCATAGCTTGTAGTTGGCGTAGTAGACGTATGTAGCGTGCATGCAGGCTCGACACTGTCCCGGCAGCTTCACCTCCGTGGTGTGGATGCAGAGCCGACCATTGTTGGTGGCGTACCTGGAACCGCCTCCATGATGTGGGGGGCATCTCATTGTCTGCCTCACTGGCGTCGTGAGGGACGGAAGGTGTGTCGAAGTACGTAGCTAGGTGGAGTTGCTCATGTGTGTGTCTCCGTGGACACTGATGACGCATTCGTCACGGGCTGGCGTGTGCGGCAGCGGCGTTGGTGTAGATGTGGCGGCGTCGTCGACGGCGGCGGCGGCGTGGCATATGTGGAGCCATTATCGACAGCATCTGGTCTACCTTCTTCAACATGGCGGCTGCGTCGAGGTAGATGGAGCCGCTGTTGATGGCATCCGGGCTCACCCTTGCAGCGTGGCGATGTCGTCGGTGTAGACCAAGATGCTGGCCGGCAGCCGGGTGCATAGTCGGCGTAATGGATCTACGTGGCACAGCCAGGTATGGTGTCTGCCCGGCCTCTTGATAATGGCTTGATCGGTGGCTTGATGGCGCTCTCCTCATGACACCGGCATCCTTTGGCTGCCACACCGGGCTTTCGATCTGAACGGATAGCGCCGTGCATGGCAGTGGCTGCCCATCGTGTCATCTTGGGGCTAGATGGAAGGAGGGAGTCGTCTTGACACAGACGTCTGGAAGGAAGGAGTCGTGGTGATCGGCTGGCCCTCATCTCCGGCAGGCGCAGAGAGCTAGCTGCAGCACCGCTCGGCCGGCGGCGCGGCACCTTGGTGAAGCCCGTGCGCTCGCGAGTTGCTGCGCTCCTTGATCCTCCATCACCGTCTCGTGAAGATGTCCTTCATGGATCCATCAGCGGGCCTCTCGACGATGGCATGCTTGGGGTGATCTCGACGTAGTATGCATGGATAGGATCTTGGCCGGAGGCTGCGCCACATACAGGCGGCCGGCGATCTCCCCGCTGCTTGCCATCACAGTGTGATGATACACGGCGTCGTGTGTGCCGGTGGCTTCCTTCCAATGCAGATCTTCATCGATCGTGCACACGCTCCGTGCTCCTGATTGATGGCGCCGTGGAGGCAGCTGATCCAATGAGCCGGGCGTCCTTGGTGTCGCCGTCTTGACGATGGCTTGACCGTGGATGGATCTCAGCCAGCGGCGGCGTACGTGGTCGTCTTGCCAGGCAGCATCTCCTCTGGTTCATGGAGGTGGTAGCGCCGTGCTGGCGGTTGCCTTCCCAGTCCTTCAGATGCAGATCGCCCTCGCACACTTCCTGCTAGGCAGCCTGACGGCGCCTGGATGCATCGTGTGATCCCCTTCTCTGGACTCCAGGGTGTTGCTTATATAGGCAAGGGTTAGGGTTGGGGGCTGGCCCTTGTTGCCGCACGCCTGCGCCGCGAGGTTGTTGTGGCTTGCCGAGATATCAGGATTCGATTCCACCTTCGTACTTATCCCACATGATAGTTATCCTGATCGAGTTTCTAGAAGCCGAGATATTTAGGCCGCGTAGACGTACGTGTACACGGCGCTTGTGTGTTCCATTTAACACCGAGATCAATCATCAGCACCTCTCCCATGCAGCCCATGACATGCGGGTCCAGCAAGATGGAGGGCTATTCATTAATCTTCTGGAACAAGATATACATACGCATATGCATCTGGACTCGACGATCTGTAGCTGATAGACGTACGTCGCCTGGGAATCCATACGTGTTGGCCATATATACCGCAAGTTGTAGAATATCAGGAATATACGCTACATAGGCCGGCGTATTTACAAACTCTACACGTATATAAGTGCACGTATATATACGTCTCATACCGCACGCGCTAGCTTCCTTGCTGGCACGTCAAAGTGTATGAATGCGTGCATGGCCTTAGCACATCAAAGCTTGTTATTAGCTTCTGATATATATATGCATATACGGCGCAGCACGTAGAAGCCTTGTTAGCTAGCTTCTTAGCCTTGCTTGTTGTATGTAACAAACACACAAATATATGGATACACATGGATTTCAATGTGCCAAAAATCCATCAAACACTCTGTACAATATTATTGCACGCTTAACGTTGCAAGGGTAGTGTATATAATATAACATGAGTGGTTCGTGGCGTCAAGCCACACCGTCTTACTCGCACATGCCACTGGAAATAAAAATCGCTACGTATACTACCAGTTTACCAGGGTTCAGACATTACGGTGAGTTTCATGGTTTTCCGTCATTCAAAGAAACACTATTATTTCTTCAATTTGGATTTTATTGACATCAGGTGGGGATTCTATTGAGATTACGCAGGTTTGGGTGATGAAGGTCTCAAGTAAAAGTTTAGCAGCAACTTGTACTGCAATGGTTGAAGCTATTCACGAGGTCTTATGTGAATTAAATAGTTTAAGGCTCACGCGCGCGCGCGACGCGCTCGTATTCGCGGCCGGCCGTCGTATTACGCCAAGCACGCGGCGTGGCTGCGGTCGCGCGGGCTTGGCGGTCGGCAGCGACGTGTGGTGATGGTGTCGGGCCGCAGCCGGGCCGTGCCCCGGCGACGCAGGTGACCACCTCTTGCTGCGGTTCCTCAAGAACAAGCTCGACTACTGTCGCCTCCACGGGATCCAGCTCCTGTACAACAGAGATTTCCTACAGCCGGCCATGACGAGCTACTGGGCCAAGATCCCCATCGTTCGCGCCGCCATGCTCGCCCACCGGACGCGAATGGATTTGGTGGGTGGACTCCGACGCCGTCTTCACCGACATGGACTTCTCCCTCCCTCTCGCTACCCGGTGCGCCAGCCACAACCGTCGTCTCACGGCGTCCCCAAGAACATCAAGAGGAAGTCATTGCTGGCCATCAACGCCGGCGTATTCCTCATCCGCAATTGCCAGTGGTCGCTTGACTTGCTGGACGAGTGGGCGCGCATATGGGTCCCGCTTACCCGGAACCATAGTTTTAAATAGCGGGCTAAGGGTGTTTAGCGGTTTGCCTCTAAAAAGAGCTATAAGCGGAGCTAATAGCGAGCTATAGCGGGCTATAGCGACTAAATTGTACATGGACGAAATAAGCGGCACCATGCCTCGAAAGGCTATAGCGGGCTATAGCGGGCTATTTAAAACAGGGCCCGGAACACGCCCGGTGGGGAAGGTGCTCCCGAATGAGCTCAGCGACAAGGACTCGGACGTGGCGTGCGACCAGTCCGCGCCGTGTACCTGCTGCTCAACAACTGGGAGAGGCTGGGGAAGAGGACCTTCATTGAGACCGAGTACTACTTCATGGCCTTCTGGGGCGAGATCATGGACCGGCTCGGCGGCGTCGCGGGCGAGGTACGAGGCCGTGGAGCGGCGCACACCGGCCTCCGCGGCGCCACGCGGAGCGGGAGCACCTGCGTACGCGGCCCGGCGCTGAACGCGGCGGTGAGCGGCGCAGTGCTCGGCCGGGCGGCGGGCGGGGAGAAGGGTGGCGGCGGCCGCCATCACGCACTTTACCGGCTGCCAGCCCTGCAGCGGTGGGGAGGAACCCCACGTACTCACGAGGGAGAGCTGCGACGACGGTATGCGCGTGCGCTGGACCGCCGGCGACCAGGTGCTCAGCGTCACGGGTTCCAGCACGCCCGCGCCCGCTCAACGACACCGTGCTGCCCCTGCCATTCGATTACCTGAACGCGGCGCCCCAGCCAAAGCAGCAATTGACCGCGAGATGCCGGGGTGCTCGCGACTAAGGAATTTGGCCTATTTTGTATCGTGGACTTCAATTGTATCTTTTTTTTTTTTTTTTTTGAGACGATTGTATCTTGTTTGTTGGAAAATGCAAAACCATATATACGTATGTAGTACATCATCAAGTTTGAAAAGTATATTTGTTTTCAGTCTTTCAAAAGTCACATTTCGGTCTTTCAAAATATATTTTTTTTTCAGTCATGTTTTAAAGGTTAAAGTTTGCAAGATTCAAATAGCATAAAAAAAATAAGATTCAAAATTAGTTTGCAGAACAAAACTTTTTTTTTTTTGACGGGAGCAAAACAAAACTTTTAAACTTTCAAAAGATGTCTTTGGCTTAAGCTGAATTTAACTCAAAAGTCAAAAGCCAAAACCAACCTAAATCTCCATCATATTTTTCTTTTTGGCATCACCTGCTTGTTCCTTCGGCCGAAATCCATCAGCCCAGCTTCTTCCCCATGCCTACATTCTCCGTGGCTACGCTGGTCACTGGTGGCCCAAAACCAATAAATTTCTTGCTCCCAGTCTGACTGGCTCATGGACCCCACATGTCGGCCCTCTCCTCCATCTTGCCCCACTTACCTCTGCGATTGCCGCTGAGCACGAGCCACAATTCAGCGCCACCCCGAGCTTTCCCAAGACCACATAACAGCCCCACACAATCTCCATGCACAGTCCACCCTCTCAATGCCCTAACTTTTCTCCTTCAATCCGTGCAGGGTTGAACTGATATAATACAGTAATGTTTACAGGTTGGTTGGAAGGGTTAAATGGAAAAATGAAATCTCAAATTCTTGTGGGTGCAAGTGCTATCTGTTGGGCACTTTGGTTAACACGTAATGATATTGTGTTTGATAAGGCCACAACACCGACTTATTTACAGGTTATCTTCAAGGGGATGTATTGGACCAGGTATTGGTCCTTACTTGAGAAGGAGGAGGGTCGCCAGTTCATGAAAGGCGGGTTGTAGAACTATTGAGATAACCATAATGGAGGTGTTCATAAGATGTGGCTGGAGATTTAGCAATAGAATTTCTTTTTGTTTGTTTCTTTTGAAATCGTTATTGTCTTGAGGGCTCAAATCTTTGTATTTGAGATTTCTTAGAGTTTTTTTTTTTGCTTGTAATAATGAACAACCATATGCATTAGTCGATCACGAGAAGCTAAGATATTAATATATCCCCTTTTCTAAAAAATACACAGTAATGTTTTGCAACCATGCCCACAGCACATATGTAACTGTCGGAGGTCATCACGGACATCTTAACACACATCTCCGAAAATAAGAATGTGAAATGTCTCTACATACCTGACAAAAAAAATACCAAGGGGAAATGCTTAGAAGCTAACCAAAAATGACAACAAATACAAACATACCAAAAAGTAAAATCTGCACATGTTTCCTATACTCTAAGCTTGTGATGGACATGGAAAAACTGTTCGTATTCCGGGAATCTTTCTGTAATCCTTTCAACCAGGCTGTCTGACACCTACAAATAACAGTAACCAGCCACCTCCCTATATACCTAAATCTTTCCCTCAAAAAGGGAAACAACAATATGGTGCCGCTTGCGCCTCTGAAGTCTGGACTCGGGTGTTGAAGATTTTGTAGTAGCGTTATTTCATAGCAATTTGTGGTTTGTTAGTATTGTGCTCCAGCTTATGCCGTGGACAAGGGCAGTGTACGTCCAATGGCATATACTCTGTTTATGAGGAAACAGAGCCAACAACAGTGATGCGACGGGCTTTTGCTCGGCCCAGTGTGATATTTTTCAGCCCCGCCACTCCTGCACCCTGTTTCTGTGAAGTGCAGAAGCACACTGGGCCTGCAGCTGATTCTTGCTGAAACACACAATTTAACTCAAAACCAACCTAAATCTCCATCATTTTTTTTCCTCTTTTGTTATCTTTTAGTTTCTTTTCGGCTTCACCAGCTTGTTCCTCGGGACCAAATCCATCAGCCCAGCTTCTTCCATGCCTACATTCTCCATGGCTACCCTGGTCACTGGAGGCCCAGAACTGTTCGTATTCTGTGAATGTTCTGTAATCCTTTTTGTATCTAGAAACGTTTCTGCATCAGGGAAATAACCACCTCTTATATGTCCACGTCATCTAGAGAGCCTGCGTTTTTACTCAAGGGACAAGTAGTCATGAAACTGTCCTCACATGTTTTAGGCCAGGATTCAATGAGCTACTTGAGACTTCAGTGAATGCAGATGTCCAGATTCCAAAACCGTTACCATCAAAGTTGTTCAAGACTTGTTCAATGACATCTGGATAGTAAATGTAGCATGAAGGTATTGTCACCAACTGTGGTTTCCATATACCAGCAGGACTATCAGATATAGATATGAAGCTGGAAAAATGCTTGTTGTGCAAAGGATTCTGCAATAGTCTTTCTAGCATCCTTCTAGCATCCACCCCACGTTGCAGATGGCTAAACTGCAATTGCCCTAGTCACAAAATTAGAAACCCGACTGTTAGCTCCTCGTCGCCGACGGCGATCCGAGCTGGAGAGGAGGGCAGCGGAGAAGGAAGAGAAGCCAATTCGAGTCTGCCTATTAGACGATTGCAGGATTGTAAATACGATATAGAATAGCATGTTCAATACTCCCTCCGTCCCAAAATAAATGACGTTTTGGATTTTCGTGCCACAAGTTTGACTCGATTTGTAGAAAATACGTATAAGATTTAAATCTCCAAATAAATTTGTTAAAAAACTAGATCAAGAGATCTTTCCAATGATACTAATTATGTAATATAAATATTAATTCTATTTTAATATATAATTGCCGGTATATGTTTCTCGGGAAGCAAAAACGTCATTTATTTTGGGATGGAGGGAGTACATGCTGGGCCTTGTTTCACCTGGGACATAACTGGGACGGTGGGCGCTTACTGAACTCTGAACCAATATTCAGACTGCGAGGGAAGCAGTTTCCATCCCTCTAACAGTAACCAGGAACCTCCCCACATATCTACAATTCTAAATCCTTCCCCTCAAAAAGTCAAACAACAATGTCGTGCCGCTGGGGCCTCTGGATTCGGCTGCTGAATATTTTGGAGCAATGTTATTTGATAGCAATTTGTGGCATGTTACTATTGTGCTCCATCTTAAGCCGGAAAGGAATTGTTTAAACATAATATTTTGAAGCACACTTGGCCTGCAGTTGATTCTTGCTGAGACACACAATCTGAACTTTTTAAAAACTCCACATATAAGCCAATTTAATTAATCCTGACTAATTCTGCATATGCCAGTACGTGTTCAGAAATCAAACGACTCACGGGACAAAGACAAAAATAAGTAAAGGAAAAATAAACAACAACAGGTAATGCAGCTTATAATAGTAATATGTCAGAAAGAGAACGGCAGTCAACACCAGCGAGGCGAACACGAGAGGCGGCAAGTGCGAGTCTGCGAGAACGAACAGTTAGAGATGAGGAATTTTGGTGCTGCCAAAGCGCAGCCTTTTCTGATGCACTTTACTGAATACATGTAGGAGATTACAATGCAAAACTCTCAGTCATGCGCAGTAAGTTGTGTGGTTGGCGCAGCCATCCCTACGCTACGCCCACAACATCGCTAATGACGGAGAGCCCAGGTGTGTGGCGAGCTATTCTCACCCAGGCCTTCTTTGCGCACAAGGCAACCACAGACCGGTGCTCATGCGCGCATACACAATGGAAAAACATGTGAACTAAAAGTAGCAAGACTTAACTAACAAAATACACACTAAGAGTTTATAAGCAGATTATAGTAGTAATACACACTAATACTTTAACTTGTCAAACTGCTAACACTGAGTAGATAGATTACTAAAACTGAAGCAGAGCAACAAACGGACCAATGTAAGGTTATCTGTAGAAAGAAACCCACAAATTTTTTTATTGGAATACATTGAGTGGCCACCTGATTGGGAACATTATCATATCAGGACGAGTGTCGCTGAAAGACCTTGAGGACAGGTTTATCTTTATGTTGATGCTGGTCGAGTTGGCGCTGCAAGTCTTGTTTGAGTGTGTCGCTGCAGGAGCCCTTAAGCCACACTTCCTGGAGGCATGGAATCGCTTGCAGCTCAGAAAGTTGCAAAGAAGACCCAGCTGAGCACTCAACCCTCAGGTAGAACGTCATTCCTATATTTCCAATAGCTACCTGTAAGTTAGTGGTGCAAACAATTTCGAGGAACATAAGTCCTGACCCAAGGATCTTGCGCTCATCATTAGTGGCTATACGGAGCTCACCATGTTGAATTGGCTTGATACAGAGACGTTTCATGTGCCTAGTACGATGTATTAAATGATCCAGGATGACCTGCATGTCATCTTGATCTTGTATGGTTACCTCAAGGTCCAAATTCCTGACGTTGGCAAACTCCTTGATCCAGCTGCCTCGTCGTATGCGTAGATGCCCAAGCAGCCTAAGGTTGTCATCCAGGGTCTTTGGTGGCAGAGCGATAGTTTCATCCAGAGATGGAAACAGACCATCCTTATTCTTATCCATTCGCACTGTCAATTGGCCCAGATGGTTGAGGTCCTTGATTGCATCAAAGAACTGCTTGATGTTTTCCGGGTTTATGCCACACACACTAATCCTCCACAGTAATGTAAGCTTATGTAGCTCCTTTAGAATGACTGAATTGTTTCCAGGTCCAACATTAGCAACCCCAAAAGTATGCAAGGATGTCAGCTTCCCAAACCCTGCTGGAACCTCAACACCGTTATTATTATTATTTTTTTTTGAAACAAAACGGGGGGGAGAGCTTCCCCACCTAAATATTTCAAAGAGAACCAAAACCCCAGAACGGAGCTAGGTTGCAGAGTTACAAGATAAGAGGTACAATCGCCAGGCATCTAGCTTGGAGGCTTGCTCAGGCTTAAGCCTGCTACGCCATATTACAAGATCATCAGAAATTACAGAAATAACAGAACGAGGAGTTGGACTTTCGTGTCTGAAGACAGCTCCATTCGAGCATCCCGTGAGTCTCCAAAGAACGCCTTGCAGGACGAACGGCCAGGCGTGGCGTCGAGGCGGTTGGCCCCGTAGCATTCCAAATATCCTCATCGCTCAAAGTCGAGATGTGTGACAGCCCCCGAGCGCCTCCGGACAGCTGAGCTTGTATGACAGCTAAAGAAAACGTGTTGCGGTCCTCCTCACCATTGCTGCAGCGCTCACAAACTGCATGATCCAGGGCGTTCTTGGCACACAGGTTGGGTTCGAGTGCTCGACGGTCTTTGAAGTAAAGCCACGCGAAGATCTTCACCTTGTTCGGTACTTTGGATGTCCAAATGTGATGCCGTGCAGGTCGTCATCGTTTCAGTACTAGTGAGAGCACGCGATGCGGCGTCGCTTCGGCGTATACTTTTTGCGGTGAGCTTCATGAGGCGGATGTCAGGACCGTCATCCAATCGCCAACCCCCGCAAGCAAGAAAGCAAGGCATCTAGCTGGCTACGTGCGGCGTTAGTGAGCCGGGGCGTAGGCACAAATCAAAGCTAGTACTGAAAACTTTACGCACCGATATGTTAGGCCGTTGGGTGTGGGAGAAAAGGGGAGAATGGGTGAGGAAGAGAGGGCCATCCGGGAGCCAAGCGCCGAACCAAAAGGAGGTGGGCGTGCCATCATGGACTGTGGCGATAGTTAGAGACCGATAGGGTGGCCATCTCAGCGTTGACAATTCTCCGGATGAAGCTATTTGCGCCGGAGTTGTCAAGGTCGGGGCGTTGGCATCACGCAGCAACCATTGTTTCCATGGCGCATCACGAGGGGAGAGAAGAGTTTGTCAATGAACTTCATGAGCGGACATCTATTTTGGACCACTAGGTCTTTGATCCCGAGACCGCCTTGCATTTTGGGCTCTTTGCATGATGTCCCAAGCAACAAGGCATTTGGAGCCGTGGCATTTGTCTTCCCGGTCCAGAAGAAAGCACGGCGTCTTAAAATCGGCAGCTTTTGAATTGAGGTTTTGGGGATGGACATGGAAGACATGAAGTGGAGAGGGATGGAAGTGAGAACAGCCGAAGAGAGGATAAGCCCGCCGGCTCTATTAAGTAGGGAAGCGCTCCAGCCGGAGAGGTGTTTGTCTATGGCGAGATGAGTGGTTGGCAATCAGCAACGCTAAGTTTGTGTGGAGAAAGAGGGAGGCCGAGATATGGCTGAGGGAAAGAGGAGACGATTGTGCAAAACAGGGCAAGAGTTTGTCTTTGTAATATCATCCACGGAGACGGGTAAGAAAGTGGTTTTGTGGTAGTTAATGGAAAGGCCGGTGGCAGCTTCGAAGATGCCTAGGACGTGTTTGGCTTGGTGGACGGCTTCAGAAGAGCACTTGAGGAAGATGAGGGTGTCATCGGCGTACTGAAGAACGGGGCAAGGAGAGTCAGGGAGGAGTGGGTGGACGAGGGAGGAGGAGAGTGGGGGGTGATGTAAAAGGCGGCGAAGCAGATCAGCAACTATGATGAACAAGTAGGGGGATAGTGGGTCGCCCTGCCTAAGGCCGGTACGGCACTGAATCCATTTGCCGGGGACGCCGTTGAGGAGCACAGCCGTTTTGCCAGTGCTAAGAAGACTCTGAACCCAGTCACACCATTTGCTAGGAAAACCCCGGTGCCGGAGGATGAGCAGGAGACTGTCCCAATTGACACAGTCAAAAGCTTTATGGAAATCAAGCTTGAGAATTAGAGTGGGTTCCTTACGGCGGTAACAGCAGTGTAGCAGGTCCGCAGCGTAAGCAAAGCTATCAGAGATGGATCTGCCAAGGACAAAGCCGGATTGGTCTGCGCTCACGAGTTGGGGGATGAGCGGTTGGAGTCTGGAAGTGAGGACCTTGGATAGACACTTGATGGTGGTATTTTGCAGGGCGATTGGCCTGAAATCACTAGCCTGACGAGCCTCATTTTTCTTAGGCAAGAGGACAAGGTGGGAGCGGTTGATCCTTTCGAGGTCAGCTTGGTTGTGATAGAACTCATGGAATAGCCGGTTGATGAGAGGAGAGGTGATTGGCCAAGTTGCCTTGAAGAAGAGCGGACCGAAACCGTCAGGCCCGGGGCTTGCATTGCTGTGCATTCGGTATATAGCCGTCTTTATTTCATCAGGCTCAAATGGGGCACAAAGCTGATGCAAAGGCAGCGGGACATCGGGGTAGAGCTCATCCAGACCGACGCTCTGGCTGGTGGGCCTGACACTGCCCATCAGACTCCGGTAGAAAGCGTGCAAAATGTTTGCTTGCTGTTCGTGACTGAAGAACTCCTGGCCATCATGTTCAATCACTTGAATCCGGTTTCGCCGACGCCGCTGGGTGGCCAGAGCATGGAAGTAACGAGTATTCTCATCGCCATGAATTGCGTACCTCACTTTGCTTCGTTGTTTCCAAAGGATCAGCTTGGACTTGACCACGGCCTGCAGGAGCTTGACGACGACCGTACGCATGGCAAGCTCAGCAGCTGTCAGGTTGCGACGTTCTTCCACAAAATCCAGCAGCCCTATAACGATACGACAGTCCTTCTCTTGTTGTGTTATGTGTGTGAACTTTCTTCTCCATCTTTTAAGGGCGCTCCTGGCCTGCTTCAGGTTAGACGCAATGACGGTGGTACTGTTCCCCGTCCGAACTCCCAGGCAGATGACACGGTGTCCATGAACCCGGGGCAGTTAACCCAGAAATTTTCAAAGCGAAACAAAGGGGATCGGGGGATAGAGGTGGAGATTGAGATGCGCAAGGGAACATGGTCAGAAGTGGACCGGGTGACAGAAGAGAGCATGGTGTTAGGGAGGGCTTCGTCCCATTTCATGTTGATGAATACCCGGTCGAGCCGCTCCATAGTGGGCGAGTCTCTTCTATTAGACCAGGTGTAGCATCGATCCAACAGAGGGAGTTCGAGGAGGCACATATCCTCAATACAATCATTGAAGGCCTCCGCTTCCGCCAGCCTGAAATTGCCATTGTTTTTCTCATGCGCGTACCGGATCATGTTGAAATCCCCGGCAATCAGCCAAGGCGTATCGGCTGGAGGGTTTATGGATTTAAGTTCATCAAGGAACTGAGGACGGAGGTCAGGGACAGATGGTGCATAGACGTTGGTGATAAAGATGGAGAGTGGGGAGGAAGTGGATGAGAGGTGAGTAGAGAGGGTATTGGGGGTGGTCAGGGAGGAGACAAGGTTGAAGTGAGAGCTAGTCCAAGCAGTTAGAATCCCACCGGAGGCACCAACTGATGGATTGATACAGTGAGTGTCAAGCCTGCGGGGGAGGAAAGAAGCAAGCTTCGAAGCAGAAATGCCGTGGAGTTTGGTTTCCTGAAGCAACACAAAATCAAAGTGGGAGGATAAAAGCTCAGCAAGAACAAGGCCACACTTGTCACTGTCACCCAAGCCTCTTACATTCCAACAGCAAACTGCATATTTTTGATTCATTGGCAAACTGTTACAGCACCTTGTTCAGGATGGTGGGCACGGGACACCTCCTGCAACTTTACATTATTCCTCAGGAACACGCCTGGGCTTCCGGTCCGCTCGCCGGGGAGATTACAAGGTGCTACAACTAGGGCCATACAGAAGGCCGGACCACTGGCTGCAGCAAAAGAACAACTACTGCAACTACGGCGGGCCAAACAACTGCAGTTCACAAAGGTTGGTTTCTTTGCGGGAGGAAGAACTGGTGACCCGGCCCCGGTGCAGCGTGCTGATGATTGTGTTGGCGTTCTTCATGGTTCACCGGTCGGCGTGGCCGCCGCACCAGCGATGAACGCCAATGTCCTCGTCCGTAGCCCTCGCGCCTCAGCTATCTCTTGGAGGGAGCTCTCACCACCCGAAGGATAATAGTAAGGATCAGATAAGAGGTAAGAGCGAGAGATGGCACGTTTGAGCCGGCGAAAGCACCGATGTAGTCGTGCTTCGCTAGCTGGGCTGGCGCGCCCCTTGCCTCCGGTGGCTCATAGCTCGGCTCCTCCTTTGCCTGTAGTCGAGTGCTCCGTCGAAGCCTGCGGCGCGCTATCCTTGGTGCGCTTCCGCGGGAGGCGCGGCGCCTCGGCTCTGCGGGAAGGGTGCTCCGTCCGTGTACCCGCCCGTCGAGAAAGTTGGGCGCGTCGAGGTTCTGCGCGCCCAAGACTGCAGCAGCTTCATCTCCTTGTCCAGTATCCTCCGCTATTTCCTCTAGCACAGCTCCATAAGCAACCGGCCCCTCAGCCATCGCCGGGTCACTGCTCCCATAAGGATTGCTGCTAGTGTTGTGCCACGGCAATGCCAGAGCGGCATTGGGCTGCTGGCTGTCAGGCGGGTTGCTGGTGGGAGTGTTTCGGTGGGTGGTGTTGCGAGCAGCTGCTGAGTATGGCGTGGGGTGTCTAGTGCGAGCAGGGCGTAGCGGTGTTGTAGGGATCACATTCGCAAGCTCTATGACTGAGGGTTCAAAGGTTCTGCGAAGCATTAGGCAGCTGGGTTGGTTTGCACTCTGCGACTCTTGTGTCCAGAACGGGAACAACGTCTGCATTTTACAGGGTCTCGCACTCGGAAACTAGATGATCGGAGGCAAAAGCACTTGAAGCACCTCTTGATAGTCTTGCTTCCCTTGGTGGTAAGAAACAGCTTGTTGTGCCGGACAGCCAAGCTTGCCAGAACACTGTCACTGTGGAAACCAGCCGGCGGCAGGGGTGCGTGTCCATCGTGGCGTATCCGTATGGATGTGTTGGCGAGCAGGGCGAGTTTGCTTCTCGACGGAGAGGGGTGAGTAAGCATGCTTGTCAATATCACTCATCAGTCTGTCCGCGCAGAGGGAGATTGGGCCGGAGGGGCGTTTGAAATTTGAATTTTTGAATCACCAACCGTTGCGGTGGCGGGCCCAGTGTGGGCGTAGTAAGGCCATCGACATCTTGGGTCAAGTTGGTGGGGCCAGCAGCACGTTACATGGGCCACGCCCGTGTTGACCCGGTCTGAAATTCAAATCAGCTACAGGGCGGTCCTTGCCCCTTGCCAGCGACAGCAGCCATGGCGGCATCGGCAGTGCCGTGGAGGTGGAAGATGGTGCCATGAAGGGCGAAAACACCAATCGGAGGAGGTGAGCTTGGACAGAGGCAGAGGCAACTGAGGGGCGAGAAGACGAAGGGGAGGGCGGACTGAACCGAGCGATTCAGGGTGGAAGCAGAAGTGGAAGTTGAGAGCATCAGAGACTAGGGGGAGGCATTGCAGGGGCTAGCCCCATTAGATTGTGAGATCCAGATGCCAAGAGAGGGAACACAAGGTACTAGTGGCTTAACAACCGGGCACAGGAAGTTTTGCAGAACGTAGTTTTGAAAGTGCATACCCGGTCGGAAGATCGAAGTCCTCATCGTCGGCGGCTCCGCGTGGCGTTGCACGGCCTGGGGGCGTTCGCATCGGCGGGGCACCTCTACTGCCAGCGTTCCTCGTCGTCGACCATCGTCGGTGCTGGATGCTTTGACCGGACGCAGAAGAAGAACCGCTTCCTCCTGGGCCTTTCGCCGAACAGGCTCCGTGCGCCGCAGGTAGGGGAACAGGGCCTGTTCAGAAGGCCCTCGAGCGTTGGTGGCGGTGGCTGCGCCGGACGTTCCCCCGCGGGCGCGCGCGCAGAGCGGTCGTGGTCGAACTCTGGTCAGTCAGAGGAAGGCGTGACGAACTGGCCGTCGTGGTGGAGCTCCGGCCGGCCAGAGCAAGGCTTAACGGCGCCGGGTTGGCGCGGTGGGGAAAACAGGGAGGTGGCTCTTGGGCAGTAGCAGCAAGGGAGAGAGCGTGCCAAAGCAGAGGGGCTGGGGTGTGGCAGGGAGAACTGAGCTCCGAGGGGCGGAGGTGGAGGCGCCCGGCGGCCGGGGCGGGAGCCGGCCGGGGCTGTGGGGGGCGCTGGCGGCGGGCGGAGCTCAGGGGAGGTGGGTGGGTGGGAGCGGGTGGAGGAGCCATCCAACACCGTTATTATTAATATCAAGGCTGCTCTGACTCCAACAACCCACTTTCGACAGCCAGCTACGTACCAAAGCATAAGGCCTACTCCTTCGTGCAGCTGCAGGCGTAGGAGAGTTCTGTGTGCCTTCTGAATCTGATGCTATTGCAGATGGAGCTGATGTGTCTTCTGCAGGTGCCGATGGAGCTACTGCAAATGTCGTTGCTACTTCTGCTGGAGACAGTGGAAGTGTTTCAAATATTGTAGTGTCTTCAGAATCTGATGCTATTGCAGGTGGAGTTGATGCGTCTTCTACTGGCGCCAATGGAGCTGCTGCATACGTTGTTGCTACTTCTGCCGGAGACAGTGGAGGTGTTTCAAATATTGTAGTGTCTTCTGAATGATCTGATGCTGTTCCAGATGGAGTTGATGAATCTTCTACGGGTGCCGATGGAGCTGCTGCATATGTTCTTGCTTCTTCTGCTGGAGACAGTAGAGGTGTTTCAAATGTTATAGTGTCTTCTGAATCTGATGGTGTTGCAGATGGAGTTGATGCATCTTCTGCAGGTGCAGATGGAGCTGCTGCAAATGTTGTGCCATCTTCTACTGTTCCCGAGGTGCTAATAATTTCTCCTGGTGTGGCTGTTTGGTATGGGACCATGATACCACCTTCATCCCACGGTGCATGATGAATTGTGCCAGCACGAACATACTGGAGCTTCTGTAACTTCAAGATAGCTTCTGGAAGTGTGGCTACAAGGGTATGTCTGATATCTAGACTCTGAAGCTGCCTCAGGCGGCCTAGGGACTTTGGCAGATGGGTGATCTTTCTGCACCCCCGTAGGGAGAGGAACTTGAGCCGAGGAAACACCTCCACAATGTTCTTAAGGTCATCATTTGTCACACATAATGCATCCTCCAGATCCAGCACACGAACATATCTCATATGTATCTTCGCCGGGTCAAACATCCATGGACAGCACTCACCAAAAACAGTTAATGACCGCAGTCGTGAGAAATCAATGCTCTCAAACACATTGATCTCCCTTTTCCAATTGTCCCTAATGCTGAGGTGCTGGGCCCCGGCATGTTGTGACCGCATGCTGCATGAACCCTCCAGTGCAAACACAAAGTTATCTTCCATCGGTCGAGAGTTGATGTATTCATGTAGGAAACCATTTACTTGGTACTTGACCGGCTTGCTTGATGGCTGCACCTGGAACATGCTGAATTCCCAAATCTCAGAAATCAGCCTGTGTGTATTCTCTTGTAAACCAGAGGTGTCATTGATGTAACCCTCTGCTAGCCACCTCATTTTCAAGCGCCTCGATCTAATGTTATGGCCTATAGGAAAAACTGGTAGATAGAATATGCAAGGCTTCTGGTAATCCTTGCACGTTTCCAAGTAATGCTGCATCCAAGAAAACAGTCCCCTTAAACTATGCAATCCTTCCAAAATGTGCATAAAGTTATCATTTATATCCTTCAACTTCGAGTAGGTCTGCTTATCAAAGGACGTGTTGTAGTGTGCGGCTACAGCGTCTATTACTTT
Organism: Hyparrhenia diplandra; assembly: GCA_015847255.1. Classification (NCBI taxonomy): domain Eukaryota; kingdom Viridiplantae; phylum Streptophyta; class Magnoliopsida; order Poales; family Poaceae; genus Hyparrhenia; species Hyparrhenia diplandra. The sequence goes on along the minus strand of JADLZK010004916.1, from coordinate 875,935 downwards.
AGGAAGGCCACCACACTTGGCCACGATAGATTTTGAAAGTTCTGAGACTTCCATGTCGGATGGTTGGAGATCATCCTTGTCTATATTTTCCTTGCGAATCTACAATCAAAAATGAATGAGCTGTAAGTATACACATCATTTGGAAAGAATGTTACTAAGAGCATCTCCAGGAAGTTTGGTATACTTTAGTTGCTAACTGCAAACACATGGTTGATATACCCATGTTGTTCAATTTTGAAGATGAGCGATTGTAAACATTCCAACATTCTAATTCTATTTTCATTTTCTCTTTTACCTTCATTACCCTAATGGGCACACGAGGTGTGTCGTGCAACGTGTTTCTTGGCTTGTGTTGTGCAGGTGCCGAGCTCGGAGACGGTGGTCAACTGTGAGATGAAGGCCAAGGAGGAAGTGTCGTGCTGATGGACCTGGAGCGGTGAATGGCGGACGTGAGGTTTGGACCGAGGGGCCGAGCCGTGGTGGCTGATACTTGGGACATCGACAAGTGCAAGGACGTGTGGAGTGACCGTGTCGATCAAGACAAGACAGCGGACGTGCAAGTGGAGCGGGCGGCTCACAAGACTTGGAGGCCGAGCGGTCAAGGACGGCGGTGACATGTGTCGGCGGTGGATGCGTCGCGGGGATATGCTACTACATAAGCGGTTTGGTGGTTTGGGCCTCAAAACCATCTGTGGCGGGTTTCACAGGTTTGGACCACATAACCCGGGCAAAAGTTCAAAAGGCGGAAGGACGGCGGCGTGGCGACATCGGGGAGTTCGCGTTGAAGCAAAGCAACCAGTGGGGAAGGCACGGTGGTCGTCCGGATCAAGATTACCTCGAAGTCGGACCACATCGCCAATGGCAATTTTGGTTTTGGCTCTAATTAGGCTTTGGGGTAAAATAGGAAGTGTAATAAACCTGTCAAATAGGCAAAGGGAGTGCCTAACCTCCGTTACCTCTTCTATTTTTGTTTTTCCCCTACTACCTAGGGTTTCCTCCCCTCTAGTGTTCTTGAAAGAGAGGGTCCAAGAACTGAAAAAAAATCGTGATTGTGTTTGTGGTGATTTCAAGTAGGAAGAGCGGCCTTAAGCCACCTCATGCACTCTAGGATTCATCCAGCTTGTGTGTGATTTTCGTTTCACTGTGCTGTGAGTGTTTTCCTCTTTTTCGTCCTTGTTTGTGATCTGAAATGCACAAGGTTTGAGTTGAGTTCGAGCCATGAATATTTGCGAATAGGCCGTCAACATCATGGAGATTATCTGTGCGAGATTTGGAGTCGAGTTGTTTTGATTTGGTCCAATTTTTGTCGGATTTTGGAGCTCGCGTTTTTCTGTTCGTCGAGTTGTCGGTTTCCTGTTCGTGCAGCTCTGCTCTTCACTCGATTTGGTTTCCCTGCCGTAGCTCTCTGATGGTAAATTGGGGATAGCATCAGTGCTACAGACACCTTGCGCACAGACGCCGTGTGCGCTCGTTGGAGCAGCGCTTGTTCCTGCCCTGGAGTTCCATCGCTGTCAGATTGAAGTGCTGACTGTTTCTTCATTGGTTCACTTTTTCTAGTTGATTTCTGCAGCATCGTGTAAATCAATCAGTCCAGTTCTTCTTGGTTCCTGTGCGTAGCACCTCCAACTGCACATCTCTCTGATTCGTCTGTTGCTGGCTGTTTGGATCGTCAAGTGAAGCATCAAGGTTGAGTCCTATTTGCTTTCTCTCTTACTTCCGTGTTCTACATCTTTTATTCTTTGTTTACTCATTGAATTTTTATTTACTTTCTTTTTGGTTTGCATGTTCGTAGCTTGCCAATTGCTGTTAGTAAAGTCTAGTGCGCTCGCGTTTAAGGAGAGCAGCCCCTCTGCCCGAGCTTTTGTTCAGTGATTCTTGCTCTCGGTTTATTGAGTTCGTTAGGCTGTCTTCGTGCATGTCAGCAGGCTATGTCGATATAGAAGGAAGATGACTCACTGGTAGGCCGTGCACCTTCGAAAGTGTCATGCAAATCCAACTTTCTCACTGTCATGGTGTATCTACTATTCGAGGAATTTATCTAGGTACTCTCGTCACAGTTGGTGTGAGTATTTTAGTTTTGGGAACCCGCTTCTTCTTTATAAGAAGAGTCGGGTATCTTTTTTTTGAAAGCTAATTCGGGGGGGGGGAGAGGAGCTTCCCCACCTACTAGTCTAAAAAAAATCCACATTTTGCGGAAACGGGGAAGAAACCCGTCCGGTTAATCATAGAAAACCGGACTAAAACCATACAAGCACCACGTAGAACACTCCAACGGAAGCCTCCGGGAGGATGAGGAAGGTGGAGAGCCCCGCCGCCGCCACACCACGCTGAGAACGCACCCGGACTTCGCCCGCGATAGTGGGAGCCGTGCACCAGCAAGTGCCACGCTGGGCGAAGAGGAGGATACCGCCGCCACCACACCACGCGGAGCCGCTGGGGACTCGCCAGCGATGGAGGGAGGCGCCGCACCGTCGGCGACGCCGGGCGGAGAAGAGGGTACCGACTGCCACACCACGCATATGGTGGCCACCGCCACACGGGGGGGGGCCGACAACGATGCGCGTGTTTGAGCTGAAGATGGCGAGGGGCAGATCGATGGATGGAATCACCACGAACAACGCCTCCAGCGAGGAAGAACGACACCCGGGGTGACACCGTTGTCGGCACTAGCACACAGCCAGGCTAGGATTTCTCCCGGTGATTATCAAACCATCGACCGTGCGCTCCAGCAAGACGGAGGAAGAGGGAAGAGGACGCCTCAACGAGGGAGCGGTGTCCGAAGACATCGCCGTCCAGGGCTTTCGCCATAGCCTCAACGAAACCGCCGATTTGGAACGCCACCTCGTCGGCTCGTGGCACACCAAGTTGGGGAGCTACGCCAGCCGCCACACGGGGGGGCGCGAAGGAGCTGGGCGCCGCGCACGAAGACAGGCGCCGTCGGTGGTCGCATTCCGTCGAGCACACAGGAGCACCAAAGACGGAGAAAGCACCACGCAGGGAGAGGACCGCCGCTTGTTGCGGGGAGGACTGATGGAGGAGGCGGATGGGCACACTTCCCAGCGAACACGATGAAGGTAAACTTGCGAGCTGGGGTTGTCATGCGGACCCAATGCCACCCGCTGCGTACCAGCCTGGCAGCCATGCCCACCCGGCGTCTTCACCGAAGGAGAGGATGGGTCGCCGCCTCCAGGCCACGCCGCCGGCTCCCCGTGCACGGATCCAGGCAGGTGGGTACCGGATCCGGCCATGGGAGAGCGCGGGAGTGGGCCGTCCCCGGCCGCTCCGACCGTCGACCACCATGGAAGGGGAGGGAGCTCAGGTGAAGGAAGTAGGCGGCCACGCCGCCCGGCTCCCGTGCGGATCTAGGCAGGTGGGTACGGATCCGGCCATGGGAGAGCGCGGGAGTGGGCCGTCCCCAGCCGCTCCCGGCCGTCGACCACCATGGAAGGGGAGTCGGGTATCTCATTTTGTATTTATAGGAGTCGGCTATCTCATTTTCTATTTATAGGAGTCGGGTATCTCATTTTTTATTAATTGGTTTGAGATCGTTCGTTGCTCGGTTGTGGAGTCCAGCTGTGTTCCTAGAGAAGATCCACTTTAGCTGGGCCGTGGACGTCATGTTGTTTGGCACGTGTGTTTGGCGGTGAAGTAGGGACAATGGCCTAAATATTTCGAAAAGAAAAATTTACATCTCCCATTCAACACCTCCCCCTCTTATTATCGTTTTCGGTCCTTCACTAACCTAATCGATATATCAAGTTAAAAATGAAATAGCAATCATATAGTTTGCAGCAGTTTTCCAATTTAACTTTATAAAATCTAATGTAGGGTCCACGTCTGATTTATTTTCAGGTCGGTTTGGAGCTAATCCATGCACACTTCGTCAATCCATGTGTGATTGCTCTACCTGGTGCCGGCGACCATCACCTGCTGCAACCGTAGAGAGCAGCCTCTGCCATGGCCTGGGCACCTAGCCATGCATCTTGCCATTTCTCCATGCTACCGTCAGGCACAGAACCGTGAAAATAAGGCTGCAACGGCAGAGGACAGGTAGGCACACCAGCGGCACCTGAGCAGTAAGGCCAGTGGCGGTCGGCCAAACCAACAATATATCTCACAACAACAAAAAATTCTCGCACCCGAAGTACCATGAAAACATGTCCACGGATTATGCATAGGGAGTTGTGACCAGTTTGAAAATATATGAGTTGAGAATATTGGACAACGTTTTATTTTCAAGGAGCTCTTTTTGGAGGATACTTTTTTTTTTTTTGCTAAAAAACTAAGACATGGAGTTGTTTTCCCGGACTTCTATAGATGCTCCTTAAGTGCAGTCTTGACAAAATTAAGAATTTTTGATGAGGCCTGGGCGACCAGGAGAATGAATGAGAGAGTTTAGGCGTAGTAGGGATAGATAACTAGAGCGCAAGGGGTAAAGAGGCAATGGGATGATGGGCTTATTGCCTTGCGCAGCCACCACTGAAGGGGAACCCACCTTCTTCCTGCGAGGATTATTCCTTTGATAATTTGATTACTTTCCCAAGGTGCTTTTCATGGGTTCGTAACCACAGCAAACATCGTGTTGTTCATAGGATATCGGAAGTGTGGCCCTTTGGTGGCTCGGGTACTCAAAGACAAAAGAAAGACACGGTGGTTTGTCCTGGTTCGGGCTATTGAGGCTCTATGTCAGGAGTGAGATGTTGTTTGTGTTCAATACACAAGTTGGGGGCAACTCCAACAGTTTGCCATTTGTGTTTGACATTCTCAAATTTTGCCAAAAAGCTCAAAAAACTCTCTCCAACAGTTTGGCATTTGGAGTTAGCAATTTAGTGAGTGTTGGCAAAGGCGTTCTACGCGCATTTATGCGCAAGCACTCACACATTTGGCATTCACAGCACATCCGTAAGTATTAGAAGATGTGGAAGGGCATAAACATAATTTTGTTTACGCCTCGGGGTTCTGAGGTAAGTTTTCAAGAGGTGGAAGGATATAAACATAATTTTGTTTCTCTTCTTGGGTTCCTGATATAAATTAGATCTAAGTTTGGCAAATTAATTATGCCAAACTGTTGGAGATGAACTCTTTTGGACTTGGCATTTGCATTTCAGATTTGGCAAATAGAAAATTACCAAACCAATTTTGCCAAAGCTGTTGGAGATGCTCCAAACAGATAGTTTGTGATGGGTCGCCCTTTGTGCTACCCGGCCTATGTCTTGTCGGTGAGAGGTTTCTTCTCGGCGAGTAATAAGCCCTATCTCTCTCGGCTGGGTTGCCAAGGAGAGGAACACTTCTTTGCTTTCTTGGTTCATGGTTGATGGTTCCCCTTTTCGACCATGCTTTGCATGTCTAATCTGTGGAATGGGTTTTCTAGGTTTTGCCTCCCTCACTATATGGAAGCCGACCCTCCCTTATATACCAAGATCGGTCACAAGTCGATTTGTGGGTTTTGGACTATGGTCTACTACATGGACCAAGAGTAGGACAGTCACTACAGGAAGGCTGGTTCTTTCTTTGAGAGTGCGGGCCTCTTGGCAAAGACATTGAACCTCTCGGCGAAGGCTTTGCCGTTGGTGAAGGCCCGACGGGGAAATTTTCATAGGCAAACACGATTCGCGAGCACCTGCCACACACACTCGGCAAAGATTTGACGATAGCGGCTTTTTCTCAGCAAAGAAAAGTGACCGCTAACGGTAGTTAACGGTTAGAAACTTCTTTGCCGAGAGCCTTGTCGGGGACTCTCGGCAAAGAATATTAATTTTCTTTTTACGAAAAAATCTTTGCCGAGAATCTCACAGAAAACCGTCGGCAAAGTAAGTTTTTATTTTTTTAAAAAAAGCTTTTCGAGAGGCTAGTCTGGGACACTTTCGGCAAAGAATATTAATTTTCTTTTTCACGAAAAATGCTTTGCGAGAACCCTACTGTGGGACTCTCGGCAAAGAATTGGCCTTTGCCAAGAGCCTTGGACACAACGCCGCAAAACCTGGGAAACCCAGCGTCCTGCTGTCCAAATTTCACCACCTTTGCCTATGGTGGCCCTATGCCGAGAGGCCAGCTGTCGGCAAAAAGATGTCTACGCCGAGAGGCCAGCTTCAACGAAGAAGGGCCGTCGGCGAAGAGTAGATTTGCCGAGAGCAGGTTTCAGCTGCTCTCGGCAAAACACTATACTCTCGGCGAAGGTCCAATTTCTTGTAGTGAGTTGTCGCGACGTGGATGAACCTTTGTCTTCTCATGGAGTTTGAAAGTCCTAGTTTGGTTTCGACTAATTGGTTAAACCTATTGCATTTACCCTATGCTCTAAGTGTATAATTGACATAGGTTGGTCCAAGTCAAGTGGTGGGGCAAGATAGGGTCAAGTGATGGAGGGGGCCAAAAGATGGTCTTGAAGTGCTCTACTTTGGAAAAAAAACAAAATATGGTCAAGGCAAATGTATAAGCAACATGACCATTTCGTTTTTCTAATCAAGATACAATAGCGTGCATGATTAGATTTAGAAAAGATAGACATACTATGAAGAGAGGAGAAATTCATTGTTAAATGTGGTTATGAAGTGCCTCTAGGAGTTCTAATTTATTGCATATGCATTTAGATCCTAGTGAGCTAACTTTCCCTTTCAAAACACTTTGAAAAATGCTAAGGCACTTACAGATGTGTTTGGTAAACTTTGGTGTTCGCACATAGCAAGGTAGTTCAAACTGTGCTCAATATATAGAAGAGGGGGAGGTGTCGGACTAAGCATGAGACCGCACGGCTTAGGAAGAGACGCCCAATGCAATCTGCATGCTCTGGATAGAAAGGCTGAGACAAATTTATTATCATCTCAGGAAGTACAGATTAGTTATCATCTTAGAGGGCAATTAACTTGATTGCTGAGAGAGGAGGAGATTTATTGGCTCCAACGATCGAAAGCAACAAAGTTATTGCAAGAGGATGATAATACTAAGTATTTCCATATGTTGGCCAATGAGAGAAATAGAAAAAACAACAATTACTTAACTTGAACAGGAAGAAGGAATTTCATTAACTGTTCTTGGGCAAATGTGCCCGTCACCATACTAGGGTTATGGTGACAGGCACTTTTGCTCACCACGGTTAATAAAAAAGGAAACAAAGCGCGCACGGGCCTAGATCTGGGCTGAATGGGCCTAGGTCAGGGCCTCACGCTGCCACCACACACCTATCCTGCGCCATCAGTCCAGCATGAATCCGTCGTTACTGTTGCTATGGTCAGGGCGTCCGTCGAGATTCACCACTGGATCCGCGAGCCTCGAGCCTAGATCCACCATTCTAGAGACCAGATCGATGGGGAGGAGCGTAGCTGCAGAGCTACAAGGATCGGTAAGCCGTTCCGCCCAAGGCTGCCAGCCACGACAAGCCCGCGCAGATGCTCTTTGTCCTCGCGGAGCTCCTCCTCGGGCGCCAGCGGCGAGCCGCTCTCGCCCAAGGCCACCAGCGTGGCGAGCCACACCGATGCGCTCCGCCCTTGTGTGGAGCTCCGCCTAGGCTTGCCACCGCACCACCGGGTTCCGCCATAGCTGCCCGCGTCCCTCGCGCCCGAGCAGAGAGAGAGAGGGGGGGCAGGGCGGGACGGGAGAGGGGCCGCGGATGGGAGGGGATTGGGGAGGGAGGCCGATGGAGAGGAGAGGGAAGGGAGGGGCATAGGGGTGGGAGGCCGGTGGAGAGGAGAGAAAGGGAGGGGCGGCTGGAGAGAGGGAGGGGCGCCGATGGGAGAAGGGGCAGCGGGGAGATAGGTGGAGAGCTGAAGGGGCTGGCTGCTAAGAAAGGGAAAAGAGTGAGAGTGAACCAAACCCTAACACTTTTGTATTTATATTGAAGCGGATGTCGGGCCTCGCCCTGGCCTGCCGTGGAAAATAGATATTAACCATGACAGACATGTTACAATGTCCGCCCACAGAAAATATATTAACCATGGCTGGCAGCCTGTTGAGCGGCTGGCCAGGCCAGCCAACCATTAACCGTGGCAGGCAGAAGTTGTGCCCACCACGGAATGATTTGGGGGTGTATCACTCAAAATAAATTTTGTACTAGTGCACATATGTTTTCCTAGCTAGAAAAAGAAAAATAGGAGTGTGTTTTTGGGGTGTATCACGCAAAATAGAATTGTTAAAAGAGCAACTACCTGGGCAAGCAAATAACGGCTGAGTACGTACACGTACCTTTTCGTTGAATAGATTAAGAGCTTCTTCAGTTGACAGACCTAGGACGCTGACCACTTGTTTGTCGTTTTGGTTTACGCAATGCAGAGCTACACTTTTTTCGGTTGTAATGACAATGGTCTTGCTATTAGTAGTAGGCTGTGACAAACCCAAGGCCTCAGTTATGGTTTCCCATTCATCCGTGGACCGCAGGCCATCAAGAACAAGCAGCCATCCTGTATGGCCCTGCAGTAGCAAGCGACACTCTTCAGTAGGGTCTCGGCCACCTTCAAGGATATCAATCAACAAACCTTCCTTGCCTCGATCAATATTATAATCGGAAAAAGAATACCCGAAGCAGACCCAGAGAGAGCTCTGCCAGACTGAAGGGATGTGGCACGTCCACCCAGAAGTAGTAATCGAACTTGCACGTGTCCTCGGGGTCAAGCATTTTTTGGTGTAAAACCAACGGACCAGTGTTGATTTCCCAACACCAGCTATCCCCCACACTGATGCCACAGGAGGACTTGTTACTGCTATACGATGATTGATCAGTATCTCCCCCAACGACCGCCTTTTAGTAAGATGAGGATCAGAGATGCTTCTCATCCAAGTGATAGCCCTTTCACGTCCAGTACTAAATATGGGGCGTTGTGCCTGCAATAGATGAAGGAGAGTGAGTCCCTGCTTATAACATGTTCAATATGTATACCATCAAATTCACATATATATATATATGCCTGCATTATATTGCAATAATTTTATTTCAAACTAGTGTCAACAAATTAACCATGCATCTCACATACACATACCATGCCCATGTCGACTTCTTCGCTGACATGGACCAAGTGCTCGTCGTTACCATCTACGCAGTGCCGTGCCACAGTTTCATCATCCGTAACGACGACCACACAGCATTTATTAGTAGGCCCATCATCGGGTAAGATGGTTCCAGATTTCACCAGGTCATCCCATTCTTTCGTGGACCGCAGGCCATCGATAACCACAAGATAGTTTCCGCATCCACGAAGATAAGTAGGGATGTATTCAATCAACTCTTGGTCCTTGGCATTGCATAACACATACTCCAATGTACTACCTCCAAAAATATTGAACAATTCCTGTAAACCACCATTATAGAATCCATATTCATCCAAAGCCAGAAGGATGCGGCTTGAGAACTCCACCGGACAGAACGGACGACGGTCGTCTACCACAGGAACCCATCGAAAACACCCGAACCTAACTCCGTCCAATATTTCCGGATTCTCCTGTACGCTGAGGTACGTCTTTTTTACAACACTCGATTTCCTCGGACCATCACCGTACACGGAGATCACACCACCACGCTTTATTTTCCCAATAAGTATGTCCACAGCACTGTCACTCCGCGCTGTAACCTGCATTAGGTAAGACACATAGTACTATGTATAAGTTGTAAAATTGAAATCCCTGCGGGTATGGTTTTTTCTCGTGTAGGGATTTTATCGTTAGTTCCTTACGTTGGTTTATTATAGTGAGAGAAGAAGAATATCTTTGATTTATCTTCTTTTGTAGCGAGTATGCTGAGAATTAACGTTGAGGCTCCGTCGGCAGTGTTCAATCAGTAATAGTAAGATAGTCAATTGTTTTTATTCTAAATAACTGTAACCCATCTTCGCAATTGTGTAAAATAACAAAAACATAACCCACAAATTCATATTCAAATTACTCAACTATAACGATTAAAACATGCTTTGAGGTAAACCAAAATTTGCGGCAAGGCCCAAAGGGGACTAGGGGCCACGTCATGGGAGGAGGGGCGGCAACCGTCGCCGCCATCATCGTCAATTTTCGTTAATAAAATTAGGTAATAAAGAGTTTTGAGTTATATCAGGAAAATAAATTGAGTTGATTTGCAAACAGGTATTCCAATATATAAGGAAATCGGCAAAAGATTGCTTGGCGTGCAAATCCACTAGGGACATGTAACCTCTTTGTTTCAAGAAATAAAGAAGAAAAAAATATCCCCAGTCCTATTCTCCTGCCTTGGCCCCTCCCCCTACTGCTGCCCCAGCACCGCCCTCGTCATGCCCTCAATCGCCGGAACCGTCCGAATCGCGTGACACGTGGTATTCGGAGACCACTCGTTCCTCGCCCCCACCAATGACTCACGAGTTTAATGCGAGATGTTCCAGCGCCCTCACACCCTCCTCGACAACAACTTCGAAGATCAACCGCCACCGACTCCATCGATGATCGCGCCCAGCATCAAGAACCCCCTACGCCAACACTACCAACAACCCATCCCACATGCCACCACTCTGCCCCCACCACGCCGCCGACGCCACCAACGACGATGCCCCCACGCCACCCAACCCGCCCACGAACAACGCCGACGAGATGCATCCGAGACACCTACTAGAAGTGCCCCCAGCCATCCGCAATGGCGTAGATCATTGTCCAACAAGCCGCAGATCTAGTCATGGCTACGACACCGGCGGGAGCATCATCTCAGATATGCCTACCTCCAGCCACCACCAGGCTTATCGGTGACATCGGTGCTAGCCCCGGCACAGATGGTGCCACCCTCAGCACCACGTCAGTAGATCATCGTGCCACCTACACCACCCTAGCACACCAGCAGTATGTGGTCCGCCTGACACCGCCAAGATTCGATGGACCAATAGACCTGGCGCCATGGATTACGAAGATGGAGATCCTCTTCAACTTGCAGCAACACATCGGTCCCAACGAGCATGTTCGTTAGGCTTCTTTTCATCTTACGGGCAGCACACCAAAGTAGTACCTCTGCATGACCATGGAGGCGCCCATGGAGGAGTGGGACGCCATCACACGGCGTCCCGCATGTGACTTCAGACACCCCATCGACCACGAACTACCATGCGACCTCGTGCCACCTCGGCATGATGACGCCATGAAGGAAAACATCGATGCCTTCAGCATCTACGTGGCGCCGCGTGTCAGCATCTCCAACGAGCTACCGAGCCTACGTGCGCACCAACGGACTCAATGCTACGCTACGGGACGTGCTACAGCGGGAGGTGCCCCGCACGATGGATGAAGCGATCCAACTCGCTTGTCAGCTCAACGTCCATTCACCATGCTTGTGACACCCCGCCCTCCAAAGCCGCACCCGCCACCGGCCCTTCGGGCGCCGCGACGCGTACACATAGCACCTTGCTTACACTTTCGTCCTCGCCCGTGTAAAAGAGTTAACCCGAAGGTGATATGGCCGGAAGGCAAAGGCTTATAAGTTAGCTCCACCCTTGCTCAACTAGCAAGGTGGTACTAAACATGTGCACTCAAGACTCATAGCCCCTTGGGCCACATCCAAATAGAGCCCGCCACGTTAATCGAGCGATTAACCGTGACCCTAGCTCGTGGTGGACCAAATGCCCGCCACGGAAACCCTCAAGTGCCCGCCACCGAAGTTACGTTCTGTAGTAGTGTCACCTTGACGCCCGGCCGGTCCCGTTTGGGTTATATTAGAAAAATAAATTGAGTTGCTTTTGTAAATAGGTATTCCGATCTGTAAGGAAACCACCTAGAGATTGTTTGGCGTGCAAGTCTACTAGTGACTATCAATATTTCGAGATGTAACCTCTTTGTTTCAAGAAATAAAGAAGAAAAAATATCCCCCACTCCTATTCTCCTGCCACCGCTTTAGCCCCTCACAGTCATCGGAACCATCGGGACTGTGACACAACTATACCCATTAAAACATGATTTGAGGTAAAACCAAAATTTTCATCAAATTATTTACCTACTATTATGATTACCACTTCTTTTAATATTATGAAATCTAAAAAGCCTCTTTAAATCTACACATAAATCTAACAATATTAATATATTAATAATATTAAAAGTTTAATTTAATAAAAGTAAATATTCATATTGTGCCAACATGCATTTGTGACTTCTCAACAATCATAGAATAAAGTGTTCTCTTTTGATGATTCACATACTAAATAAAGTACTAATGATATTGACAAAATACTAAAACCATATTAATAGCTATGACATATAATTTATATATGTTGTTACTTTTATAGATCTATATATTTCAACAAAGACGTTTTAACATGTATATATGATAGTATAACCACTTCTGAAAATGGTTGAGATGCAATAAGGGAGGTTATTGCGTACCACATGTGAATATTTCTTCCTAACCGTTGATATTCCTTTCATTTAAACTCATTATAGGACTTATTCCTCTCAAGGTTAGCACAATTACCCCAATCCTAGATCTCACTTCAAGCTCTACCACTGAAATTTGATGGGGAAATGGACCCCTCGCCCGGACGTCCAATCAACTCCGTGACCTTTGCTCCCTAGCAACACCGCCTCTGAAGTGGTCACATAAATGTTTCCACAAACCCCAAGAATATGGGCTGGCAAAGGTACCGTCACTAGAAGGGACCACGCATAAGGGCTCGACTAACCCCAAGACTAACCTCACGTCATGTGTTCCAATTCGATCACTCTAGTGTTTTGGAGGGTTGCTATAGGGGGAGGGCCGGTTAATGATCCAACCCTCGCATGGTGCGTAGCTCCGCAGAGCCTTCGCTGGAGGCCATCTTGTCTGTGGCGGCCTCGGGAGGCCTGGCGGCATGGAGCGTAAGACATCAAGAGTTGTTAGGGTTTTCATGTGTTTGTACATTGTTGCCCCTGTGCGGGCCCAAATGTCATTGTCTGGTCTAGCGGGAACCCTAATGTAGAGATAAAAGTAAGCCCTGGCCTCTCTCTGTAGATACCAGGATTGGCACAATACGAGGGGAGGCAGTTGTGTTATTTAAATGCCATTAATCCATATTCACCCCCCGTATTTGTTCCAGCACCTTTTCACTCTTATCCTCGCTTGAGCAGCATTGAAAGGTCCCACCTGTGGTAAAACCCACGCTCCTTTCCCTCCCCATCAGAGTGAGGGTAAGAATCGCCACAGTATATGTTTTAAATGACTTGTTATGCAATAGTAGTACTTAAGAGTGCAATGTACGGCCTAAATTCACTGAGGTTTCATATAACTTGAGGATAAAAATTCTACAGGAATTAATAAGATAAAAAAATTTAAACTTGAAATTCAGATTCATGACGTCATAGATGTGGGCTAAGCAAGAGCCGCCATAGTCTGAGATAAGGTTTAAACTATTAAAACATATTCGCATATACATAACTATATAAGTGCCATCCAAGGGTAAAAAAACGTTTATAAGCTTATCACAATTTAATAGAGGATACTGAGCATCTATTATGCCTATTGTTTTGAAAAAATGAACAAACAAAATATTACAATTTAATATAAATAAATTATTAGTCAGTGGGTAGTAAACAACTAACTGATGCTAATGTCTACTAAGATTCTAGCCCGTGCTACGGCATGAGCACCGCACATTTTGATGGACATCTTTACATATAGGGAAGGGTTATTTGGATTGGTACCATTGCAAATTTTAGAAGTAATTAACAATACTTGGGAAATGTCGAGCAACAAATGCAAGTACTGTAATTGTTGTTGTTTGTTCCGGGCACTTACCTTTTATAAAATGCACAAATTGATGGCCTTCCGTCAGTGAACCAGTGGAGCTCTGACACTAGGTAGGGCACCCCCGCGCACATAATCGCTTGCTGCAAGTTTTGGGTTGAGACGACTATCCGGCTGCCCTTCTTATTGTCGGGCAGGTACATTCTGATGGTGTTCCACTCTACCAAATCGGAGACATCTTCCAGAACAACCAGGTACCTTTGCTCCTTGGTCACTTGTTGTATGAGCTCAGCAGTGCTGGTAGGACCATCACTGGTTGCTTGGTGGTGAGAGGAGCCCTCGAACAAGAGTTGAGCTGCCAAACTGTTGAGGAAGGCTTGAAAGTTAAAAGGACGCTAATCTTGACCCAGGCACAGCGCTTGAACGATCGGCAGGTTTCATCGCCGTGGTAAGCCATGTGGATGAGCCTGGACGCATAACAAAGATTATCACCTTCCCATATCCAGATTACTTGAAGGTCATCGCCAACTACTTCACTAGTGATCAATTTTTCGAGGCTACCAACGGTACATAATGTATCAGTCTCATCCATCCACATTTTTAGTAGCATCTGAATGCTGTTGATGATAGGTCGGCGACGGTTGGCTTGACGGTCTTGGAGTCCAAGCCAGAGCACGACCCGGAGTCGTCGCTGCTTAAGAGGTTGTAGCGTGTGTTCCGTTGGCTCACATCATTGACCCTAGCCTTGAGCAGCTTCATCTCGGCAGTAGCCTCATCGAGGTCCCGTGGAGGCGCCAGGCACTGTGGCACAGCGCAGGATGGCACCAGGCGCCACCAGCATGAACACCATGATTTGTCCTTCTCCGGTGGGCTTACCTAACTCGACCCAGTCTTCTACGCCAAAGGCCAGGTCACGGAGCTGCGAACCCAGGCCCTCACAACCTCATTCTTCTTGGCGCTCCGTGTTGGCGACCTTGAGGAAGGACTGCATCATCTGGAACTTCGCCGGTGATGAACTCTAGGTCCTGCTGTACTTCAGCCTTGAGCTTCTCCTCCTCCTCTATCTTCCACGGATCCGACCCGCTCCCCAACACCGCCTTGGTCAGCCCAAGTGCCAATTCCGCCATGATGGACTCGTCTACACTAACGCAAAAATAAGCAGTCGTTCATTATTGAGGTCACGAATGGATCAGAGAAATGTATTCATATTCCATGCAAGTATTACATTATTGATTTGTTGTTATGTGGTTGAGATAGCCATATATACACGAATTTGCACTAATAGTATTTACAAGATTTCTATATTATGAATTTTCCTCAGACCTAATTAACTTACATTGATACTTACTAGAAATGTGTACTATGACTATGGTTGACGATAAAAATTAATGAATGATCGAAATTACCATAACATCAGTATAAGTTACATCCTATTTACTTAGAATTCTCTTTACAGCAATACTTACAAGAAATACAAGATTTTTCTTATGAGAATCTATATTGTGAATTTTCCTCAAACATAATTTGCATTGGTATTTTTTAGAAATGGGTACTATGAATACTTTACGATAATTTTGGACCACGCTTGACGTCATAAACTAATAATAATTATCAACATTGCCATAACGAAGATAGGAAGCTACCACATTTTTAGGGTAATGGTATTCTAATGCTACTAAAATGAAGAGTCCAATAGGTTGGTAACCAAAATTTCTCCTCAAATGATTTATTACAATATAAGTCCTTTATATACTCCCTCTGTGTCCCTAACGAAGTCGTTTTGGACATCGACGCTTTTTTAAAAAATAACTTTGATCGCTACTTTTTCCTATATAATATTTATAAAATATAGTCAATATATACTTACATTACAAGAATCTATTTACATTATTTTCAAATTTTCAAACTTGACCCAAAAGAATTAATTTAGAGTCAAAGTTTAAAATGTTTGACTTAAACCCATATTGGGTGGGAGTATGAATTACTATAATCCAATGTGACTAGACCACCTTTGTAAAACCAAGAACATTGAGATTCAAGAATTTTTAAATTGACCATTAAGTGTCCTTCATATCTAGTTTCCAATTAATTTGCATTTATTAGTTTTTAAAGGGAGAATTCCATTTTATCCATTCAACTATCGTAAAATAATCAAAGGGGCTCACGAAGGCAATGTCAAAGGTGTATGGTGCATGTCTGTGAAGACACATGGCGCTGAGAGGCCAAACCCATACTGGACAATTGTTCATTTTAAATTATACTACAACACAACTTAGATGCTCAACACACACAAACACTCACTCATATGAACAGACGTCGCAAACTTTACCTCGAGGCCTACATTTGTCGGCGGGGGGCGTCGTCATACCACTTAATCTATAAGCGCCAGAAAAATCCTAAAATAAATCCAGGATAAAAGTGTCGCACCGGGTGATTTGAACTCCGGGTGGGAGGAAATAAATTGCATGGACCCGGGGTCCAAATCTCTCATATAGACTCCTACCCTTGATGAATGGCAGGTGTACCTGAAGTTAATCACACTATTGATCTGCCGATCTAAATAACGTAATGCTTTGTCGGACCATATTTCTGTGCATATAATTGATTTTTTTTTAGGCAAGTGCATATAATTGATAGATTTAGCTCTAGTCACTCTTATACCTAAAGTCCGGATGCTTGCAACATGACATAGTTTAGACCAATAAGTCTTTTGAATTGCAGTTTCAAAATGTTTTATAAGCTTTTAGACTAATAGACTAGGCATAGTGGCATAGAGATTGGTGGCTACCAATCAAAAATGCCTTCATTAAAAGGTAGATATATCTTAGAAAGTGTCATGGTAGCACATGAAATAGTACATAGCATACACAAAAATAAGGATAAAAATATTATTTTGAAACTAGATTATGAAAAAAGCTACGATAGGGTCAACTGGGATTTCTTGTTTGAGGTTTTTAGAGTCTAGAGGGTTTTAAATATCCGGTCTAATTGCATTAGACAGCTTGTGATGGGAGGGTCTTTAAGCATTTTGGTGAATGGAGAAGAAAGTCAAGTCTTCAAGCCTGGGAAAGGCTTAAGACATGGGGACCCTTTGTCCCCACTGTTATTCAATTTAGTTGGTGATGCTTTTACAAATATGCTAGCCAAAGGTTCAACTAGTGGCCTTATTCAAGGAGCTTTAGAGGGTTTTTTTAGGGTAGGGGAATTGTGTCTCTGCAATATGCAGATGACACAATCCTCTTCTCAAAAGCAGATCCTTTGATGCTATATAATTTCAAACACACTATAATGTGGTTTGAGGAAATTTCAGGTATGAGGGTAAACTTCCATAAGAGTGAGCTGACAGGTTTAAACTTAGAAGAAGAAGTTAAACTTTTTGCAAGTATCTTTAGCTGTTCAATAGGATCCGTACCAATGAAATAACTAAGTATACCTCTCCACTATGAGAATCTAACTAGGGAGTATTTACAGCCTACTGTTGACAAGTTACTAAGTAGAATTGTTGGGTGGAGAGGAAAACTCCTCTCTCTAGCTGCAAGGGCTCAGTTAGTTAAGTCTTGCCTAGCTAGTATCCCAATCTATCTGTTATCTTTCATTAAATTCCATAAATGGGCAATAGAGATCCTCAATTCCCAAATGGGCAACTGCCTCTGGAATGATACAGAGAATGCTCATAAATATCATCTGGCCAACTGGGAAACTGTAGCTCAGTGCAAAGAATTTGGGTGGCTAGGGGTACCTAATCTTAGAGATCTCAATATTTCCCTTTTATCTCAATATTTGTCATGTATCTGGAGTACTTTATGTTTCAATAGTTATTTGGTAATTCGTTTGGTTGGCCTTTGTGTGGTGACATTCTGGCCTTTTGAGATCTGAGATGTATCCATCTCATCAACGCTGTAATAACTGACTTGGTCTATTGATTAATGCTAATGCACGGGGGCTTGGCCCCTAGTACTCAAAAAAAAAAAAAATTGGTAGATTTACCGGTAGTGCTGCATTAAGGGCGTCCGATCCCTCTGGACACTTCTTTTGATAGGCCACAATATCAGCCCAACGCTCCACTTGCATATCTACCATTCCAGCCCCCAATCGATTTTCTAAAAATAACAGCCCGCAGCCTTATCTGCTCGTCCATTCGCTCCGTCGTGTCCGCATCCGCAGACGCCGCTGGCGCCTCCACGGCGCCGCGTGCTCGAAAGTGACCACAACGTCTCGACTCTCTCCACCGCTTGTATTCCAAGCCGCAGCACTCTGCACTGCGCACTCATCATCGCGGGTCACGCCCTGCCTCGCTGATGCCGCTCCTCCCTACGACATGTGTCGAGACGTTGTTTGATCCTGCTCCGCACCATAGAATAGCTAAAAATGTATTTCGGGCTTCAAAATCTCTGCCCAGACCCTGTCCCATGGAAGGTTCGTGGGCGGGCCGAAACCCGTCGGGCTCGGGCCGGGCCCACAGATCGGTCAGGCCGGGCTAGTTTTGCTCCGGTATTCCAAACAACGCACCTGAATTACCCGCGGAAAATTGACGCGTGCTTTCTCGGCCGGGGAAGTCACGAGGAACCCTCCGGGATCCCCCGCTGCCAAAGTAGCCCTAAGAGATTTGCACCGGATCGTTGCCCCGCCGTCTGTCTTGCTGTTGGGTCAGATGTGGTGGACGAGCAGGATTCTTTTCTTCGGTCGTGAAAGGAAATAAATAACGAAATTAGAGGGTGAAATTAGGGGACGACGGGATCATGGATCTGATAGATTTCAAGCCGAGCTGAGAAGCATGCAAGCCTCGTGGCAGTGAGAGACGCTCGCCTGGCAGCGCTAGATTGATCCGGCCGTAGACCACTTTTATTTTGTATCCAACTATAGATAAATAGTTTCCTATATAGAAATACCGTACCGTAGATAACTTATTCTATGGCGACCTCAATTTACGACAATGTTTATCCTAATTTACGATAACGTGAGGATATTGAGTAAACAAATATACACCCTGCATCTATGGACCACGATCTCACTTTTGTAGGCTATGGTATGTACTCCCACCGTTTCAAATTGTAGTTCACTTTGGTTTTTCTAGATACATATTGATTTTGCTATGCACCTAGTTATGCACTATGTCTAGATACAAAGCAAAACAAATAGATCTAGAAAAGTCAAAGTGAACTACAATTTGAAACGGGGAAAGGACTATGTAGTACCCAGATCTCGTAGTAAATAAACAAACAAAATAAAGATGAAATGAAAAAGATTGTTTAGATCCTAATCTTATACCTCGAGCAAGAGATTCGATCAAAGGAACAGTGCTCCTGAAAGGATTACAAGCTGGCAGGGAATGAACACTAACTTACCTTCAAATACAGTCGCTAGCAGCAGAACTCATCAAACTCAAAGAGCCGGCCGGCGAAGCAAGCACGGACGGCGAGTTGAACTGGATCAGCTGCAGCTGCTGCTTGCAGGGAGCCCTTTTCTTATAGACGAGAAAACAAGGTTGTGCTCGTAGCATTAGTTCAGAGAAGGCACGGCACCTCTGCACTGATGATAGCTACATATGTACAGCTGCACAAGACACATGCTGCGCCTGCGACGGATGGGAGAAGCTCTGTACAGTGCCTTCTTATGCTCCCTTCTTTTTAATACACAAGGCAGCTCTCTTGCCGATTCCGTTTGAAAAAAAAAAAGCGGTAGAGAGCGACAAAAGCTGACGACCACCACCGTACCTACCACTGCAAGCAAAGCAGCCATCCACGTCGCGCGACGATTGGACACGAGCTGGGTGTGGTTGGATCTCCGGGACTATAGTTCCTGTCACAATGGATGTTAGATACCAATTAGGAGAACTAAACATTGGCTAATTATAAAACTAATTACATAAGTTGTGACTGACTTGCAATACGAATCTATTAAGCCTAATTAATCCATAATTAGTTCATATGATGCTACAGTAAACATGTGATAATTTTGGATTAATTAGGTTTAACGGATTCGTCTCGTTAATTAGTCACAACTTATGCAATTAGTTTTATAATTAGTTCATGTTTAGTCCTTCCAGTTAGTATCAAACATATATGATGTAATAGGGATTAAAGTTTACTCCTCGGATCCAAATTAACATAATGTGCCTTTGCTAAAAGCGTATAGAAATACGTGAGCTTTTAAGTACATAAGTATGACTTTATATTGCACAATACAGCGAAGGCACAACGGGACTTAAAGAGGGAGAATGAAAAAAAAAAAGACAATATTTATTAGGCAAAGAACCATGCACTGTGTAGGATAGTTTCTACGGATGGTTTCCTTTTTTTTTTTAGGATAGTTTCTACCGATGGTTTCTTTTTCATGTGGCTGCTATGGAAACCGTGCAGCAGGGGGCGGAGCTACATTGTTAGCCACACACGGAGATTTTTAAAAACAGTGTAAAAAGGCAAATTTTCACCATATTCACACCCACAATTTAAAGAGTCTTGCACCCCTAAGACAAGTTGCACCCCCCTCATATTTGCTCTAGCTCCACCACTGCGGTGCAGAGTTTCAACCATTTGGATTGGCCTAAACAAGCAAGCTCGGGTCTAACTGTACTATAAGAATGTAGTAAATTACAGACATATTACACGATATTAAGTCATACTTATGTACTTACAAACCCACGTATTACTATAAATATAGCTCCACCTGGCCACTAATGAAAGGATTCTTGTTTAAGAATGATAACAACATTATGTGCCTTTTTTTAATTACACAGTACAATGCAGCCGCTTACAACTCACGTGCACACACCACTACAAAGGTATGCACCCACTCAAACTGACACTCACAACACATGCACACTCATCCCTATGAAGGTATGCACACACGCAAATCCTACTGTTGGGGAGGGCGACCCTCGCCCCCTCCCCCGGCTCCCCCGCAGCCTCGCATCGGGCGGGCCAAGCAACTTGTTGTACGACTAACTCTTTGAACATCACAGGGCAAGCCCTAGCGCGAGGGGCTCCGCTTAGGCCAAAAGGCAGCGGAGGGCCCAAACAACGGCGAGCTCCGCTCCACTCTTCGGAGGAGGGGCCTCCGTCGACCTTTCACCTGCAAGCCAAGACAACGTCATCGACAATCCCAACAAAGGGGCCTCCGCAAGATCGAGAGGGCATAAGAAGACCCAAGCGACCGCAGGCTCTACTCCCAGGCAAGGCCTCCGTCAATCATCAATACGAGGGTCAAGGCCCGATCGTCATCCCGAGGACACAAGCGGAGGGACAAAGATAGCCGAGGACGCAAAGCCAGCCTCCGAAGGATGGGCGTCGCGCGAAGGCGAGCCGTCAAGCCATGGAAGCCGGGCGGCGGGAGGAAAACCCTATCGGAGGACAACAATCTAGGGACGCGTGTGTGTTTACCATTATACCCCCTCAAGCGGGTAAAATACCTCTTTGCCCCGACATGGGCCCGCCCATCGAGTGTGCAAATCCCTACCTACCATGTACCGTGTTGTAAAGCGACCATCCGACCCCTAGGCTTCCTATAAATACCCGGGTAGGGGCACCAAGGAAGGGGGTCGGTTGGTGGCGAAATTCATTGCCATCTAATCAAATCACAGTCTTAGATAGCTTCATAAGTTTTGTCCTTTACACTCGTCTTTGGCCTCCGCTAGTCCCCACTTTCGGCAACTCCAGCGAGGGTGGGACCGACGGAGGCCCCTCCCCACTTCACTGGGCCGTACTCATGCTGACCTCCGCTAGTTCCCACCCTCCGCAACTCCCGCGGGGCGTGACCGAGCGGAGGCCCCTCCGTCCACTCGTTTCGTTGGTTCATACTCGTCATTCCTTTCTCTGTGGGAAGCCCTCGCCCCTCCTCCCGCTATCTCCGATAGCGAAGGCGAAAGGGGCAGGAGTGATCCCCACACCTACCCCTATTGACACCTCAGAATATCGGTTTCGACAAATCCTCGAGATTGATGAAATCACCATAGGCGCCTCAATGCCGACAGGGAATATCACCCGCCACCAAAACCATAGATGTCGTTAAATCTTGAAATATTCTCTCTCATGGGGAGTCAAACCCAAGACCTCGGCTGCTTCTGAGGTTCTTGTAAACACTAGGCTACAGGCCCTTTGACTATAAGCATCATAAAAAAAAAAATGCGTATGTGGCAACCTATTAATACAAATGAAACTAGTACGGATACTTGTCGAAATTAATTGAAATTAAAATTACTTATTAATTGCTTTATGATGTGCGCAGTTTTTTCAAGATGCCTACCAGCAAAATTATTTTTTAGTTTTTATTGTCACATCAGAATTTCATGGCCAGATTTTATCACACTAAAGTAACATGCACTGCACCCATCATTTACTATTACTCCTCAATTTTAAGTTATAAGACATTTTAGATTTTCAAGATACATAGCTCTTGCTATACGATATACAATATATCTAGATATATAATAAAATATTATATCTAGAAAAACCAAAACACCTTATAATTTGGAACTAGTTAGAGACTGCAGTGGAGACTTAATGTTAATTCAAAGCAGACGTGCTAGAAAAGATGATAAATTTTAAAAATGAAATTATAATGTAATTAGAATCATCTAAGATTAAATTTGGAAAATGCTAATCTCAATCTCTAATAATAGACATTGGGTATATTTTGTTTCATAAAAAATACCAACATTTATCATTATGAATATATATATATATATATATATATATATATATAAAATAATCTCTCTAATTTTGCATCTTAATTACCTCTCTGTAAGGAACACTTGGGACCGGCAATGATGCTCTCGGGCAGCTCAACCAGCATGGCCGATGGGCGGGAGCCGCTCATCATAAAGTAAAGTCCTCTTGCGAGTGATTTGACGAAAGAAGATGAGTCCCACACCGGCATCCTTGCGTTGATCCGTCAAACATTGTTTGCATGCTTTCTGTTATGAATCAAAGTCTCTACACAGCATGTGGATGGAGACTTTAACGGTTGCTAATTTAATGAGAAAAGAGGAGATAAAGTCAGATTGTTCACATACTGTGCTTAGTTTTTAGGCTCCTTTTGCTATATATAAGGGTTTCCTTCAGTTGTAACCAATCAATCAGTGAATGAAATATACAGAGCTCTCTCCTTTCCTCTCATACCCTGTGTTCTTGCGCTTGTTCTATGATTTGGATCCTAACAAAAAGAACTAGATTTCTAACACTTTCTTGGGGCTACATGCGGCGCCAAAGCCTAGCCCACTCAGGGAGCAATGTCCTATGTGTGTGATGGAATGAAAAAAGTCCACTTAGGTCCCTCAACTTTCGTAAAAAGTTCATTTTGCATCCTGCACTCTAAAACCGGGTAAAACACTTCCTTCAACTTTGAACCGTTCAAATTACCACCCCTGGACCGGTTATAAGCAGTTTTTTATGCGGTTTTTCTTTTTATTTTTATTTATTTTGGTTGAATCTTAAAAAAAATTATAGTAAATCACAGAAAATATAAAAATCCAATTTTGTTGTACGGAGTATTTCTACACGGTTATTTTAGCTTTAGATCTATGCGTTTTAATTAATTGATATAATTCATAGCTGTAGTTTCTATGATCCAATTGTGTTGAAATTTTTGTGGTGGGCTAATTATTGTATGCTTCAACTCTAGTAAAAATTGAATACTTATTGGATCAGGTATAACTGTGTTCAGCTGGTGTGGTGAGATGAGGTCGTGTAGTCGCACGGAGGAGTTGCACAGACGACGAAGCATCATGTGCTAAAGTGTACTCATCCGAGATGCCGCAGATGGGGCCATGCTAGCTAGAGAACAGGATGCCGTCGGTGGTGACCTGAACATCTTTATGGCCCTAAAGATGCTTCCACTACAGGTCATGGGATCGGTAAAGATGGTAAGTTAGGTGCATCACGTGCAGTGACCATCAGGTACGTCCACATACTCCCTCTGTCTCATTTCTGATATCGTTTTTAGTTTTCATGACACAAGTTTGACCTGATTTATAGAAAATACGTGTAACATTTATTTTTCCAAATAAATTATTTAAAAACTAGATTAAAAGATCTATCCAATGGCACTAATTATGGACCATAAATATTAATATTTATATATATAATTAATCAAAGTCATTCCTC
Organism: Hyparrhenia diplandra; assembly: GCA_015847255.1. NCBI lineage: Eukaryota > Viridiplantae > Streptophyta > Magnoliopsida > Poales > Poaceae > Hyparrhenia > Hyparrhenia diplandra. Next base: position 852,193 of record JADLZK010004916.1, on the reverse strand, counting down.
AAAAGCGAGAAACGACATCTATTTAGGGACAGAGGGGTATGGATGTGGATGAGCAAGCGTGGTCCTACTACTACAGTAGTATAATCCCTCTGTTCCAAAAAATAAGTGACATTTTTTGCTTTCGAGAAACAACTGATGCCAATTATATGTTCAAATATATAATTGTTTAAGTTAAATAATTAGTATCATTAGAAAGATCTTTTAAATCTAGTTTTTTTAATAAATTTACTTGGAGATATAAATATTACACATCTTATACAAATCGAGTCAAACTTGTCGTACGAAAAAACTCAAATCGTCACACACACAGGACATAGCTCACTGGAGGGAACATCTTTTGGCGACACGAATAAAGCTGGATCGGGCCCTAGGCATCATCCTATCCACGCGGATCTGCACGGCAGACGGCACATCGTCCTCTTGGGACCCGGCAATGATGCTCTGCCTGCATTCGGTATTCCTCCACACTAATCGTTGACATAATTATTTCCTGACCCCTACATCCGATCAGCACCTAGCAGCTGCTAGATAGACATAACATAAAGATATTTATTACTGAGAAGCAAATGCGGTGACATCGCGGTCGCCGTGCTGGAACTTGGAGACGGCACAGTCGGTGCAGAAGAGGCCCGACGATAGGTATCGTACGTACCTATTACTGATATGTGCTCCTCATTATGGTGCAGAAGGGCCGGGTATGGTGGCTCAGGAAGCATGCCACCTTGCTAGGTTGTAAGAACACCCTCGACCAGCTCTGGTCCATGAAACCTTGCACGTCATCCACCGACATCACTGGCCTTGTCTATGACCATGTCAATTAAGGAAGGGTGGCAACATTTGATATGAGACACGCCTACCTACCTCACCTTCAACGACAGCCGAGGCCAGAGAAATTGCTAGATAGCCGGCTGCAGTGAGCGAGGCAGAGAAAGGATGCAGCGTTGCTGCTGTCTCACCTCGAGTTGGGCCGGCCCGATAGCAAAAACAAGGCCTGGGCTCGATTCCAGCAAAGAAAAACAAGGAGGATGGAGATAGACCGACTGGCCTTCGGGCTGAAATGGAAGGAAAATAGAGGAGGGAAAAAAGAATTCCTTTTCTTTTTCTAAACTCTTTCAACTTGCTTTTGTAAAAGGGTTTTGAAATCAATTTCAATTCCACTCAAAAACCAGTCATCACAATAATAAATATGCAGCGGCATGGGTGCAAAAGCATGTATCTAGCCCTAAAGTTGCTTTTAAATTCATAAAATTATTTATTTCCTAAATTCAATGCTCCACAAAATTGCATAATAAAATCAATTAACTATTTTAGAACTCATGCAAAATTTATTGTCTTTCTAGCATCCTTCCTTGTAGCATCCACCCCACGTCGCAGATGGCTAAACTGCAACAAAATTAGAAACTCGACTGTTAGCTCCTCGTCGGGCGATGGGAGCTGTAGAGGAGGGAAGCCGAGAAGGAAGAGAAGCCAATTCGAGTCTGCCTATTAGACGATGGCAGGATTGTAAATACGATATAGAATAGCATGTTCAATACAGGCTGGGCCTTGGTTCACTCTGGGAAATCACTGGCACGTGGACGCTGACACCGACCAATTACTGAACTCTGAACCAGCCACCTGCCAACATATCTAAAATTCTAAATCCTTCTCTCGAAAAGTCAAACAACAATGTAGTGCACATCCATATGCCAGTATGTGTTCAGAAATACAACGACTCACGGGACAAAGACAGAAATAAGTAAAGGAAAAATAAACAAAAACAGGAAACGCATCTTACAATAGTAACATGTTAGAAAGAGAACGGCACTGAACACCGGCGAGGTGAGCACGAGCGGTGGCAAGTGCGAGTTAGCGACAACGAGCAGTTAGAGACGAGGAATTTTGGTGCCGCCAAAGCGCAGCTTTTTCTGATGCACTTTACTGAATACATGTACGGAGATTACAATGCAAAGCTCTCGGTCATTCGCAGTAAGTTGTGTGGTTGGCGCAGCCATCCCTACGCCCACAACGTCGCTAATGACGGAGAGCTCAGGTCTGTGGCGAGCTATTCTCAGCCAGGCCTTCTTCGCGCGCAAGGCAACCACATACCGGTGCTCATGCGCGCATGCACAATGGAAAAACATGTGAACTAAAAACAGCAAGCCTGAACTAACAAAATACAGAGTTTATACGCAGCTTATAGTAGTAATACACACTAAGAGTTTAACTTCTCAAACTGCTAAAACTCAAGCAGAGCAACAAACGAACCAAAGTAAGGATATCTGTAGAAAGAAAAATACTCAATTTTTTTTATTGGAATACATTGAGTGGCCACCTGATTGGGAAAATTATCATATCAAGACGAGTGTGGCTGAAAGACCTTGAGGACTGGTTTATCTCTATCTTGGCGCTGGTCAAGTTGGTGCTGCAAATCTTGTTTGAGTGTGTCGCTGCAGGAGCCCTTAAGCCACACTTCCTCGAGGTATGGAATTGTCTGTAGCCCAGAAAGTTGCAAAAAGGACCTTGTAGAGCACTCAACCCTCAGGAAGTTCGTCCCTACTATGGGCCTCTTTGGCAGCAGGAGCCACCGGCTCCGGCTCCTCTGCGTGGCACTGTAGCAACACTGTACCTAGAAGCCGTTTTCCTCTCTCCTCCCCTCTTCTCTCACTGACAGCGCATGAACAGTTTAGGAGCCGGCGGAGCCTGGTTTTTGAGCTTCACCGGCTCCTGCTCTCGCTGCTACAGTGCATAAACAGTGTAGGAGCCGGAGCCCCTGAGAGCCGTGCCAAAGAGGCTCTATATTTCCAATAGTTGCCTGTAAGTTGGTGGTGCAAACAATTTCGAAGAACTTAACTCGTAACCGAACGATGTTGCGCACATCATTAATGCCTATACGGAGCTCACCATGTTGAATTGGCTTGATACAGAGACGTTTCATGGGCTCAGTACGATGTATTAAATGATCCAGGATGACCTGCATGTCATCTTCATCTTGTAAGGTTACCTCAAGGACCAAACCGATGACGTCAGCAAACTCCTTGATCCAGCTGTCTGGTAGTATGCGTACATGCCCAAGCAGCTTAAGGCATTCATCCAGGGTCTTTGGTGGCGGAGCGACAGTATTATCAAGAGAAGGAATCAGACCATCCCATCAAAAGCTACATGTGAAATATAGATTTTTAAGATATCATGTAAATGGATGAAATAAGAGTGTATATAATTTATGCTTATTTATGTTTTAGCTAAATACATATGGTGCTAAAAAGATTAATCATACAAATTGTTACAAAAAGCGGTCATAGATAAAAAAAACGTACATCCTAAAATTCTTATAAAAAACTAAAAAAAAAATAGTCATTGTTGACACGAAGTTAGGGCTTCGCACCAAACACACTGGGAGGGCCCTGGACACCCACGAAGGTTGCACTCAACCTTGTAGCAGCGAAAACCGCAGCGTGATTGACCACGAACGATCAAGAGATCGCTAGGGCCGATGTAGAGCTCGGTAGACGGCTGGAAGACCTTCGAACGCACCTCCGGGAAGACCCGTCGGGAGGGCGCGCGCAAGGGTTGCCCTAGGAGCAGCGGATGCACCTAGAACGCCCGGCGAAGAATGCGGAATTCGTCGTCGAACAGTAGGGTATGAGGTTGGAAGAGATAAAATTAGGGTTTGTGTAGTAGTTGGACGATTTGTTGATAGATGGGATCAAATCGGCCATGAACCCCTTCATTATATAGGGGAGGGTGGTCTTATCCTTTTAGGAAGGCGTCCTAGGACGTTTCCAAGCAACAAAACCGACCTAAACACGATTAGGAATCAAATCGGTTCGGAATCAGAGTTTTCCAACTCGCTGGAAAGTAGAGACAAAAATTTCTGGATACCACGCACATGTCCGGGGTCTCGTCTGAGGTATTGTCTTGGGTCCAAAATTCATCCATCCGGACTCCAAATAGGGCGATCCACATATGTTTTTCGATCAGCGCGACGAGAGGAACGCAATGGTGAAGTCCGTTACTGCTTTTGAGGAACTTTTTATTCGGACAAATTTGGATGTCAACATATGCCCCCCTGTTTTCAGGTGAGAGATGCACGATCCTGAAAACAATATAATCCAAACAACACGAATCCCATCGTATCGGTTGTCTGGTGACTAAGGGCGATATTGGATATCGGCCATTTTTGTTCTAAGGGCGATGCATGCATCGGCCATTGTTTGGAGAGCATTTAGGCCTCTTGCCAAACACTTGGGAAATATTTTTTTCAAGTATCTCCCGTTAACCGCATTGCCTTGGCGTTTTCCATCACTTGTAGACTCAAGCTCATAGGAATTTCTAGATGTCACTTTGACCACTTTGAAAGGACCCTTCCAATTGGGTGACCACTTGCCAAACTCATTGCTCTTCGAACCTATCGGTAATATAGTTTGCCAAACTAAGTCACCGATTTGGAACGATTTGCTTTTGACCTTTTTGTTGTAGGCTCTTGCAACTCGGGCTTTATCCTTCTCAATCTCCTTTAAAGCTTGCAATCTTTTGTCGGTTACCTCATCAATGTTATCCATCATCAAATCATGATACATAGTAGGAGATAGATCATTCTGCTTAGCAAATCTATATGCATCCAAATTCACTTCGACGGGTAATACCGACTCTTGGCCATATACCAGCTCATAAGGAGTGACCTTTGTAACGCCATGCCTTGAAATGCGATGAGCCCATAGAGCTTCTGACAAGACTTCATGCCACTTCCTTGGATGATCTTCTATCTTCTTTTGGATGAGCTTGATCAAAGTCTTGTTAGTGGATTCAGCTTGTCCATTGGCTTGAGCATAATATGGAGATGATTTGAGCATCTTGATCTTATATGATTCGGCAAACACTTTTACTTCTTTCGCCATAAATGACGTTCCTTGATCGGTAGTCAATGTTTGTGGAATACCGAATCTATGTATGATATGCTCATGATGAACTCAATTACCTCCTTATGTGTCATGTTCTTCAATGGAACCGCTTCCGACCATTTAGTGAAGTAGTCGGTAGCAACCAAGACGAACTTATGCCCCTTCAAGATGGTGGATGAATCTGTCCAATGAAATCCAATCCCCAACCACGGAAAGGCCACGGTTTGATAATAGGATGAAGCATAGCAAAATGGCACTAGCTGAATATTTCCAAACCGTTGACACTCTTCACAACCTTTGTAGTAGCGAAAGCAATCAGCCATCATAGTAGGCCAATAGAAACCAGCCCTCCTTAGTAACCACTTCATCTTTGGAGCTGATTGATGCGTACCACAAATCCCTTCATGTACTTCTCCCATTGCCACTCTTGCTTGATCGGTTCCTAGGTATTTTAGCAACAAATCTTCGGCAGTCCTCCTATAAAGTTCTCCATTATGCAATGTGTACTTGAAAGCAAGTCACCGAACATTCTTGTCAACTTTAATGCTAGGATCCCGCAAGAATGACATGAGAGGAGTTCTCAATCTTCTAAATCGGCACTACCATTGTCCAAAAAAGAAATAGACCGATTTAAAAGAATTCTACTTTGCTGTCCCAAATTATAAGTGACATCAGTTTGTCCAATTGGCTTTGGTCGAACCGAATTTTCACTAGAATTTGAAACAAGCAAACTTTCATGCATCGGCAAATGTTGCAAATGAAAGTACTTATCATTTACCTCAAAGCCGATTGCATTTTGAGCAAGCAAGTTTGCTCTATGCACATACCTTACATGCACACGATCTCCTTCTTTTTATATATCCGGATGCTTGTTGAGCTAGCAAATTGGCCATATGATTTTCCTCTCTTGGGATATGCCGAATCTTGAATTCGAAAAATTTACCAATTAAATCAAGGCAAGCATTAAGACGAGCACGTAGTAATCCATCTAAACATTGACATTCACCGGATACTTGCTGGACTATAAGCAATGAATCACCAAATGCTTCAACATGATCAACCCCCAAAGCATCTAGCATGATCAACCCGAATAAGAGAGCTTCATATTCGGTTTGGTTGTTAGTACATTTAAACTCCAATCGGCTTGACATTGGAATTTCAGCACCAAGATGATTAACAAGAACAATACCAACGCCGGTACCATCTTTGCAAACCGATCCATCAAAATACAAACGCCATGGGGTAGTAGTAACATAATCCAATTCATGATCAAGATTTATGCTATGCTCAACAATAAAATCAGCAAGAACTTGACCTTTCAATATTTTCAATGGCTCAAAAGTCAAGTCATATTCAATCAAAGAGTATGCCCATTTGCCCACCCTTCCGAGAAAGGATTGGCTAAAACAACATATGTCCGATTACATCGGCCGGCAAGCTACCACACATGTGCTTGACAAAAGATAATGTCTCATCTTGGAGCAAGCAAAATATAGTGATAGACATAATTTCTCAATATGGGCATACCTTGTCTCGGGATCAAGAAGACGGCGACTAAGATAAGCAACAACACACTCTTTTCCTTCGTCTTCTTGAGTAACAACAGCCCCAATCACCTTATCTTCGGCAATATATACAATCGAAAAGGTACTCCCCTTCTAGGTGCACGAAGAACGGTGGTGAAGACAAATATTCCTTCAACTTGTCAAATGCAGCTTGTTGGCTTGCCCCCCGTAAAATCAGCTTCATATTTCAACTTGAGGATGGGGGTGAAAGGAATAATCTTCCCGGACAAGTTAGCAATGAATCTTCTCAAGTAGTTCACTTTGCCTAAGAACTTCGCAAATCCTTCTTACATTGAGGTGCCTAAACTACCTTGATCTTTTCTATCCTCTTAGGATCAATATCTATGCCTTTCTCATGAATAATAAATCCGAGAAACTTCCCAAAATACTCCAAAAGCACACTTGAGTGGATTCATCTTCAAACCATAGAAGCGCATTCTCTCAAAAGCAAGACGCCAAATCGGCTAAATGAGGATCATGTGAAGCCGATTTAATCACCACATCATCAATATACACTTCCATGATTACACCAATGAGATCATGAAAGATAAGATTCATAGCTCTTTGGTAGGTGGCGCCTGCATTCTTGAGCCCAAAAGTCATGACAATCCACTCAAACAAACCGACAAATCCGGGACAGATAAAAGCAGTCTTGGAGGTATCTTCTTCTTCATCATAAAGATTTGATTATATCCAAAGATTACCATCAAGAAAGCTAATAACTTTGTGCCCCGATGCATCATTAATTAACATGTCGGCAATAGGCATAGGATATTCATCTTTAGGAGTGGCTCTATTTAAATCTCTGAAGTCAATGCAAACTCTTATCTTCCCGGTGTCTTTCTTCTCAACCGGAACAATATTAGAGACCCACTCCGCATACCTGCATGGGCGGATGAAATCTGCCCTCGAGCAACCGATTGATTTCCTCCTTGATTCGGTCATGGATGGCCGAATTGAAGTTTCTTCGCGGTTGCTTGATTGGCCTAAAACCCCTTTTGATGGGAAGCCAATGCTCAACAAGATCTCGGCTAAGCCCGGGCATCTCCGTGTAATCCCATGCAAAGCAATCAACATATTCCTTGAGAAGCACGATTAATTTAGATTTATAATCGGCATCCAAGTTAGCATTCACATAGGTCGGCCGTGGTACGGTACCATCCCCAATATCAACTTGCTCTAAAGGGTCGACCAACGCGTGAAACCTTGGCCCAACTTATTGAGCTCATCAAAGTCATCAATTGCCTCACAAGAATCGGTCCTTTCAGCCCGATATTGTTCTAGCCTCTTTTTCAACCATTGAAGTTTGTCTTCCATTGGGAAACTATTTATATAAGAATATTGAGCCGATTATCCACCGGCTTCAATGACACGGGTACAAATCCACGCTCATCATAACTGACATACTGATAGCTGGATAAATCTCTCCCGGAAAGACAAGCAAATCCAGATCCTTCAGACGAAACATCGGTTGTAGCAACTTCAACCAAATTATCCGCATGAACAATCTCTATGGCATCTCCCACCCATTGGATGAGAAATTAGTGCAAGCTTGAAGGCACACAGGGGTTGGCATGAATCCAATCTCGACCGAGTATGAGATCATAGCTACCTTCCACATCAGCAATGAAGAATGCGGTAGGCATCGTCTTGCTCCCAACGGTCAGCTCCAAGTTGGCGATCCCCTTAGCAGGAATTGGCGCAGTTGCTCCTACGCCAGTGACAGTCATGTTAGTCCGGATCAGCTCCTCGTCCTTGCCACCAAGCTTCTTGTATAGTGCATAGGGCATAAGATTGACAACTGCACCACTATCCACTAGCATGTTGCGGACTGGTTTTCCATTAATATGTCCCCTCACATGCAATGGCTTGAGATGTCTCACAGGCACCACGGGCTTCTTGAATATAGCATCTTGAACCCCAAAAGCCATCTCTGCTGCAGCTACTTCATCATCTCCCCTTTGCTCGATCACGTAATAATCGGCAGAAAGAAATATTGTGTTTATTTCTCCATGTTTTGGCGAAGGCTCATAGTCTACCATATCTTCGTCAGCTTCGGTAGGAGCTTCAATGCCAACCATAGTAGCAACGGCAGTAGCAAAATCCTCATCGGCACCTAGAGGACCATCAGATACAATCGGTTGAATCGGCTCAAGAGTCGGTAAATCCGATGATTGGACATTAGCAGCCCCATCAACCGTCACGGTTGAATTATCAACTTGCTCAGCTGGCTTACCTGCTAGGAGTGCCAAAAGGTCAACATTTGGCTTGGGCACCTCCTCCACAGGCTTGGGCGCCTCCTCCACAGGTTTGGGCGGCTGCTCTTGGACCACAACTGACTTTACCGATTTAGCAACCGGTTTAGCCATCCTCTTAGCGGCAGCAACCAATTCAGCTTCCTTCTTCTTAACCTCATGGACAAGTTCTGGCAAGATAGGTCCTTGTCCTTGAGCAACAAATGTACCATGCGCTTGAGCATCTTTTTGTCTTGCCCGTTGAAGCTTCCTCTTCTGAGTTTTGTCAAGGTCCATTGGGCACCACTTGGGCTGCCGGTAGCGAGGATCAACGGGCCTTTTCCTCTTGTCTTGAGATTCAGCAGCTTCCTCCATGATTTGATCTTCTTTTGGAGGCTCTTGCCCCTCAATCATAATCGGTTCATTGTCATTAAGAACAGGAGCTGACATTGATCCGATCATGATGGAAGGTGGAGAAGTAGCAATTGGAGCAGGCTGCACAACCACTTCTGGCTTCTTCTTCGGGACATATATCTGTTGCATTGGTGCCTTCCCCGAATTGGTAAGCTCCCTGGATGTGAGCAACTCTTTCTTCTTTACACCACTAGAGCTCGATTGTGTACCCAATCGACTAAAGACAGTGGGCTTGGCCATGTTTGCAGCATCTACCTCCTTCATGGAAGCCGAAGGATAAGGAACAAACACTCCCTTCGGTCCCCATTGAGGTATCACAGGTGATGGTGGCATTGGCGCCACTGGTGGTCCCCAACGAGAAATCTTGGGCGAGTGACGTGCGAAGAGGATGCACCGTTGGAAGGAGTCATAGCTATTTGCTTGTTCCTTTCTTCATCACGCTTAGGAGGTGTAGACTCTCTTTTTTTATTGGCCGATTTCTTGGAATCAGCCTTGTCTTGTTTGTACTTTGCCATGAGCCTGTCAAATGTGCACTGAGGCTTGATGTGCTTCTTTTCCTTAGGCTCGTTGGTCTTCCACACTCCCACCTCTGGCTTTTGTGGAATGAAGGATCTTAGTACCAGGGCTTGATCATCTTGGCCGATTGGGCTAACCGGCCTAGCTGGTCTTCCCTGTGCTGCAAGACCATCCAACCAAGCTTGACGCCGTAAAGCTTGCGCCGAGCTTGCCACAATGGTGATCTTAGTCTTGCCTTCTTCATCTCTTGCAGCCAATATTTGTCGTCCCGAATTGTTAGGAACAATCGGTACGGGGCGTGGCTCACCGATGATCACGTTCTTCCCTTTTGCAGTAACAGCTTGCTCAGGACGGATCAAAATTGCGGGAGCCTTGGCTTCAAGCTTCTCAGCTTCAGATGTCTTGTCATCGGGCTTGCCAGCTTCAACCACCTTCACATGAGCTGGGAAGGGATTCTTGTCCAGCTGCATATCGGTAAGAGTTAATCGGCCCTCATTAAGCGCCGATTGTACCTGCCGACGGAAGTAATTGCAATCATTAGTGGCATGAGAAAAAGAATTATGATGTTTGCAAAAAGCCCTTTGTTTCAAGACATCTGCAGGAGGCATAGTATAATTAATCTTAATGATACCGATTTTTAACAATTCATCAAAAATTCGGTCACATTTAGACACATCGAAAGTAAACTTCATCTCCTCACCCCGATTCTTACTAATCGGTTTGAGAGAGGGGCAAGTTACTTGTTTATTCTCAGCTGGCCACCTAATTTCAGCAGCCAACACCTCTTTGCTCTCATCATCCGATGAAGAATAACCATCGAGTGTGTGCACATTAGCACGATGAGAGCGATAGTTGTTTGTCCACGAGACTCTTTAAGGCGCGATTCAACGAAACGGCCCTCTCGATCAACTGATTTAAAGTATTGAATTGCTCGAACTCAAGCTTTTCTCTAATGTTAGAACGTAAACCAGCAAAAGCAAAATGAATAAGGTCCCTTTCGGATACACGCACATTAAAACAACGACTTCTAGTTTCCCTATATCTCTTAAAGAAATCTAGGACTAACTCATCACGCCCTTGTTTAATGCATGCAAGATGGGACAATCTAGTTTCTTGGACTCCAGAATAAAAGTGAGCATGAAATTTTTCTTCTAAATCAACCCAAGAATGAATGGAACAAGCAGGTAAAGATGAAAACCATGAAAAAGCAGTACCAGTAAGAGATAAAGGAAAATTACGAATTTTCATATGTTCCTGAGTACTAGCAGTTCCAAGTTGAGCAAGATACATGCTAACATGTTCCATAGTAGTTTTACCATCATTACCACTAAACTTTTGAAAGTCAGGTACCTTCCACCCGGTGGTGCAGCTAGGTAGTCATAAGCGAGAATGGTACGGTTTTTGGTATGCGGTATTAACATTGTCGAGCTGAATTCCCAACTTTTGCTCCACGAGATTTATTAAAATCTGCCCTAAATTTAGCTAAGATGGCCTCTATGCTATCGGGAACTCCTGCATTGACATTTTGATCTTGCATATTATTCGGTGGTGGCATGAGTGCAGATTGCCCTCTCCTGCGAATGTGGTAATGGATTTCGTACCCCCAAATTATGCATAGAATTTAGGTTAGGATTCGGTGGTGGCATGGTTTGCCCCCTCGCCGAATTTGGCGTGGGGATATGCACTCGAATTCCTAGAAGCCTCATGATCGGTTCTTAATTGAGCCGATCCTTGATTGCCTCATGGATGTACTAGCTCCAATTTGTACCGGTTCTAACGGCGAAAGCCATAGGAGCCGGTTGTGGTTGAGGAACATGTGGAATTATATCCAAAGGCATACCATATTGGTATTGAGGCGCAATTGGTGGTTGTGCCACAACCGATGGTGAGACAATAGATGATTGAGGCGCTACACCCGATTGTGAATTACCGGTTGCAGTTCCTTCTATAACTTTTAGACACTTATCTAAATTACTAACAAGACCATTAATCATATCTTCTAAAGTTCTTTTCTGATCTAAAACCAAGCTAGCAACACCATCTTGTGTAATAGCAGCAACATCATCATATATAGCTTGTTGGTCAGTGGGAATTACCTCTTTTTGATGATGGCGCTTTGAGCAAGTGCAGCATAGACAAGCTTCAGATATTGATGCACACAATCTTGCCTCGTCCTTGTGGCAACTCTTGAAGAAAGCCGTTTTAACGGCGTTGATCATGTCCCTGAGCTGCTTCGTAAATCTTCATGGAGCTCATCTTTCGGACTCGGGGCCGTATGTTGGTTTCTCGAAATCTTGGCCGGCCGGTTCTTCTTGTTAGCATCATCACACGGGGCCATGGTGCTAGCGTCGAAGTCGTCTTGGAGTTGGCGCCTTGTCTTCCCCAGTAGTCGCCAAAAGTATGTTAACACGAAGTTAGGGCTTCGCACCAAACACACCGGGAGGGCCTTGGACGCCCAATGAAGGTTGCACTCAACCTTGTAGCGGCCCGAAAACCGCAGCGTGGATGACCACAAACGATCAAGAGATCGCTAGGGCGATGTAGAGCTCGGTAGACGGCGAAAGACCTTCAAACGCACCTCCCGGAAGACCCGTCGGGGGGCGCACGCAAGGGTTGCCCTAGGAGCAGCGGATGCACCTAGAACGCCGGCGAAGAATGCGGAATTCGTCGTCGAACAGCAGGGTATGAGGTTGGAAGAGATAAAATTAGGGTTTGTGTAGTAGTTGGACGATTTGTTGATAGATGGGATCAAATCGGCCATGAACCCCTTCATTATATAGGGGAGGGTGGTCTTATCCTTTTAGGAAGGCGTCCTAGGACGTTTCCAAGCAACAAAACCGACCTAAACACAATTAGGAATCAAATCGGTTCGGAATCAGAGTTTTCCAACTCGCTGGAAAGTAGAGACAAAAATTTCTGGATACCACAGACATGTCTGGGGTCTCGTCTGGGGTATTGTCTTGGGTCCAAAATTCATCCATCCGGACTCCAAATAGGGCGATCCACATATGTTTTTCGATCAGCGCGACGAGAGGAACGCAATGGTGAAGTCCGTTACTGCTTTTGAGGAACTTTTTATTCGGACAAATTTGGATGTCAACAGTCATCAAATCGGTTGACTATACTCAACATTGTAAATAATAGCTATTGCATATGAGAGATTAATAAGCTTACAATTTGAGGGAAAGAATCAAAATTCAGGTTTATGTCCTCAAAATAGAGATGGCTAATAAAACTATCAAAGTTTAAACAAATGTTTCAACTAAATAACTACCGGAGATACACACCCAAGGTGTGCTACGCAAAGAAGAAGCAAATGGATATGCATTAGAAAAACATTTAAATCAATAAAATATTTGATAGATTATCACAATTGAATATATACTATAGAGTACCTATTACAGGTATTATATTACAATAATGAAGAGAACAAGATATCATTCATATAAGTAATCCTTATTAGTTAGTGTCTACTGATAAGATTTTGAGAACGGCAGTGAACACCGGCGAGGTGAGCACGAGCAGTGGCAAGTGCGAAGTTAGCGAGAACGGGCAGTTAGAGATGAGGAATTTTGGTGCCGCCAAAGCGCAGCTTTTTCTGATGCACTTTACTGAATACATGTACTGAGATTACAATGCAAAGCTCTCGGTCATGCGTAGTAAGTTGTGTGGTTGGCGCAGCCATCCCTACGCCCACAACATCGCTAATGACGGAGAGCCCAGGTCCGTGGCGAGCTATTCTCGGCCAGGCCTTCTTCATGCGCAAGGCAACCACACACCGGTGCTCATGCGCGCATACACAATGGAAAAACATTTGAACTAAAAAGTAGCAAGGCTTAAGTCACAAATACACACTAAGAGTTTATGCGCAGATTATAGTTGTAATACACACTAAGAGTTCAACTTCTCAAACTGCTAAAACTCAAGCAGAGCAACAAACGAACCAAAGTAAGGATGTGTAGAAAGAAACCCACACATTTTTTTTATTGAAATACATTGAGCGGCCATCTGATTGGGAACATTATCATCTCAAGACGAGCGTGGCTGAAAGACCTTGAGGACTGGTTTATCTCTATCTTGGCGCTGGTCAAGTTGGTGCTGCAAATCTTGTTTGAGTGTGTCGCTGCTGGAGCCCTTAAGCCACACTTCCTCGAGGTATGGAATTGTCTGTAGCCCAGAAAGTTGCAAAAAGGACCCAGTAGAGTACTCAACCCTCAGGAAGAGCGTGCATCCTATATTTCCAATAGTTGCCTGTAAGTTGGTGGTGCAAACAATTTCGAGGAAGACAAGTCCTGACCGAAGGATCTTGCGCTCATCATTAGTGCCTATGCAGAGCTCACCATGTTGAATTGGCTTGATACAGAGACGTTTCATGGGCCTAGTACAATGTATTAAATGATCCAGGATGACCTGCATGTCATCTTGATCTTGTATGGTTACCTCAAGGTCCAAATTCCGGACGTCAGCAAACTCCTTGATCCAGCTGCCAGGTAGTATGCGTACATGCCCAAGCAGCCTAAGGCTGTCATCAATGGTCTTTGGTGGCCGAGCGATAGTTTCATCCAGAGATGGGAACAGACCATCCCTATTCTTATCCAGCCACGCTGTCAATTGGCCCAGATGGTTGAGGTCCTTGATTGCATCAAAGAACTGCTTGATGTTTTCCGGGTTTATGCCACACACACTAATCCTACACAGTAGTGTAAGCTTATGTAGCTCCTTTAGAATGACTGAATTGTTTCCAGGTCCAACATTAGCAACCCCAAAAGTATGCAAGGTTGTCAGCTTCCCAATCCCTGCTGGAACCTCAACACCGTGATTAGTATAGTCAATTCTGCTCTGACTCCGACAACCTAGTTTTGACAGCCAGCTAGGTACCAAAGCATGAGGACTTCCTCTTGTTGCTGCTGCAGCCCTAGAAGACTCCTCTGCTGATGCTGTTGGAGCTACTGCAACTGTTGGGGACAATGGAGGTGTTTCAAATATTGTAGAGTCTTCTGAATCTGATGCCGTTGCAGATGGACATGCATCTTCTGCTGGAGACGTTGGAGGTGTTTCAAATATTGTAGTGTCTTGTGAATCTGATGCTGATGCAAATGGAGTTGATGCGCCTTCTGCAGGTGCCGATGGAGCTGTTGCAACTGTTGTGCCATCTTCTACTGTTACCGAGGTACTAATAATTTCTCCTGGTGTCGCTTTTTGGTATGGGACCATGATACCACCTTCATCCCATGGTGCATTATGAATGGTGCCAGCGCGAACATACTGGAGCTTCTGTAACTTCAGGATAGCTTCTGGAAGTGTGGCTACAGGGGTATGTCTGATATCAAGAGTCTGAAGCTGCCTGAGGCGGCCAATGGACTTCGGCAGACGGGTGATCTTTCTGCACCCCCGTAGGGACAGGAACTTGAGCCGAGGAAACACCTCCACAATGTGCTTAAGGTCATCATTTGTCACACCTTCTGCATCCTCTAGATCCAGCACCCGAACATATCTCATCTTTACCTCCTTGGGGTCAAACATCCATGGCCTGCACTCACCAAAAACAGTAAATGACCGTAGCCGTGAGAAATCAGTGCTCCCGAACACATTTATGTCCCTTTCCCAATTGTCCCTAACGGTGAGGTGTTGTGCCCCGGCACGTTGCGACCGCATGCTGCATGACTCCTCCAGTGCATAAACAAAGTTATCTTCCATCGGTCGAGTTGATGTATTCATGTAGGAAACCGTTTACATGGATCTTGACCGGCTTGCCTGATGGCTGCAGCTGGAACATGCTGAATACCAAAAGCTCAGAGAACAGCTTCAATATATTCTTTTGTAAGGTACTACCGGATGTGTCTCCGATGTAACCCTCAGCTAGGCACCGCATTTCCAAACGCCTCCATCTAATGTTATGGCCTATAGGAAAAACTGGTATATAGAATATACAAGGCTTCAGGTAATCCTTGCAAGTTTCCAAGTAATGCTGCATCCAAGAAAACAGTCCCCTTAAACTATGCAATCCTTCCAAAATATGCATAAAGTTATCATTTATATTCTTCAACTTCAAGTTGGTCTGCATATCAATGGACATGTTGTTGTAGTGTGCGGCTACCGCGTCTATTACTTTTGGAAGCCCACCACACTTGCCCATGATAGTTTTTGAAAGTTCTGAGACACGTTCCATGTCGGAAGGTTGGAGACCAGCCTTGTCCATATTTTTCATGGGAATCTACAATCCAAAAATGAACGAAAGCTGTAAGTATGAAAGAATGTACTAAGAGCATCTCCAGGAGTTTGGTATAATTTAGTTGCTAAACTAATTGATTTAGCAAGTTAATAAAAGAAATAGCAACCTTATATTTAGCAACAGTTCTCCATTTTAACTTTCTAAAATCTAAAGTAGGGTCCACGTCTGATTTATTTTCAGATCGGTTTGGAGCTAATCCGTGCACACTTCGTCTCTCTATGTGTGAGTGCTCTACCGGGCTCCGGTGACCATCACCTGCTGCAACCGTAGAGAGCAGCGTCAGCAATGGCCTGGGCACCTGGCCATGCATCTGGCTATTGCACCTTGCTACCCTCAGGCACACAACAGTGAAAACAAGGCTGCAAGGGTGGAGGACAGGTACGTACCAGCGGCGTTGGGGCAGAACTGCACAAGGGCAGTGGCGGTCGGGCAAATTGGTGGCGGTGAAATAGATAAAGCCAACAATATATATCACAACAAAAACAAACTCTCCACGAAAGTACCACGAAAATATGTCCACGCAGGAGGGATAGGGAGTTCACTCGACTTTGGAAATATATTTGTTGTGGAGAATATTTGACAACTTTTAATTTTTAAGGACCTCTTTTTTTTCTAAAAAAAATTAAGACATGGAGTTGTTTTCCCATCCTCCTAGAGATGCTCTAAGTTCACATTTAGGATCTCCTATTACAATTTTACTTGTATTCATGACAGGATTAATATTAATATGTATTCTTGCTTCTTAAATGCAATAATTCTTGACAAAATTAAGAATTTGTGATGAGCCTTGGGCGACGAGGAGAATGTAGGAGAGAGTTTAGGAGCAGTTGGGACTAAGAACTAGAGCGCAAGTGGTAGCAAGGCAATGGCATGATGGGCTTATTGCCAGCAGCCGTGGCAGTACCTTGCGCATCCACTGTCAAAGGGGAACCTTCTTCTTGGGAAGGTTTATTCCTTCTTTGATAATGATTACATTTCTAAGGTGCCTGTCATGGGTTCGTAACTGTGGCAAACATTGTGTTGTTCATAAGATATTGGAAGTGTGAGCCTTCAGTGGCTTGGGCACTCAATGACAAAAGAAAAAATAGTGGTTTATCTTGGTTCGAGCTATTGAGGCTCTATATCGCTCAGTACCCGGCCTACGACATGTTGACGGTGAGGTTTCTTCTCAGCGAGTAATCACCCTCGGTCTTGCTGGGTTACCAAGGGGAGGAACACTTTATGTTACTTTCTTGGACAATGGTTCTCCTTTTAGACCAACCTTTGGATGTTTCTTTTGTGGAATGGGCATTCTAGGTTTTTCCTGCCTCAATCTCTGGAAGCCGACCCTACCTTTATATACAAGGAAGATCGGGTACAAGTCATTTTGTGGGTTTTGGTCTATGATCTTCATGCACCAATAGTAGGACCGTGTTGTTGTGGCATGGATGGAACATGGTCTTGTCGTGGAGTTTGAAAGCCCTAGTTTGGTTTTGACTAATTGATGAAAGTCGTTGCATTGACCCTATGTTATAAGTGTACAACTGAAATAGGTTAGTCCAAGTCCAAGTGGTCTAGCAAGATGGCACTCAAGTGATGGAGCTGGCCAAAAGATGGTGATAAAGTGCTCTATTTTTTTTACCAAAAAGACTGTGTGGGAGGTCTCCATAGCAAAAAGGCATTTTATTTATTTATAGAGAGGATGAAATGCATATAGTGAGTTTAACTGAAGGCATCAAGCCAAACACAAAAAGAAGATCTCAGGTCAACCTTAAATCTAGCTGATTGTAAAGTACACTACGATTTAAAGTTTGATTGCCAGCGCTCCAGGTTTGGTTCCCTTCTCTGGAAAATTTTGTCATTTCTAACTTTCCACAATTCCCAAGCTGCAATTAGTACCACCTCTATAAAGCATGGGATCGTGTGGGTGGCATTGTCATGTACCAACATATCTAGCAGGTCCGGTGCTATGGTCCAGGTGATTCCAAGCCTCTGCCAGCAGCCTTGAGCAAAGGAGCGTTCAAAGAATAGATGTTGAATGTTTTTCAGAGAGTTAGAGGAGCACATAACACAGTTTGGGCCCCCTTGCACATGGAGATTTCTTCTTTGGAGCATATCCCTTGTGTTTAATATATCCACCAGGACAAGCCAAGCAAAAAAATTTACTCTGGGTGTACATCTTGATTTCCAGATCAGTTTGAAGGCCACATGAGCTTACTTTGGGAAAGAAAAAAAAAAAAATAAGCTCAAGGGAAATGTATAAGCAATAGGACCATTTTGTTTTTCCAATCAACATGCAACAGCGTGCATGATTAGATTTGGAATGGATGGTCATACTATTAAGAGGGGAGAAACATGCCACTATGAGTTCTGACTCATTGCATATGCATTTATATCCAAGTGAGTCAAACTTCCCTTGCAAAACACTTTGGTGTTAGCACATGATAGCAAGGGTGTTCAGATTGTGCTCAATATAGAAGAAGACGAGGCATCAGACTAAGCATCTACCGTGTGGCTTAGGGTCTGATGTCCAACCCTATCTATGTGCAAGAAACATAGAGATATGGACGTGTCATACCAGTGGGCTTAGGATGGACGGTTCCTAGAAGACACGAGCTGAGATATATAGCGAGGGTTTTCCCTCAACCTGAGTGTCGGCCAAGCTAGTAGCACCGTTGAGTGGCCCTAGCTCTAGCTCCCGGTTTGACTGAGCTAGCTAGCAAATCATGCTCCTAGCTTTGGCGACCCTCTCTGAACCAACGTTGAGTGGACCTAGCTCTAGCTCCCCGATCTCACTTGGGGAACTATAACCGAATCAGCAAAGTAGTAGGTGCGATATGTATATTACGAGTAGGTTGGAACCACGACCAACGTCGTCGGCCGATCAATCGAGATCGCCGGGGGCGCCGCCGCTGCCGCCCGAAGCCCGCGGGCTCGGTTTGAAACGTGTTCAGGTTCAATTCCTTCTCTCCACACTCGGGCGTTACAAGAGGAGCAGCCAGCTGCCCTTGGCTTTGGGACACGCGAGAACCAACCCGTTACACAGCCCAATCTGGCCCAACGACTCGAGTATTCAGCTTCTTAACCCTGATGGACCTCTTTTGGCCCGGTCCAGCACCCGCCTCGTCCTTGCTTCCAGCTCCACCATCAGCGTTGTCATCAGAGTGCTCGACATCAGGATCAACAGCACGATTACCTGAGTTGTTGTTGGTGACATCTCCCCCTCCTCGAGAACCGGCTTGTCCCCAAGCGGCTTGTCCCCAAGCCGAGCAAGCGAGGAACTGCCGCTTCAAGGGTGCCTCATCTTCCCAAGTAGCCAAAGTAGGAGAGAGATCTGACCACTGAATGAGCACTTGGTACAGCTTTGTCTCGATCATGTCGGAGACGATGATCAAGAAACGACTTCGGTGTACCGTAACTCATGATTAAAGCCGGGGAGGTCATTGGTGGAGATACACGGTGGCATGGCTTTTTGAGCATTGAGACATGGAACACTAGATGAATTTGGCCGATCGGTAGGTAGTTGAAGTCGATATGCGGCGGGACCAATTTGAGCTATTATCATGAAAGGTCCAAAGAACTTGAAAGCTAACTTGTTAGAATATCTTGGTGCTAGTGATGTTTGGACATATGGTTGAGCTTTAAGATAGACATATTCCCCAACCTTGAACTCTCTGTCAGTTCTGTGCTTATCAGATTGGTGTTTCATCTTAGCCTGAGCCCTGATAAGATTTTGTCTCACAATCTGTTGGACAAGCTCTCTGTCTTTCAGCCAAGTATCCAGATCTTTAGATTCTACAGCATGGTTGATATCAATTCCAAAATGGCGCGGTTCATACCCATAGACCACATAGAAAGGAGTATAGCCCAGTGAGGAGTGGTAAGAGGTATTGTACCAATATTCAGCAACAGATAACCATTGAGCCCACTTGCTTGGACAAGCATGAACATAACAAGGAAGGTACATTTCCGGCATTGATTTACTCACTCTGTCTTACCATCTGTTTGAGGATGGTATGCACTACTCGGTTTCAGGTCTACTTTGAGTAGTGTAAAAAGCTCTTGCCATACATTGCTGGTAAATATTTTATCTCTGTCTGAAACCACTCTGGAAGGCCATGGAGCTTGAAAACATTGTTCAAGAATGTAACAACAACTTGTAGAGCAGTAAAAGGATATGATAAAGCCAGGATACTTGTCAACCACTATAAGAATTGAGTTATAGTGTTGAGACCTGGGTAGTCCTTCAATAAAGTCCAGAGTTACCACCTTCATTGAGAGAATAGTTGTTATGAGGAGAAAGAAATTGACAACTCACGTCAAGTAATTTCTTGCTTACGGGATCTTGGTCAAATCCATCTTGAACGCTTGTAACCACCACGGGTTTGATAGCTGATATAGCAAAGAATCTCATATTCAGGAGAACACGGAACTGGATAAGGCATCAACCACTCATTTGTCAATGCCCTTTTTGTATAGAATTTTATAGGTCATACCCGTCATCTTGGTTAAAGCCTTGTGGACAACTTCGATCATCCGGTGTGTTAGACTGCATGGATCAATGAGAATGACAAAGGGAGATGTTTGCAAATAATGCCTCTAGTGATCAAAGCGCCATTAGGATTGCTAAGCATTCTTTTCATAGGTGGACAAACCTTGGGCTTTATCTCCTAGAGCTTTACTCACATAAGCTATAGAGTGGCCTTTTACTGTTGCAACACAAAGACCAATCCCAAAGGATGAAGCATCGGTTTCAATAGTAAAAGGGATGTCAAAATTAGGCATAGCCAGAATTGGAGCATTAACAAGGGCTTTTTAAGTGCTTGGAATGAGTTTTAGCTTCGGATGTCCACACAAACACGGTACCTTTCTTCAAGAGATTAGTGAGAGGTCTGCTAATCATTCCAAATTGAGCTACAAACCTTCATGTAATACCTAGCCATGCCCAAAAAGCTTCTTAGTTCTTTGACATTTGTTGGTTGAGGCTAATCCTTAATGATACTAATTTTAGTTATGGATCGGTTGCCACACCATGCTCACTGACAATATGACCCAAGTAGCTTAACCTGTCATTTTGCAAAGGAGCATTTAGGGAGCTTGACATGGAATGCATTCTTTTGTAAAAGTGTAAGAACAGCCTTGATATGTTCTAAGTGATCATCCCAATTCTTACTATAGATGAGAATATCATCTATAAATACCACTTTACACATTTTCTCAACAAAGGCTTTAACACTTTGAATTCATAACTGTTTGACATGTTGGTGGTCCTCCTGTGACTACATATAGGGCATAACTCGTACTCATAATATCCATTGCGAGTTTGAAAGGCTGTTTTGAATTCCTCTCCAGTGCCATTCTGATTTGGTGGAACCCAAAACAGAGATCTAAAGAGGTGAACCATGTAGACCCTTGTAATTCTTCCAATAACTCTTCCACTACAGGTAGGGGGTATTTGTTCTTATTTGTTAAAGCATTAAGTCTTCTATAGTCAATGCATAACATCCAGTCACCAGTCTTTTTCCTGACTAGCAAAACAGGAGAAGAATAGGGACTGGTGCTTTCCTAGATCCAACCTTTCTCCAACATCTCTTTAATCTGATTATCTATTTCAGTCTTTTGAGCAGGGATTATACCTATAAGGCCTCGGATAAAAAAAGGTTGAGCTCCATCTAGCAGAGGGATTTTATGGTCTCCCATTCTTGCGGGGGGTAGAGTAGTAGGAGGCTCAAAGACAGAAGAGAACTCCTTCAACACTTGCTACAGGTCTTCTGACAAAGTATCTTGTACATGGGCTTCTGTGGGTTGCATTAGGTGCAATTCGACCATGTAAAGAATAGAATCACACTTGTTTAGAGCTTGTAACTCTAATGAAGAGATTGGTGGTCCCATTGCCAATTCTGACCTCACTCCTTGAAGAGCCACAACTGTACCTCGGTACTCAAACTGGAACCATCTAGTAGCCCAATCAACTTTCATTGGACTGTGAGCCTCCAACCAGTCCATACCCAAAATAGCATCATAACCAGCTAGAGGAATGATCTTGAAAGTGGTACTGAATGTAGTCCTTTGAATACCCCATAGTTGATTTGGCCGTTCATGAGTGCGATTGATGATGCCACCATTGGCCCTTTGTGACTTGAATGCTTTAGGAAGGGGTGCCCAAAGCTGAACTTGTGTTGCTATTTGTTCATCATAAAGCTATAGGAGCTTCCTAAATCAACCAACATGAATATCCATTTTGCCATTCAAATGACCTCGAAGCGATAGTAGGAAAGTCATTAGTACCACCAGCAGCTTGAACAGATAAGGACATCAGATCTTCCCCAGAGTCAGAAGAACTATCAACAAAGTGAGTTGGAGTTTCTACATCATCTCCTACACACTTTGCCGGACCTCCTCAATAGCATGAGCAAAAATCTAGGTGGGACATTTATGCCGAGGTCCCCCCCACACACTCACTTCTCTCCACACACTTGAAACAAAAACCTTGTGATCTTCCGTATTTCTTGAGTCTTTTAAGCTTCTCATCGCTTTTACTTTTAGAAGCTTCGAAGAAGACTTCATGTCATCTTCACCTTGGCATGAAAACGAGAATGCTTGTAATCATAAGAATTCTTCTTAGATTAATACTACCTAGAGTCAAATTTCCTTGTAGGCTTATCTTCCAATCCTTCTTCCCCGCACAATGGCGGATCATATGAGTATCGAGGTCGAGAGGGCGATGTAACATAAGAGGAGCTCTGATTTCTTTCTTAAGAGCATCTACAAAACGATTGACAATAATAGTTTTGGAAAAGGATGTGTCATGGGCTAGGGTTTGGTGTACTAAATCACTGAATTGCTCTACAAAATCTGTCATAGCGCCTGTCTGCTTAATGTGGAAGAAATGGCGCAACAAGTGATTGTGCTCATCTTTGTCAAACCTATTGGAAAAGACTCCCAAGACATTTTTAGGATAGTATGTTGCATAGTCTGGAACCATAAGGCAACAGACCTCGTGAGATGCATGGTAGCTATCTTAACCCATTTAACTAGATCTACGGCGAGGCATCAAAATAAGTCTCACATCTAGTAACCCACAATCTAGGATTCGAGCCATCAAACTTATGCAACTGAATATCTAGAAAGTGGTTGGTGTGGCTTGGGAAAATCGGATAGAAAGACCATCATCATTGACAAGTGAACGAGATATACTCAAGAATGTTTATGTTGCGATTGCGGACACGAATGCAAAGTGTGACCCGGCAGTGGTAAACACCACCCCAAAAGTCCCTTGCCGTGGTCTATCGACCGGATCTTTGCCCCAATTGGGGAGGCTCGGATGGGTGGAGCGCAACACCTCCATGACCGGAGAAGCGAAGTGATGATCTTCTCGGAATGGCGACTATAGAGAAGTGCGGCGCAATCATCACCGTCTCCCCTTGCTTGTGGATCGGCGGCTCCATCCCGTCCTCCTCCTGATCGACGATATGAGCATGGGTAGGGTTTGAATCGCTGCATCCACCTTGTCGCCTAGATCGCGTACCAAGTGCTCGAGCATGTGCACACAATCGTCGACTTCCGGCTTCCACTTGTTGAACTCCGACCGCATCCCATGCATCTCTTCCATGGATGTCTAGAGCATGGCGATTCCCTTCTTGTTCTCGGTCAGCATGGCAAGGATTTGCCCGAATTGCTCCTCCGGGGTTGCCATGGCCATCTCATGACGAGTAAGATATGGATTGAAGGCCAGCAGGGAAAATTTTGGAGGCGAATTGGGGGCGAATTTGTGGGTCTAGGGAGCTGATACTAGTGTAACCGAATCAGCAAAGTAGTAGTATGATATGTATATTACGAGTAGGTTGGAACACCGACCAACTTCGCTGGCCGATCAATGAGATCGCCGGCAGCGCCGCCACCGCTGAAGACACACGCTCGGTTTTAGAAACGTGTTCAGGTTCAATTCCTTCTCTCCGCGCTTGGTGGTTACAAGAGGAGAAGCCCGGCCACCTTGGCATTAGGCCACGCAAGACCAGCCCATTACACAGCCCAATCTTGCCCAACGACTCGAGTATTCTGCTTCTTAACCTTGATGGACCTCTTCTGGCTTGGTCCAGCACCCGCCTCATCCTTGCTTCCAGCTCCACCATCAGCGTTGTCATCAGAGTGCTCGTCATTAGGATCAACAGCATGATTACCTGAGTGGTTGCTGGTGACAGGAACATCCATAGGACACTCAGCGGTCGGGTCCTTGAATCCCGGTGGTGAAGAGCATGACGTAGACTCTAAGGTCATTTCGGGAGACACGTGAACAAATGTGGTGGTTTCTCCATGCGCCTCTCCCTCGATGCCTAGTTCGGGCACTTGACAACGCTTTGATGTGCTAGTTGGTGTAGTTAAGCTGTCCCGCCCCGCATGTCCCCTGCCCCGTGAGGGGCGAATCATTTTGCCTTGTAGCATAAGTCCATCATAGAAGGGGCTATGGCACTTCAAGCATGTGTATCATGGTGGACTCGAGGAGAGGCGTGTGCCCTTATGTGATGGGGTCTATGCAACGATGGTGGTTCTTTTGTTTGGAAGTGATGTAAGGCTGTAAGCAAATGGTATATGGGTGACCACTCTCATGTTCCCCATTACTATGTGGTTCTCCCAATGCAACCGCTCTATGATGGACTCAAGATATCAAGGGTGTCGATTCAGCCCCAACCCTCGGATCACTTTGTCGTCGATACATAATTGGCCCGCTACCATTGCGCGTGGAATTTGACCCCAAGGCTATAAGTATCCCTAAGCCACAGTGCTCTCAACAATGCAACAATAATAGCTGCATCTCTCAGATCCACCCTCTACAAATCATGGAGATGGCATTATACTACGATGTTGCACTACGGGTAAGCCTTCTCTTCACTAGGAAAATTGCTCTGATGAGAATGGAAGGGTTCAAACGAAGTAGGGGTGATAGTGATGCTAAGGAGACACTACTACAAAAAATATTTTACAAGGCACTTCCATTTTATTAACCGTGACAGGTTTTTTGCAAACCGTCATACTTAATGTCTCGATTAACTGTGATGATTATTTTTTCTTAACCGAGTCGGTTAAAATAACTGCCACAGTAAATTGATTAACCGTGTCAATCTTCATAAAAAACCATCATGGTAAATGAGGCCCAGACTACCCAACCAACGATCCCAATACCTGCCCGATACCACCCTGAACTATATATACCAGGACTTAGGTTTTCATTCCAATCCATATCCCTCACCCTCACTCATACCTACTGCCTCCGACTCTTGAACTCCTCTCTCTCTCTCTCTAAACCACCGATCGCCTCCCCATTGGTGCCCCTCCCTCCCTGTCTTCCTCCTCACCCTCCGGGCACCCACCCTCCTTCCATGAAAAGGAGGCGCATGCGGGATCGGTGACGGCCGGGTCCGATGGTGCGCGTGGCTAGCGAGGCTGCGGGATCCGGCGGCGGCACTCAAGATTCGGCCGCGATAGAAGGCGGCATGTCGCGGGGATCCGGCCCTCCTCCTTTAGCGACTTGAGGCGCCCTCCTCCTGCAACTTGAGGCGGCCTTCCTCCCATGTGATGGGATCCGGCCCTCCTCCTCCATGTAAGTGCAATCAAGCTCTATGTGGGTTTTGGCGTTGATGACCACCGAATTAGGGGACTAATGAGATTTATGGGAGATGATATGTAGGGAATAAAATAAGGAGTTGATGTACAGGTCCAAAGGCATCTCATGAGCTAGATGGTTGTGTTTCCTGATAAAGACGTTTAAATTATTTCATATTTTGAATCTTGAGTTTAGGAAATGTCGTACTATTAAGAGGGATCCCGGGACTCTTGGCTACATGTGGACTAAATGCTCAAAACTCAATCCGACCACAAAAAACACAACTCCCCTCCTAAAAAACCGAGAAAGCAACACTTTTCACTCTTATTTGTTCAAGCGGCAAGTGCCACACTTAAATCGACCAGTTCGTCCGTTGGGTATAAATACCACTTCTACCCCTCCCACAACGGTAACCCGGCTCACTTCATCTTCTTCCTCAAGCGAGAACAACCAGGAACCAACCTCTTGCTCTCTCTCTCACTCCTCCATTGAAGCACCTTGAGCTCCCCACTCAATCCCTCACTTCCCACCATGGATTTTTGAGGAAAAAAGGCAGCAAACTTTGATTGAAGACCGGATCTACTACTTCCCCATTCAAAAGAGCATTTGGTTCATGTTTGGCCTAAAACCTAGGGTTCTTTTCTCTCGGAGCTTGCTCCTAAATGGCTAGGTGTCGCCCTTGAGCTTGCCCCTTCGTGTGGCGAGCCTTGGGAGGTTTGTAACCTCACACAAAATCAAGACATTACCCCCACATCTCTAGGGTTAACTCCTAGACTTGTGAACGAGGGAAAAGCAAGCCGGTGGGCAAGCTAAGCCTTGTGTGGCAACCTCAACAACGTGGAGGTAACCTAGCCTTTGTGGCGACGGTGAACCATGAGATAAATCCTTGTGTCACTTGTGTTCTTTACATTCTTGCATTTATATTCTTGTGAGCTAGGGTTTCATCCCGATCTACTTTGTTGCTGCATTCATGTCATATTTGGGTAGCCCTCTCGTGAAGTACTAGTGTGTAGGAACAAGTGTGAATCACGAGCATCAAACACACAACTTTCGATTCACTTTGAAGTCACTTCTGTGAAGTGACACGCGGTAGTGCCGCTGATACGTGTGGCAGTGTCGTGCCCTACTGCTGCGACCGCTGAGCACTCTCTGTTTCTATCTCTGTTTTTCAGTACCACGCAAAGCGATCTACCGCACCTTTACGATGGCAAAGCCGCCGCATATCCTGCACCGACAGTGTGATTAAGTTTTGACAGTCGATTTTGGGGTCGGCCTATTCACCCGCCCCCCTCTAGGCTTCCATAAGATCCTACAAGTGGTATCAAAGGTAGGATACTTCGCCTACGCTTCACCGCATGAAGTATGGACAAGTCGAGGGATCGAAGAAAGGAGGCAAGTCCACCGCCCCCGTGGAGGAGGTGGAGGCCAGCGAGCGAGCTCTCCCTTGGGATCAAGTAGTGAGAGCACTCTCAAGGGACACACCACCGATCCCAAAGAAGAGCGGCAAGACAAGAAAGACGATCTGCAAGAAGAGAAGAACGAGAAAGAAAGAAGCTCGCATGTTAGCAGCTAGCATCAAGCTTGCCGAAAAGCTTCAACGAAGAGAGCAAAGAAGAGTGGTTCGTGAAGCTCGAGCCGCTAGGAGGGCAGCAAGAGAAAAGAAAAGGCAAGAAGAAGAAGCGGAGTCAAGTGAGCTATCAAGTAGCTCCGATGATGGAGATGATGATGTCTCATACAACAACAAGAACAAGAAGAAGGAAAAGAAGAAGGATGAGGGCAGCGTCAACAACAACAAATTTGCCGCCATATCCTTTAACTATTCTTCTTATTTGACTAATCTGCGACAAAGAAGTCCTTCATCAATGTGCCCAGCAGAAAAGTTGCCCCATTTCGATGGCAACTATGCCAAGTGAAAGCACTTGATGATAGCCTATCTTGGAGCTCTTCACCCCTGGTCTTTGGGAAGTTGTGTGCGGTGGATTTCAGCCACCGGTGAACCCCAAGGAACCAACCAATGTGGAGCTAGCAGCTGCCCACATCAATGGTCAAGCCACAAGCATCCTCTTGAGTGCTCTAGAAGGAAAATGAGTACAATAGAGTGATGAATGTCAATGAGGCAAAGAAGATTTGGGACACCTTAGTGCTTGCTCGTGAAGGTGTAGACAAAGTGAGAAAAGCCAAGATTGACTTGTTGAAGGCCAAGCTAAACCGATTTGTGATTCTTGATGGTGAAGGGGCCCAAGAGATGTTTGATAGGTTGATGGTGTTAGTTGGTGTTGACGGTAGAAATACCCCTGCTTTTACATAGTCAAACCCGTCAACAAAGTACTCCTTTTTGGAAGCTAACATACATATAAACAATGATTTCTTATGCAAATAACCTAGTTCCACATGTAGATGTCATTCTTTGTATGCAGATGTGAAACTAGTGGAACTCTGGGCTGAAATGACACATTTGGTCACCATCCAATCCAACACCCCAAGTATGGCCATTGGACAATTTGACACCACCATCATGATCTCCATGTCCTATGAAGCTTCCACACAAAATTTGAAGTCATTTGGCCACAAGACCTACATCGGCCGATGCATGACCATTTCATCCCGAGACATCCTGACATGTGGGGACACCTTCTAGAAGAGTTGGAGAAGGCCAAGGCCCAATGGACCAAAGATCGGCCGACCATGATACTTTGGCCCAAACTCTTCCAATGCGACCGCCACATCACTAATCCGTGGGGAACAAGAGAAGGCACACTGATTGGTCCGTCAATACGTCCCCATGGATCGTGTTGGTACAAAATGAACGTCCACGGCAAGTTCCGGCGCAAGACACGTAAACCCGGCAAAGGGGCCAATGTTCCCGACCCGGGGGTGGCCCACGGGTCATGGACCATGGTCGGCCCGACCATGGCCCATTTGGCCAAGGACGTCCTCCCACGCCCATCACATTGTCCACATGCTAAAATTACCTCACACGTTGATCTTAAGGCGGTTGCATGGCGGTTTGATCCAACGGAGGGCAATAGAGGTCACGCGGATCGATGACGTGGCGCCGAGTAGCCCCCCTACTCCACCTTGGGGCTATAAATACCCCCCACCCCTTCACTTCCAAGACATGACCACAAGGAGAACTCCACTCCAATGTAGTAGGCGAAGCCCCGCTCCTTTAGTGTAGTAGTAGAGTGAGAGAGGGAAGTCTTCTGAGGAAGCCCCGGTCCTGTCGGGAATCTCCTCCGAGGTGTACCTCTGCGGGTGTACTTCTTCTAGTGAGTAATACATCCGAGTTCTTTTATACTTTGCATATCCGGTTTAGTATAGTAGCTATTCACTTTCGTTCTTCATTGGTACATTGCTTTGCTTTAGTAGAGTGTTCTAGCCTAGCTAAGTACAGGGGTTAGAATAGTAAGAGTTAGCGTAGACGTGGTGTCTAGGCTATACCTTACCGATGTATGCCGCTTGTCGCACTCGGATGGATTGTGATAGCCCGAGAAGGTAGTGACAGCCCTTCCGGTCTCTGTATAGATCACCACGTGTTTAGGCAAGTTCTTAAAAGGTAAGGCTCCAAAGAAATAGTAGTTTGGTAGTGGTGACTTTATTCACCGGATTATCACCTCACGCCTCCAAGTGTCCGAGGGCCGATAAAGCCACATTTAGCTACCTAGCCTATCCGGATATCATAGCTATAGAAAACCTCTCAACTCAACTACCAAATACACACCTTGTGTCATCATAGGACGAGTCTTGATTCTTTGTTAGTTCACTTCACGCTCCTCGTGGAAATCGATACCGGAATACTCCCGGTGAAAAGCTACACCGACAGCCGCGGCGCTTGCGGTTTACCGTTGCCATACTTAGGTGTGTCATGTCCTTTAGTGGTAACACTAAAGAACTGTCAACAAGCTTTTTCTCGGCGCCGTTGTTGGAACGGTAGCCGCCTTAACATTGAATTGGGTCGCCTGAAGTTATCTTTTATTTTTACCTTTCTTTTCTTTTTTTTCCTTTTCCACAATGAACCAAACACCCATATCCCATTTCGCCGCTCCAAAGGGCGCTTGTTTGGAGCCTCCACCATCATCACAACCCATCCATACATCTAGCTATGAGCTTCGCCCAGGCTTCATAGCCATGGTTCAGAAAACCTTTCTCCTGGGACAAAGATGAGAACCCCTATGCTCATTTGCGTGAGTTTGAGCAATTGTGTTCATGTCTTCACATTGAGGGCATGACACGAGATACCCTTCGTTGGAAGCTCTTTCCGTTCTCTTTAACGGAAAAAGCTAAACAATGGTATGCTCGCTATGTAGAGAGTATAGGAGGAGAATGGGAAAAGCTTCAAACCAAATTTTGTCTTACCTTCTTCCCTATCTCCCGTGTTGTCCATCTTCGAATAGAGGTCCTATCCTTTAAAAATGAAGGAAAAGGAATATCCGGGCATAGCCTTGGGCCCGTATCACCGATTCAACATCATATGGCCCCGACCTTGGTATTTCTAAACCGGCATTATTGCAATATTTCTATTACGGCCTTACCAAGGAATCAGCCCAAAACCTTGACATAGCTTCGGGGGAGCTTTCTTGCGCCTCCCTCATTAGTGAAGGGAAGAAAGTTCTCTCTAGGATCTTTGAGAACACCCCTTACACTAACATCTACGATGAAGCTTTAGAGGAAAACCCAATCCCCAAGCAAAAAGGAGATCTCAATGGCACGAACACCACCATTCCTATCCAAAAGTCCTGCCATCAATCCTGAACCACAAATACCCCTGTGATGCGAAGGAAGAAGAAATTCAACCTTCGAAACATCCTTACAAATTCAAGAGGATCTATTTCCTGATTTTGCTGATTATGGGAACACCTTGAATCACCATTTCCAAAAGGGACCTTCAAAGAGACACCATTCTAAATCCCTAAATGAAGGATCTCGTCAAAAGCATCCCAAATCATCATCATCTTACCTCTCAAAACCTCAAGTGGGGCATAAGTCTCGCTGAAGAAATGTCGAGTGAGCCCATAGAAGGAGAATCAAAACATCAAGAAGAATCTAGCCTCTTTCCTTCTATGCCCACAACCGATATATTCTCAAGACCCAATTCTAAACCAATCTATCGCCTGAGCACCCCCATTGTACTTTCCCTTATGAGTCTTATGATCGCCCTCGATCAATGACTCTAGGAATGCAAAGGATGAGCTCAAGTCAATCTCTTCTATCCACGTGACTCATCCAAGTCTACTGGAGGACTCGAGATAGTCATGAAGAAGAAATTGCTCATCCTCTTATAAAGCTCAGGTCCGAGACCCCTCTATCCAAGAGAAGTCTTGGACAAAGTGAGATGACCATGGAATGTCATAGGCATGGAATGACAGAACCAAAGTGTTTACCTATGGAAATTCATGAGACATCAACTTTAGAGCTTGAAAACAAAGAAATCATGGATGATCATGGAAGCTATTTTCTACCCTTCTTTCAAAATTCATGCTTCTTTTGATAAATATTCCAAATATATCCTCCACTTTACCACCACCAACCATAAGAGCTACAACCCACTATTGTTCCTTGTCCATAAAATATTTGAAATCATGGTTGTAGATGCTTATGTTTATCATAAGCATTCCAAATCTCATAGTAGTTTGGCGTGACGTAAAGATTGGTGTTGGAGGGAAACGCTATCACCAATATGAGATTTTTAGAGGTTTCCCAAAGACAAGCTTATGTCTTAAAACAAGCACTTCCTAAAGACAACTCGAGATTTCATCACACTAATAAAAGTTGTCAAATGACTCAGTAAAGAAATCTTTGAGACATAATTGTGAAAGTTTCCTTCGGGTATTTTTGTCACTAACCCTTTCAGGTTTACACAAAAATAATGAAGGATAGAACTACAAGGTAAATCAATCTAAACACCGGCAAAGCATGTTCGATGGAGGACTCCATCACCTACACTTGGTATTGCTTTGCATCAAACGCTACAAAATCCAAGTGTGGGGGATGGAAGTCTCTAAAGAACTCATGACATGCTTCATGTGTTGTTTAGTTGTTTCTACTTTGCTTTTGCATAATGTCTTGCTCACTTTGCTTAGTCATAAAAAAAATGTATCATTAGTTCACCATTAATGTCTCATCTTAATTATGCAAATGAATCTTGTTAGACCTTTTCTTCTAAACATGTTTGGTTTGAGAGTAATGTATACAAGGCTCTCATAGGTTATTTAAATTAAGCATGGTGCTTAGGTTAAATGCCCTTCCTTAATCAAACAAGACATGGTGTCAAGTTTGATTATTTGAACCAAAAGATGTTTTGCATAGAATTAGGATGCAAAATTTGATTCATGTTCTTAGCGTAAGTTCTCGAGAATGTTTGGTGAACAATAAATGATTGATACTCCAACAAGGGAAAGTTGATCTCTACTAAATACTAAAACCTATATTTGTAGCATGGAATATCACCCTTAGCTAGATAACACCATTACCCCAACTTTGCTTCCTTTGGGTATGTGTTGTCCGCTAATCTCTTTTAGGAAAGAATATGGACACACCATGGCAAGATGATTAAAGGGTTCAACTCCAAAGACAAGACGATCCTCACATCCAACCCAAGACCCAAGCTATTAGGACATTGAAGATGCTAGAACATCAAGATGGCCATCCCTCATCATCAACAAGTATGATGACAACTTCTTTGAGGTAAGTGGCTAGCAAATTAATTTCTTGTTCATATGCATAGCCAAAAAGATGACATGACAAAGTACCCTTTCAATAATGATTTAACTAAACCGAAACCACATGTCCTATTTTTTGTGGTTTGCATATGAAATTTGACTAGCTCTTCTAGATCTACATAGTTGAAGTATCTACCATGCAAAATTTGAGCATGTTTGGCCATCAAAGGTGCATCGGCCGATGCACTAAAAGTGGCCAATAGGGGGCCAACTTTGGTGAATATGTAGAGGAGAGCGTAGAGATGAGTGTGACGGAGTCTCAAGTTTTCCCAAATCCAAAAATATGAGGGTCGGCCAACCTAGGAAGTGAGCCTTCGAGCTCACGGGCACTTGAGGCATTTTTGGGAGAGTTCAAGGATGACATCTCACTAAACGCGGTTCGGACCCGTTGGGTCGAACCCACATCGGCCGACTCATCCATTCTAGTCATTTGGCTCGGGGGCGAGTGAGATGAGTATAGGAAGTCATAGTGATCATGCTTAGACCATTAGGATGGGTCAGGACACAACTTGGCACATCGGCCGACCCCTACTAGAGCCTTTTGGCTCGAGGGCAGGTGAGGTATGTTCTAGGCACACTATAGAACACGTCTAGACCATTGGTTCGACTTCGTGTTTTGGTGCATGAGCCAACCTGCACTTCACACCAAATTGGTCACCTAATGTTCAGAGGCCTCCCTATCATTGATGGAGGAGCCGTCCCGAGCTCGAGTCAAACCGGGAGTCATTGGCACACCTCTCTCCTTAAGCCTTTCTACCCTCACTTCTCTCTTCACCATCGCCCATACCCACCACCACATTTGGCGCCCATCAATGATCTCGGGTAAGGAACCCAAGGGTCCATCCATAAACCCATAGCGCCCAACATACATCAAAATGACATCATGATCATGGACGTCATTGATGTGACTCCACTAGCCATAACCCCTACTAGAAACCAACCTAGGCATCGGGATGTGACGGTCGACGTGACCTTAGGTTGGCCAATGTAGTCCACGATGCCAAAACACACATGTGGCATGCCTTGATCCCTGTCTCCACATAGGGAGGTGCCCGAAGTTACGTCCATCGTATGAAATCTCTAAAAAATGAACATTTGAGTTCTCGCTAGTGTTTTTCCACTAGCGTAACACCGCACTTGATGTTTTCTTTGCCGATGTGTCTCAGGCCGTGCAAAAGCTGTGTGGGGGTGATCGCCAACCACCCAATAGAAGGATATCAATGTTTGGACCCCGCCACGTTGATCACCTTCGCATCAAGAACACACCGTGAAAATTTGAGCCCGAATGGCCATAAGAGGCACATCGGCCGACCACCTAAATGTAGGATCACAATGTTTGGACCCCCACGTTGATCACCTTCGCATCAAGAACACACTGTGAAAATTTGAGCCTAACGGCCACAAAAGGTTGGTCGGCCGACCAATCAATTTTCAAGAATTGGAAAACCGCCCGGTCAGGGATTGATCTATCGATGAGAGGAAGAGCACCACGGTGGCCGATTTGTCAAGAGCTCCAAAAGTGGCATCGGCCGATGCCACCTTGGACCCCTCGGGCCCACCTGTCAAGATCCAAGACACTTCCCCACTGGGTTTGCAATTCTCATCCCCTCATTTTTCTATTCATTTTAGATTATATCTATTCGTTTTATCCCTTTTTTAATTTATAAATATAAAACTAGAAGAAGCACCTGAAAATAAACTTTGAAGAAGTAACATTTTCATGACATCTTGAAGATAAAATCTGTCATAAAGTTTATTTCTTGTGCAAACTTATGTTTGTGGGAAA
The DNA here is from genome assembly GCA_015847255.1 of Hyparrhenia diplandra. Classification (NCBI taxonomy): domain Eukaryota; kingdom Viridiplantae; phylum Streptophyta; class Magnoliopsida; order Poales; family Poaceae; genus Hyparrhenia; species Hyparrhenia diplandra. The sequence continues at coordinate 818,267 of JADLZK010004916.1, read as the reverse complement.
AATACATTATTAGGGAAAAGTCATATTGACTAAGATGTTGTGACTTGTGATATAGTTCGAGCTTATGCATCAACCTCTTTTACTCAAGGTACTTGGAGATTTGTCTTGATAAAAACATAAAACCATAGTGTCACACACTCCTCAATGATGAAAATACCAACCAAAGCCATATGCATTACTCATACATGTTCAGCGCCCCATATACGCTACTTGCTTGCGCTTGTATTGAGTTTTGGCAAATCTAGTGACCCTTGTTGAGGATTATATCATGCTCCCAAGATCAAGATCACGTACACTCCACATCTATATGCTACTTCTACACTAGAAGTACGCACTACATCCCTTTTCCCGTTCCACCATCAAAATGCTCTATGCTTTAAGTTGTGATCTCTCTAGATATATAGATGGTGAAAAGAGACATTAGCTATGCAAAAGTATAAAAAAAAAAAAAGAGAGAGGAAATAATGGACACAAGTCCGAGGGTGAGTAGAACCCACCTCTCCAAAAAAAAAAAAAAGTTGGACACATGAAGGTCCAAGTATGTATATTTATGATAGCCATGTCTCAATAATAATAATAATAATAAGGTAGAGAGAGAGATCACATCCAATGAAGGAGCAAAACAAAGTTATCCATATTTTCCACACACATGCACATTCTTGATCTAAGGGCATGATACTTTTCTCTTAGGATCCTAGTTTTGACTTTACAATATATGCAATGCAAGTATGCAATCATGTTTATCCCTACCTCAGCTCCACATAGACCTTTGTAGTAGGATGAAACAAAAGGCACTTTCATGTTATGCCGTGGTGAGGATCTATACACTATTGAGTGACTTGAGAGTACCCAATCGAGGAGTATAAGTGATCTATGTGATTTTCTTTTTTAACTTATATAAAAAAACTCCAAGAACTAAGATGTGAATGCGGAAGATGACTTGCTTTGAACTATTCCATTTCCCAACTTCTCAAGGATTTATGATAGACACAACCACATATCCCACTCACATAGGAAATGCTTAGAAATAATCTTATGGTAGTTCAATATCTCATAAGTGTTATGTCCATGTTTACTTCAACCTCCCTCCTTTGCTTGAGGACAAGCAAAGATGTAAGTGTGGGGGATCTTGTTGACGGTAGAAATACCCCTGTTTTTACATAGTCAAACCGTCAACAAAGTACTCCTTTTGGAAGCTAACATACATATAAACAATGATTTCTTATGCAAATAACCTAGTTCCACATGTAGATGTCATTCTTTGTATGCAGATGTGAAACTAGTGGAACTCTCGGCTGAAATGACACATTTGGTCACCATCCAACAACACCCCAAGTATGGCCATTGGACAATTTGACACCACCATCATGATCTCCATGTCCTATGAAGCTTCCACACAAAATTTGAAGTCATTTGGCCACAAGACCTACATCGGCCGATGCATGACCATTTCATCCCGAGACATCCCGACATGTGGGGACACCTTCTAGAAGAGTTGGAGAAGGCCAAGGCCCAATGGACCAAAGATCGGCCGACCATGATACTTTTTGCCCAAACTCTTCCAATGCGACCTGCCACATCACTAATCCGTGGGGAACAAGAGAAGGCACCCCGATTGGTCCGTCAATACGCCCCATGGATCGTGTTGGTACAAAATGAACGTCACGGCAAGTTCCGCACGCAAGACACGTAAACCGACAAAGGGGCCAATGTTCCCAAAGACTGGGGTGGCCCACAGGTCATGGACCATGGTCGGCCGACCATGGCCCATTTGGCCAAGGACGTCCCTCCCACGCCCATCACATTGTCCACATGCTAAAATTACCTCACACGTTGATCTTAAGGCGGTTGCATGGCGGTTTGATCCAACGGAGGGCAATAGAGGTCACGCGGATCGATGACGTGGCGCGAGTAGCCCCTACTCCACCTTGGGGCTATAAATACCCCCCACCCCTTCACTTCCAAGACATGACCACAAGGAGAACTCCACTCCAATGTAGTAGGCGAAGCCCCTGCTCCTTTAGTGTAGTAGTAGAGTGAGAGAGGGAAGTCTTCTCGAGGAAGCACCGGGTGCAATGGGGAATCTCCTCCGAGGTGTACCTCTGCGGGTGTACTTCTTCTAGTGAGTAATACATCCGAGTTCTTTTATACTTTGCATATCTGGTTTAGTATAGTAGCTATTCACTGTTCTTCATTGGTACATTGCTTTGCTTTAGTAGAGTGTTCTAGCCTAGCTAAGTACAGGGTTAGAATAGTAAGAGTTAGCGTAGACGTGGTGTCTAGGCTATACCTTACCAGTGTATGCCGCTGTCGCACGGATGGATTGTGATAGCCAAGAAGGTAGTGACAGCCCTTCCGGTCTCTGTATAGATCACCACGTGTTTAGGCAAGTTCTTAAAAGGTAAGGCTCCAAAGAAAATAGTAGTTTGGTAGTGGTGACTTTATTCACCGATTATCACCCACGCCTCCAAGTGTCCGAGGGCCGATAAAGCCACATTTAGCTACCTAGCCTATCCGGATATCATAGCTATAGAAAACCTCTCAACTCAACTACCAAATACACACCTTGTGTCATCATAGGACGAGTCTTGATTCTTTGTTAGTTCACTTCACGTTCCTCGTGGAAATCGATACCTGAATACTCCCCGGTGAAAAGCTACACCGACAGCCGTGCGCTGCGGTTTACCGCTTGCCATACTTAGGTGTGTCGGTCCTTTAGTGGTAACACTAAAGAACTGTCAACGCTTGGCAAGATTAGAGGATTTGGAGATGAGGCTCTTGATGATCACACCGTTGTCAAGATCATGCTAGAAGCATATACACCTCGAAATGACATAGTGGTCACCTTGATCCGTGACAAGAAGAAGTTTGAGGAATTCACTCCAAATGACATGCTTGGTAGGTTGCTCACCTACGACATGCAAAGAGAGGAAGCAAATGAGAGAAGAAAGCTTGAGAGTTGCAAGCCAAGCTTGACGGCATCAAGATCAAGGATGTAGCTCTCAAAGCAACCAAGACAAGCAAGTCAAGCACATCCAACAAAGTCAAGGGCAGCAAGCAAGCATCTTCAAGTCAAGCCAAAGAAATGAAGAAGATGCAAGACAACATTGATGCAACCTCTTCCTCAAGTGAAGATGAAGAAGATGGGGCTGATTTCAAGAAGATAGATGAAATGGCCCTCTTCATGAAGAAGTATGGGAAGGGGATGAAGGCAAATGGCTACAAGATGGTGCAAAGAAGGTTTCCAAACAAGAAAAAGAGAAGTTGCTTCAACTGTGGCAGCACCGAACACTTTGTTGCCGATTGTCCGGATGAGAACAAGAACAATAGATACAAGAAGGACAATAGCAAAGACAAGAAGCAAGACTACAAGAGGAAGGGAAGGAACAAGGGTGAAGCTCACATCGGCCATGAATGGGATTCAACAAAAGAGACAAGTGAAGAGGAAGTCAACATTGCTACATTTTCTATGCAAGAGACCTCAACACCCAAGCTCTTCAACAACATGACCAATGATGATGAGGATGACAACGACAATGACTCCACTCATGTTTGTCTTATGGCCAAGCATGAGAAGGTAAAAACCACATCCAAACTTTCTCCTTCTCTTAGTGAAAGCTCTAGTGATGAGAGTGAATCTAGTGATGATGAAGAGTATGCTAGACTCACCAAAAACTTAGATTCCAAAACTAGAGTTTTTCTCTCTCAACTAATGGCGGATTTAGAGAGTACCCAAACGGAGTTAGCAACTAGAGATGGACAACTTGATATACTTGAAAAACTATATGTTGCTCTTGTAGTTGAAAGAAGTGAGGTGGCTTCCTTGCAAAAGAGCCAAGCTAATGAGCAAGGAAACCATGCTCTCACAAAGAAAGCTATGGTTGCCCTAAATGGGAAATATTGTGACTTGCAAGACAAGCACAAAGAGCTTGAAACCAAACATAGCATTCTTTGGGAGAGCAACTCTCAACTCTCAACCACAAAGGATACCTCTACTCCCTCCACTAGTCAAGGTTGTGGTAAATGCTACAATGTTAATATGAATGCTTATGCCACTAACCTTGCCAATATGGAAGCAATGGAGAAAGAGATCACTAGGCTCACCGCTATGGTAAGAAAGGAAAGCCAAACTGTTAAGCCAGCAAAGGAGCAACAAAGTTGAGGCACCAAAGAAGCCAAACTACATTGATGAGAGGAATCCAAGAATCAAGGATGGACTTGGACACAAGAAAGAAAAAACAAAACCAATGGTAGAAAGATGATCAACGGTGTTGAATGTGTCAATTTCTTGACCAAGGGCACGATAGGTACGAGAGACCTGCACAGAGTGCTGGACACATGCCAACCCGAGCTGCTCTGTCTGCCAAGTGCAGTAGTGCCGCGACGACGGGCGGCAGTGCCGCAACCCCAATGAAAGGGAAGGTCACCTACTCTGCTCCAGCTCAGAATAGACCCAAGAAGATGGTGTAGAAGGCTGCGAAGAAGGTCCGTATGAAAAACATAGTCCGGGCAGCACCAAAGAGCCACTCCTATCAATCAAAGACAAAAGCCAACAAGCAAGACTCAAATCCTTGCTTTGAAGTGAAGGCAAACAGCAAGGGGGAGGTGTTCGCAAAGTACTTGGGCAGTGATAGAAACATTTATCGCAACACCTCTATATCGGTTTCCAAAGTTCTTGTGACTAATGCAAAAGGTCCCAAAAATTTTAGGGGACCTAAACTTGTGAACTAAACTTGTTTTGCAGGCATACTCCTCCGGTGGGTCAAGTTGGGTGCTTGACAGCGGCTGTACACATCATATGACCGGAGAAAGGAGTATGTTCGTGTCATACTCACCAACTACAAATTATCATGAGAACATCCTATTTGGTGATAACTCTAAGGGGGTGTGATCGGTCTTGGTAACGTTGCTATAACTCTTGATCACACTATTTCAGATGTTATGCATGTTGATTCTTTGAGTTACAACCTACCGTCTCAGATCACGCTTGTGTGAGAAGGGGTTTAACTGCCTTTTCACAGACGTTGGTGTGGAAGTCTTTCGCATGGTAGATTCCTCTGTTGTCTTTACAGGAAAGCTTAAGAATAAGCTATACCTTGTTGATTTTAACAAGGGAAAGAAAGTGGAAACCTGTTTAGTGGCAAAATCTAGCATGGGCTGGTTATGGCATTGCCGCCTAGCTCATGTTGGCATGAGGAACTTGGCCAAACTACTTGTAAAGACAACCACATCACTGGACTAACAAATGTTGACTTTGATAAAGACAGGATTTGTGGCGCTTGCCAAGCCGAAAAGCAAGTAGATGCACCTCACCCACCAAAGAGTGTGATGTCCACTACTCAACCTTTGATCTCTTTGGACCGGTGGCCTACCTTAGCATCGGGGGTAACAAATATGGTATTCTTATTGTTGATGACTACTCTCGCTTCACTTGGGTTTTCTTTGACTTTGATAAGTGCCAGGTACAAGAAAAGGTGAAAACCTTCATCAGAAGGGCACAACAAGAATTTGGCATACTTGTCAAGAAAGTAAGAAGTGATAATGGGTCCGAATTCAAGAACACCCAAGTTGAAGAGTTTCTTGATGAAGAGGGCATCAAGCATGACTTTTCAGCTACCTATACCCCTCAACAAAATGGTGTAGTAGAGAGGAAGAATCGAACACTCATAGAGATGGCAAGGACAATGCTCGATGAATACAAGACTTCGGACATCTTTTGGTGTGAAGCAATCAACACCGCTTGTCATGCCATCAACCGCTTCTACTTATACAAGAAACTCAAGAAGACTTCATATGAGCTCTTAACCGGTAACAAATCAAAGGTATCATACTTTAGGGTGTTTAGGTGCAAGTGCTTCATTCTCAACAAGAACCCCGAACCTCTAAGTTTGCACCTAAAGTTGATGAAGGTTCTCTTCTTGATTATGGATCAAATGAGCATGCCTATCGTGTCTTCAACAAAACCTCCTGTAGGGGTTGAACTCACCTTAGATGTGACATTTGATGAATCTAACGACTCTCAAGTAGAGCAAGTTGATCAAAGTGTTGTAGGAAAGGAGGATCCACCCTGTGAGGCAATCAAGCAATTGGCTCTAGGTGATATAAGACCTCAAGAAGATCAAGCTACTAGAGAGGAGGATCCACCAGTTGTTGCCGCACAAGATTCCACTGACGTACTCAATGACCAAGTGTGGCACACGCCTACTGGAGATGCCCAGCGCGGCGGTGCAAGCACCGGGCGTGGTCGTGCCACGCCATCTACCTCGGCAACAACTGATCCACCTGCATCCACTGTTCAACCACTTGATCTTGCTCCAATTCTTGAAGCTGATGATGAATATGATGAAGATCAGAGGAAAATGTAGATGGCGTTGATCACCCATGACTACGACAAATGGTTCAACGGGATCACCCCGTTGACAATATCATTGGGAATCTTCAAAAGGGAGTAACTACTTGATCTCATCTAGCTGCTTTCATGTCGTCACTACTCGTTTGTTTCATCTTTGGAACCATAAAAAGTAGATGATGCTCTCAAGGATCTCGATTGGGTGTTGGCCATGCAAGAAGAGCTTAACAACTTTGAAAAGAAACCAAGTGTGGGACTTGGTGGAAAGACCCAAGACGAATATCATTGGCACCAAGTGGGTTTTTCGTAACAAGCAAGATGAAGATGGGATGGTGACAAGAAACAAGGCAAGATTAGTTGCTCAAGGCTTCACTCAAGTAGAGGGATTGGACTTTGATGAGACTTATGCACCGGTGGCAAGACTAGAAGCAATTCACATTCTTCTAGCCTTCGCTGACCATCATGACTTCAAGCTATTCTAAATGGATGTCAAGAGTGCATTCCTCAACGGTCCTCTACAAGAGGAGGTGTATGTTGAGCAACCACCGGGTTTTGAAGACCCCATGTTTCCCAACCATGTCTACAAACTTTGAAAGGCACTCCATGGGCTTAAGAAAGCACCTAGAGCATGGTATGAATGCCTTAAGGAATTCTTGCTCAAACAAGGCTTTGAAATAGGCAAAGCTGATCCTACTCTCTTCACACATAAAGTTAGCAATGATATATTTGTATGCCAAATATATGTCGATGACATAATATTTGGTAGCACTAACAATGTGTATGTTGAGCAATTTAGTAGGACAATGACCAAGAGATTTGAGATGTCCATGATGGGTGAGCTAAAGTTCTTCCTTGGTTTTCAAGTTAAGCAAATGGAGGAAGGAACGTTTATTTGTCAAACAATGTACACCCATGACATGCTAAACAAGTTTGATATGGCTAAGGCAAATCCAATCAAAACTCCAATGCCAAGCAATGGACATCTTGATCTTGATGAGGAGGGTCCAGCCGTGGACATGAAGGTATATCGTTCCATGATAGGTTCCCTACTTTACCTTTGTGCATCTAGACCTGACATAATGCTTAGTGTGTGTATGTGGGCTCGTTTTCAAGCTAATCCAAAGGAATGTCACAATGTGTCTGTTAAGAGAATTTTGAGACACTTAGTGCTCACTCCTAACCTTGGCTTGTGGTATCCCAAGGGTTCCAAGTTCAATCTACTTGGCTATTCAGATTCTGACTATGCCGGTTGCAAGGTAGATCGAAAAAGCACTTCGGGGACATGTCAATTCCTTGGATGGTCCTTAGTGTCTTGGAGCTCTAAGAAGCAAAATTGTGTAGCCCTTTCCACCGCCGAGGCCGAGTATGTTGCAACTGATGCCTGCTGTGCTCAACTACTTAGGATGAAGCAAACCTCAAAGGATTACGGATGTCATTTCACAAAGATACCTCTTCTCTGTGACCATGAGAGTGCCATCAAACTTGCAAACAACCCTGTAGCACCCTCTAGAACAAAACACATAGACATTTGTCATCACTTCTTGAGAGACCACGAACTCAAAGGAGATATCACAATTCGCCATGTGAGCACCGAAAAGCAACTAGCTGATATCTTCACTAAGCCTCTCGATGACTCAAGGTTTTGTGCTTTGCGTAGTGAGCTAAACATTCTCGATTCTCATAACTTGGTTTGAATTCCAGCACACATGCAAGATTGATTGAGACACTAGATCGACATAGGAAAGGATTGTGAAAATTTTCATATAGTGTTTCAAAAGAATTTCAAATTCTAATACGAGATTCAATGCCATAGTTCTGTATTGATTATCTATCTCTGGCAATGAATCTTGGTGTCTCTGTGGTTAAACTTGAGAAAGAATGAGTGAAAGTGGCAATATATATGCAAGACAAGAGGCTGGAGCAGATTATTACAGCGTGCCACACGGCGGTGCTGCCTTTGTGTGGCAAGAAATGCGGCTTCGATGTGCGGCGATCCGCACTTAGGTTTCGGGCCCAACTCTGTCGAACCGGTAGGGGGGCCAAACGTTTTTCTTCTTTCCTTTTCTACCCCCTGGCCCGACCGGTCCTCTCTCTTTCTCCTCCGCCGACTCTTCCCTCGCCGCTCGCTCTCTCTCTAGCACGAAGGAGAGGCCGCCACACTCTCCGCCGCCAAGCTGTCCAGCCAGCTGCTGCTTGCGCCCGGCAGTGCCGCGCCACCGCCGACCCTCTTGCTCGTCCCCGGCCAGCTCGGCTCCCTTCTCCCGAGCTGATTCTCTCCTCAATCCACAAGGTACACACAAAGAAGGTAACCTAACCCTAGTTCATGGAGTTCTCGCCTGATCTATGCAATGTGTAGCTATTTCTCATGGATTTGTGTTCCTAAGTGGTGTATGAACTCTAGGAAAGGTCTTAGATGGTTGGGATCGATGAATTTCGTGTTTCCATGACTTAGGTGATTTACGGGGAAGGGGCGGCAATGCCGTCCCCAAATTGAACTTGACCGTTCTTAGCTGCTTCCAACAGCAAATATCCCTCAAATCACCTACCTGATGGAACCGTGAAATCGTTTGACTCCAAATATTGAAGAAATTTCCACTCTAGTTCATGCTCATTTCTTAATCCATGGGCAATCTGCATATTTAATGTGAATTTGTTTCTGAAATTGTGATAGATGTGTAGCCTGTGTTGAATGGATGTGTTAAGAAGTTTAGCAAAATGAATCTTGATGGTTTCAAGCAAGGGGGAGCGGTAGTGCCGCGTGCTCTCTGCACGGCAGTGCCGTGCCTCCTACGCGACAGTGCCGTGCAGCCTAGGTTTTCACCCTGGACAGCTTGCTCAGATCATCAATCTTCATATTTCTAACCTTTTAACTGCATAAATTTGGCCGTTTTATGCTCCATCAACAACGGAGTTTACGATCAGATTCTATCCTTTGCATAGATGGACCCTAGAGGTGATGCCGCTGGCAAGAGAAAGATGAGGGTCAAAGTTGTTGAGAAGAGGGGCAGAGGAAGGAAGAATCTTAACAGAGGAGCGGGCGGCAGCTAGCTTACGCTAGATCGACAGAGGAGCAAAGACTAGCTGCAGGGGTACAAAGATAGTACGAGGGGGGTGATCAGGGCACTCCCAGGCACATCACTGAGTTTGATGATAGCTACATGATGCCTGTGGAGGGTGTCTTTGAGCAGATGGCCCCTAATAACACTCAACCCATACCTGTGGTGAGCTACCTCAGAAAGCAGAGGGAGGTAGTAGAAGCTAGAGAGATCAATGTGTACACAGATGAGAGGACAGAGGGTGTGGATGAGAGGTTTTGGGTGGCTTTTCACTCAAACTTCTATCTCACGCCTCTCTTTCACTCCACAAAGAGCAAGATCACCACAGTCCACTTCATTGATTTCGAAAAGATGGCTGAAAAGGAAGAGCCTACATTTGATGAGGCTATTGAGGCTTGCAACAAGTTTGAGTCACAGATATCATGGCTTTCGGACATGATTGGAATGAAGAGATATTAAGTCGGTTTCATGCAACTTACCATTGGGACAAGCAAGCTGACACCATTCACTGGATGACAGATAGGAGGCACTACAAGCTTCACTTCATCACCTTCTGTCAGATTCTTGGATTTGGAGAAGAGCACAGGACCTACACTGATATGCATGACATTGAGCCTATTGAGTACAGAGTGATTAGGGACTGTTGGGAGAATCCAAGGGAGGCTGATGGCAAGAGGAAAGGTCTGAAGGGGTTCTTCTATGTGATGAACAATCTCTACAGATGCAACATTGACCCCAAGGACGGGGTAGCTTCTGATGTGAATGGGTATGCTAGGAACCTCTTGGCACAATTCAGGAATGATGAGACATTCAATGTTGGGAGGTTCATCTGGAGGCAGCTGGCAAACGCTATGGATGATGCTAGAAGGAATTTGCCCTATGCTCCCTACCTTATGTTCATAATTGAGAGGGTCACAGGGGCAAATCTTCTCTAAGGACGGATTCCACACCGCCTACAACATTGAGAAGACCCATGGTTTGGATGGTGGGAAGACTAGTGGTAGAGCCGGTGTTGGTGGCACTTCAAATGGCGAGAGGACCTTCGAGGAGCCCTCTACCTCTAGGCCCGGGGAGGAGAGGCACTAGCAAAGAAGGTGAAGGCCCGGCTGCGAGCCATCTTTGGGCACTGTGCCTACTCCTCACAGCAGAGCTATGAGACCCAAGCAGAGAGATCGGGCGGGCCTTCAAGAGTGTCGTGGAGAGACAGGGGACTTCCACCTCTTCCACCTATTCCTAGGCCACCTCGGTTGAGCTTCCGGACCTCTCACCCACGGCCAGCTCGGAGGCGGGCATCGTCGGACATACTTGGATCCTTTGCATATATGCTAGCTCGTCGCTCCACTCGACGCTCCACTCGCCTCGCCGTGCAGCTACTTCGAGGAGGAGGAGGACGAGACCACTTCCAGCGATCGGTTCGATGACACTAGTGAGGACTGATTCCTCCGCTTTTCTTCTTTTTTTTCTATGATCTTTTTGGTGTTTGATGCCAAAGGGGGAGAAAAAATTAGAAGAAAGTAGAGGGGTCAAACTTTTTGACGCCTTGGTGATGTTTCGAGGATGCCGCAGCGCTTGAAGCTTCGAGTTTAGATCCGATGAGAGTAGTTGTTTAGGTGTGAGTTGGAGAGAAACACTATTTTTACGTAATAATGCCACCTATGACTTGTTATTTCTCAGATTTGAACTTTTGCTTGTTAAACTCTATTTTATGATATTCTGCTACTAGTTTATTTCCTCATATATTGTCACATGTGTTGTGGATATATTTAAATGCGTATGCATCAGACGATGGGCACGGCGAGTGCCGCACCACACCAATCTTGCATGCATGCACTCACTTTTGTGTTCTGAACTTTCACGCCTATTTCATTTTTTTTTTGAAGGAAAACAGGGAGGGGGCCCCTACTGCGTGAATTTATTATTAAACAACTAAGTAAAGTTCTTACAACAAAGCTCAAGAAATAAACTTTCACGCCTATTTCATGCATCACATATATGTTTTACGTGACACTTAGTTCAGCACCCCACGCTAGCCATGGATGTAGGGGAGGCCCTACACGCCGTCTAAATGTGTGACATTGACTTCTATGTCGATTTGAGAATTCAAATCTCACTCACACATTTAGGGAGGCCTCACCGCACCTAAATATGTGAACTTGACCTATGTCAAGATTGAGGATTCAAAACTCACTCACATATTTAGGGGAGGCTCCTACATCCTTGGCATTCGAAAAATCTCAGTTTGACTTTACATCTTATGTAAGCTCTAATTTGGTTGTCATCAATCACCAAAAAGGGGAAGATTGTAGGTGCAATCAAGCTCTATGTGGGTTCTCGCGTTGATGACCACCGAATTAGGGGACAAATGAGATTTGCGAAGATGATATGCGGGGAATAAAATAAGGAGTTGATGTACGTGTCCAAAGGCATCTCATCAGCTAGATGGTGGTGTTTCCGGATCAAGACGTTTAAACTATTTCATATTTTGAATCTTGAGGGATCCTAGGACTCTTGGCTACATGTGGACTAAATGCTCAAAACTCTAATCCAGCCACAAAACACAATTCCCAGCCTGAACAGCCAGCAAAGCAACACTTTTCCCTCTTCACCGCCGATGGCGCCGCGTCGGTGCCACCTGCGGCACTAATCCGCCGGGTTCACGCAGTAGTGCGACTCTTAAATTTGACCGTTGGGTCCGTTGGGTATAAATACCACTTCTACCCCTCCCACAATGGTAACCTTTGGCTCACTTCATCTTCTTCCTCTCGCAGAACAGCCAGGAACCAACCTCTTGCTCTTTCTCACTCCTCCATTGAAGCACCTTGAGCTCCCCACTCAATCCCTCACTTCCCACCACGGATTTTTGAGGAAAAAGGCAGCAAACTTCGATTGGAGACCGGATCTACTACTTCCCCCATTCAAAAGAGCATTTGGTTCACGTTTGGCCAGAACCCTAGGGTTCTTTTCTCTTGGAGCTTGCTCCTAGACGGCTAGGCGTCGCCCTTGAGCTTGCCCCCTTCGTGTGCAGCCTTGAGAGGTTTGTAACCTCACATAAAATCAATACATTACCCCACATCTCTAGGGTTAACTCCCTAGACTTGTGAACGAGGGAAAAAGCAAGATGGTGGGCAAGCTAAGCCTTGTGTGGCAACCTCAACAACGTGGAGGTAACCCAGCCTTTGTGGCGACGGTGAACCACGGGATAAATCCTTGTGTCACTTGTGTTCTTTACATTCTTGCATTTAGATTCTTGTGAGCTAGGGTTTCATCCTGATCTACTTTGTTGCTGCGTTTCCGTCATATTTGGGTAGCCCTCTTGTGAAGTACTTGTGTGCAGGAACAAGTGTGAATCACGAGCATCAAACACCACGACTTTCGGATTCAGTCATTTACGTGAAGTGACACGCGGCGATGTCAGCGATATGCGCGGCGGTGCCGCCCTCCATCTTCGCGATCGCTGAGCACTCTCAATTTACGTCTCTGTTTTTCGCACCCACCGCCGGCGGCAAAGCCGCCGCATATCTTAACACGACATGTGATTAAGTTTTGACAATTCGATTTTTGGGGTCGACCTATTCAACCCCCCCCTCTAGGCTTCCATCGATCCTACACTCCTGCACGCGGACCTTGCCCTCCTCCTCCTCGGCGTCGTGTGTGGCATCCTCCTCTCACGAGGCCACGTCCCCCTCCTCCGGCGCGGCCCATCCTCCTCCAACCCCAACGGCAAGCTGCAAGCTCGGATCCCGGTGGTGGACAGCGAGGTTCGAAAGTGGTGGTGGATACCGACGCGTCGCCGCAGCTTGGGGCGGCGGATCCCGACGGCCTCGAGCGGCAGGGGCCCCGATCCGGCGGCGGCAACCTAGATCCGGGCACATTAGGGTTTAGGGTGGTTTGGATTTTTTATTCGCTTTTCGGATTAACGGTGGCGTGTTACAGAAACGCCATGGTAAATCACGGATTAACCGTGACCCTCCACGGCCTCTAACCACTTTTCCGTGGCCCTTTTCGCCGCGTCCCACCGCGCACTCCACCTGATCGCAGGGCAAGCTCGCCATCGGCCTCGACGCCGAGCAGCAGACCGCCCACTGCTGCCATTCGACGGATCACGCGCCGCCATTGGCTTCCACTGGCCCCGACACCACTCCTCCTCCCCGTCTTCACGCCCACGTTCCTCCTCGAGTTGCTAGGCTCCCCGCGACCTGGACGCACTCCTCCTCCCAAAAAGACACAGCGCGTGGGTGTGGCGTCCGAGCCGAATGGGTGTACTACAGTTGGAGTTCGCGGCGCAAGGCGTCATTCGTGTTCAATGGAGTGCACTGCAGTTCGTGTGTGCAGGTAGGTGTTTGATTGACTGAATGCAGTTCTTGGTTGAATTGAATGAAGATGTGTTGTGATCGAACATGGACATCTTTAATCAAGATGTGTGGTGATCGATGGGGTTCCCGTGCTCAACATGTCGCCGTCGTAATCTTGAACTGGGAAAAGAGGCAGAGAGGGTGGAGGGTGAGCTGCCATCCATGGACATGCTCACAGTTGTTCGACCAATTGCTTCAAAGGGGTGAAGCTACCTGTAAAGAAAGAGGTGACTCTATCCAAGCCAAGCCAATCAACCAAACACACTAGTTTGCTAGCCAGGCTTCAACATCGCATGCAACCAAACAAGTGTATCTTGGCTTGCTAGAGGCAGGCTTGGGCTAGCCCGGCTTAGTTTTGCTAACCAGGCTAGTTTAAGAAACGAACCAAACACACCCTTAGGCTCCTATTCCATTGGAGCCAGTTTTCTATCCTTGAGGATTCTTCCTAAAAAACTGGATCATTCAACTTTTTTTGAAAAAAAAATCTTCAGCATTGCTTTTGATGTCATCTTATAAAAGGATATAAATAAGAGCGATGGACCAATAGAATGTGCACTTTCTATATGATGGTTCATCTATCACAGGCTTAATCTGATACGTATGTGGGTGTTGATGTGCTAGAAAATTAATGGAAATAGTTCTATCTATAATTTTTATGGTATATTAAAATTTTGTTTTGTGTGAGTGAATTTAGCTTGCCAAGCTACGGGCCTAGGATTTACACTTAACAGACTGATTAAATACCCCGAGATAATGTAACTAGAAAAAGGAATACTGATTGGTAACAAAATAGGAGTCTGTAGTGTTTTCCATGATCAGTTAAAAGAACAACTACCTGGGCAAGCAAATAACGGCTGAGTACGTACACGTACCTTTTCATTGAATAGATTAAGAGCTTCTTCAGTTGACAGACCTACGACGCTGACCACTTGTTCGTCGTTTTGGTTTACGCAATGCAGAGCTACACTTCTTTCGTTTGTAATGACAATGGTCTTGCTATTAGTAGTAGGCTGTGACAAACCCAAGGCCTCAGTTATGGTCTCCCATTCATCCGTGGACCGCAGGCCATCAAGAACAAGCAGCCATCCCGTATGGCTCTGCAGTAACAAGCGGCACTCTTCAGTAGGGTCTCGGCCACCTTCAAGGATATCAATCAACATCAACAAACCTTCCTTGCCTCGACCAATATTATAATCGGAAAAGAATACCCGAAGCAGACCCAGAGAGAGCTCTGCCAGACTGAAGGGATGTGGCACGTCCACCCAGAAGTAGTAATGGAACCTGCACTTGTCCTCGGTGTCAAACATTTTTTTTGGTGTAAGACCAACGGACCGCTGTTGATTTCCCAACACCAGCGATCCCACACACTGATGCCACAGGAGGACATCCTTCTGCTATACAACTATTGATCAGTGTCTCCCCAAACGACCGCCTTTTAGTAAGATGAGGATCAGAGATGCTTCTCATCCAAGTAATAGCCCTTTCACGTCCAGTACTAAATATTGGGCGTTGTGCCTGCAATAGATGAAGGAGAGTGAGTCCCTGCTTATAACATGTTCAATATGTATACCATCAAATTCACATATATATATGCCTGCATTGTATTGCAATAATTTTATTTCAAACTAGTGTCAACAAATTAACCATGCATCTCGCATACACATACCATGCCCATGTCGACTTCTTTCGCTGACATGGACCAAGTGCTCGTCGTTACCATCTACGCAGTGCCGTGCCACAGTTTGGTCATCCGTGACGACGACCACACAGCATTTATTAGTAGGCCCATCATCGGGTAAGATGGTTCCAGATTTCACCAGGTCATCCCATTCTTTCGTGGACCGCAGGCCATCGACGACCACAAGCCAGTTTCCGTATTGACGAAGACCATTACGGCTGATTTCAATCAACTCTTGGTCCTTGGCTTTGCATAACACATACTTCAACTTTGTACCACCAAAAATATCAAACAATACCTGTAAACCACCATTATAGAATCCATATCCCGCCAAATCCATAACAAGGCGTCTTGCGAACTCCCCGGGCAGAACGGACGACGGTCGTCTACCACAGGAACAGGAACCCATCGCATGCACCCGAAACTCACTCCGTCCAATATTTCCGGATTCTGCCGTACGCTGAGGTACGTCTTTTGACAACACTTGATTTCCACGGACCGTCACCGTACACAGAGATCACACCACCACACTTTATTTTCCCGATGAGTTTGTCCACAGAACTGTCACTCCGCCCTGTGACCTGCATCAGGTATAAGTTGTCAAATTGAAATGCCTGCGGGTATGGGTTTTTTTTTTCGTGTAGGGCTTTTATTATTAGTTCCTTGCCTTGGTTTATTATGCTGAGAAGAATATCGTTGATTTATCTTCTTCTTTTCTAGCTTGTGTGCAGAGAATTAATGTTGAGGCTCCATTGGGAGCCTCAGTAATAGTAAGATAAGATAGTTCAATAAAAACAAATAGTAAGGTAAGATAGTCGTTGGTTCCCATCTTCGCAATTGTGTAAAACAAAACAACATAACCCACCAATTTATATTTAAATAACTCAACTATACGAATTATAACATAATTTTAGGTAAACTAAACTTTGCATCAAACTATTTACCTACTATTATGATTACCACTTCTTTAAATATTATATAATCTAAAAAACTTCTTTAAATCTACAATTAATTTTTCAACATCTTTTATTCTGAAATTTAAATTTTTTAAATAACAATATATATAAGGGAGGTTAATTATTGCATACCACATGTGAATATTTCTTCCTAGCCTTTGATATTCCTTTTTCAAGTAAACTCATTATATGATTTCAAATTTCTTCTCAAGGTTAGCACTATTACCCTACCCTAGAACTCACTTCAAGCTCTACCACTGATATTTGTTGGGGAACAGTACCTCGCCCGGATCGCCAATCAGTCTCATTCCGCTTGCTCGCTCACAACACTGCCTCTGAAGTGATTACGTTAACGTTTCTGCAAACCCCAAGAATACGGACTGGCGAAGGCACCATTCATGGAAGGGACCTTCGCATAAGGGCTCAACTACGGGCCTTGCTTGTCTATTTGAGACTAACCTCGTGTCATGTCTATTTGAGACTACCGGGCCCGTGAGCGAAAAACTGAGCCCTTGCCTCCATCTTTAGCCAGGAAGGAGTCATAGCAAGGGCCTCAGGCCACGCTCATCTGTTCAAGGATAAGCCAATGACACACGCCACAGGCGGATAGGGCCCGTGCCTCTGACAACCCGCGAATCTCGCCGCTGCAGGTCGGACTGACAAGTGATGTGTCTGCCACCACACTTCCTAGAGCAGTGTAGAGCCCTACCACCCTGCCATCATTACTCCATCAGTGTATTTGCCGGCCACGGCAAACCCCTTTTGCGCTTAGGCGCCCCATTAGGCCCCATGTAACCAAGCCTCAGGAGCGAATCTAACGGGGCTATCAGAGCCAGCCGGGCTACAGTTCAAGGCCTCGGTCCTCGGCACGGTGCTATGGGACAAGAGAACCACAACGATCCAACTACGTCGCCACGACCAAGTCAGCAGTAGGCGAACAGGTTATGATGATATCCCTAGCATAGGAAATCATCACGATTGTAAGAACGGGCCCTCCCCTTCGATTATAAAACTGGAGTGCCTGGTGCCTAGAAGGAGGGCCTTTTCCTTCTTTGCCTTCCTACAGTAGATTCCAAGGAGAAGAAGAGGGCATTCGTTCCAGCTCTCACTGTTCTTCTTCTTCTTCTTCTTCTTCTCCTTCCTCTCACCCTCACGAGACTTGGAGCCCCAACTCCTCTCTCAATGTCTTGTAATCCCCTACTACGAGCACATCTCGTGCAAGATAACACGAGAACATCCCCACTGATGGACATAGGGTATCTGTGCCTGAACCGGGATAAAGCGCTCACGTCTTTCTTTTTTGTGTCCTTCCTGCACACCATCCGGAGTAGGGAGCACGTGGTATCATTCACTAGTCAGTTACTTGAGACACCCCGTTTTCAGGACACCAACAGTTGGCGCGCCAATTAGGGCCGCTAAGTGCTATACTCATTTTCCCATCATACTCCGGATGGCCAATCTCGAGATCTCCATCTTCCTACACAAAGGTCATCAAACTCAGAGCCGGAGCACACGGGCTAGCACAGCTCTGGGCTCCCCTTTTTTCATCCTAATCAAGGAGCAGTGGAGCATCTCCTCTCCATTCCTCTTGTCCATCTGTGGTGAGCAATTCTAAAGTGCTTCACCGACGACTGTGCCTCCATTAGCGTCGGTAGGGTCGCACACTAGCCGGGCAGGGTCCTAGCCTTCGCTCAGCATTCCTGCTCCCTTCTAAGCTGGGACCCTGATCGTCGGTGACAGTAGCTTGGTCGTGTCCCTGACCGCGCTGCTAGCCGGGACCCTCACCGACGATAGCAGCTTGGGCGTGGCCCAGACTGCGTCGCTAGCCAGGACCTTGATCGGCGACAACGGCTTAAACGCGTCCCTGGCCGCACCGCTAGCCGGGCCATACCACTATGGTCCGGCCGCACATGAGCGCCTCTAGACTCACCGCCCGCTGCGAGATGCGGAAACCCGTGACATGTCCATGGACATTCATATGGCGCCACCGAGGACTACCACGCGCCCTACCCAACGGTCGCCCGCATAACGCCGACTACCGGAGGCCATCCTCTAGGACCCAGCCACCGAAATCTGCACCACCGCCGCGCATGGCCAATACCCCTCCACGCATGCCCATCTCGACAAGAAAGGTTGGGTGATTACGCCGCCAAGCTCGTAGGCTCTTCACGACGCCCACAACGGCGTATGGACAGAAGGGATGACAAGCTCCGATGTGCTGCTCTTCCACGCTTGTGTCATCATCCACGCCCGGCCACACTTCCTCCACCTCACCGACAAGTCGCAGGAAGCCTAGCCCCGTGGTCACAAGCAAATGATCCACTTGCTGCCCAACACCGCAACATCGACTGTCCACCACGATGTCATCATGCTAATGTATCCTTGGCAATCAAACTTCCTCTCCTTTCCCTTTATTTTTTCCAGTTGCAGACTGGTTATGAAGGAAGTCATGAACGAAGGAGGCGGCAGGCGCAAACGGCGTGCTTGAAAAAACGAAGGCATCCAACACCGATGTAGGGACAGTCCGAAAGTTGCATCGAAAACAAACCCTACCCATTGTTTGCTGCAGGTTTTCACCGGTGTGAACTGGCCACACCAGGAATTTTCTCAACGCCCCAGCGTCGGTCATGCATCGAGAAACTTAGGCACTCCCATCCATCAGAATGGTAAGCTAAGCCCCCCACGCCTATTTCATTTCTCAAAATTATCCTTGTGATAAGATTGTTGTTAGCGAATGCATACAACCTCAAACTAACATGTGGCTCATTCGACTTGGCAACCCCCCAAGTCACACATAGGTCAGGAGATCGTAGGTTGGCCCAATGAAGGGTTCGACAGCCGGTTTGGCCACCCGAGTAAGGGACCAAACAGAAAGAGGGATCCACTAGCGGTCGGATAACCGGATGCTCCGGTATCACGGGCCCCTTAGTTTTGTATTCGAGTCCCAGTGCCAAAGTCTACATATTGTAGGGTTTATTCAAAAAAGGCTACGAAGCCCTCAGGGTGACTGAACCACCCCTGGGAACCGCCAATATGACCACTAGGATCTATGGAAATCAGACACTAGCACCTCTGTCGAATCCCTAACGAACGAGAGAATTTACCTGCTTGCAACATACCCTATGCTTCAGATTGTCCCAGCGAGCGAATCAACGAGAACATCCAACCCTCCTCCTTGCTACAAGGATGCGTGAGGGGAAAACCGAAAACAATCTCCGGGCGCGCGCGTGCCGACCCTCTTCCTTGCGGAGAGGATGCGTGAGGGGCCAAACCCGAGCAAGTCGGATAAAGGACGCCACCAAATACCGAGACCTGCCCTGTCAAGGGAGAATATGTAAGGTAAGCATCCAAAACCAAACTGACATCCCCTTATGTTGACCGCGAATTCTGCGGTGCTCGGGATTGCCGTTAGTCCGAGGCCACTCGCACGCCCACCTCTCCACGAATAAAAAGAAAGGGAGGGGGCTCCTCCTGAGATGATTCTCTCCTTTGGGAGGGAACCAGTCACCAAGCTTGTCCAGCTCAGGGGCTCAAATGTCGGCCTCTCAAGGGACTCTCATCCCACATTCCACAACCAAAATGATTAGGGGGCACGACATCAATATGGCCAAGGTCTGAGCTATCAAAAGCTCAAGATGCATTAAGTCGTAGGCTTGTTAAAGCATGGCTTGTAACTAGGTCTTGGGTCCAATTGGGCGGAACCGAGATTTGACTAATTCCTTTACCAGAGGAAGAAACAGAGCTTCGAGCCCGCCACGCTTTAGGGGCCCGAGAGTTGGCTTCTCAGAGGAACTATGGCCCACGACAAAACACCTGAACTAAGAAGCGCGACACCTAATATGGCCAAGGTCTGAGCAATTGAAGTGCTCATGGTGCCTTAAGTTGTAGGCTGATCTGAGAGGTCACGACGTGTGACAGAGCTCCAGATCCTATTGGCTAGGTCTGAGTCCCTAATAAGGAACAAGGGCCCTGAGCCCGCTGCGCTCATAGGCCTCTCGGGTTTGCTCCTTGGGGGCTCGAACCCCGGCCTCTCAAAAGACTCTCGTCTCACAACCAAGAATGATTGGGGGCGCAGCACCAATACGGCCAGGGTCTGAGCAATTAGAGTGCTCATGGTGCCTTAAGTCGTAGGCTGATCTGGGAGGTCACGATGAGTGACAGAGCTCTGGATCCTATTGGCTGAGTCCCTAACATGGAATAAGAGCCCCAAGCCTACCGCTCACAGGGCTCTCGGGTATGCTCCTCGGGGCTCGAACCCTGGCCTCTCAAAAGACTCTCGTCCGACAACCAAAAATGATTGGGGGCGCATCAATATGGCCAAGGTCTGAGCCATCAAAAGCTCAAGGTGCCTTAAGTCGTACGGCTTGCTAAACTGTGGCAAGTAACAAGGTCTCAAACCTAGAGGAGCAGATCCGAGATTCAATGGGTTTCCTCACCCGAGAAGGTGATAAAGCTGCGCAGCACGCCTTTAGGACAAGGTGTACGACCCATGCCAAGGTGTCAAACTGAAAATGGTCGAGGAATGTGACGGGAATGCGGACAAGGTCTGAGCTATCAAATGCTCGGCCTGCCTTACGTCATGGGCCCATGAAATCATGGCAAGTTGGAAGATCCCATTAACGGGTCTGAGATCTCACAATGATCCCTGCTTTCCCTTTGGGAGTACTTGCAGGACATAACCAACCTCTATCAAGTGGGAGGTGTAGGCTCCCCGCTAAGATTTGCCCGCTCACAACTCGCCAAATGCTCCAAATCGTCTTCATGAGAGCATCGATGGGAACATCCACCATCCTCCTCGTGAAGAGGATGCAAACGGAGCAAATAAAAAATGACCTTCGAATGAAAACACCATCACCCCTAGTTTCTTCATTCCATATTACACCAGGATAAAAGCGGAGGACCTAGCCTAGCCTAGCCTACTCCTCCTCGGCAGCGACGAGTGCATCGACGTTGGCAGCCGCAACCACGGCGTCGGCTGCTCGGGAGTAGAGGTGGATGATGGTGCGGTAGGAGTCTATGGTCTCCTCATGCAGGAAACCCTCCATGAAGGACATGATGGCATCCGCCGCCGCCGACTCCATGGCCAGCCCTATGACAGCGCCCACGGGCGGGAGGCCGCAAACGACGGCTGCACGGCTCCTATCCATGTTGAGCTCGGAGCTGCTCCACCTCCGCAGTGCTCTCTAAAAACGATTGAGATAAAAATCAAAACTTAGTCGAGAGAAAGACAAGGTTCGACGGAAACTTACCGACAAAGGCACGATCCGCATGCTTACAATGCAGCTGCATCATCTTGATATGTTGCGCCAGCACATCGATTGCTTGTCCCGCCTCCAGAAGACGAAAGCGGAGCCCTTGAAAGGCCCCCGCCTTGGAACCTGTGCTTGGGGAATGGCAGGTGCGACGGGGGCCGGGCTGCAGCAGCGCCCACCGCACCGGCCGGAGCCGCCACCATCGGTGCTGCGGCCGCCGGGCGCTGGGGCTAGCACCGCTGTGGCACCCGACGGGCCGCCTAGACAAGGATCTAACGCGGCGGAAGTGCGCCAGCACTACCGCGTGGACGACAAACGACCGGGGAGTCCGCTGAGTCCGAGGAAGAGGAGATTGCCATCTCTGCAGAATGAAGCCGGGAAGGAAAGGGTTTGGGGGCAAGAATGGGAGTAGGAACCGAATGGCTTAAGAGACTCGGGGCTCAAGGCTTTTATAGGAGGAAAGCAACGGTTCTCAGCAACCACTTCACCTTCCGTAGCTATAATCGACGGGTCCACTCGCCTCGAACGCTCGATTCCCACTCGGTCAAACTACCCCGTAATAACTCATCCTCGGAACTCGGAGCACCATCCGACAATTGACGAACCAGCTGGCGCCCGAGACTTAGAGCCGTTGGAGGGAACCACGTGCCTTCAAGTCTCGGAGTTTCAACCGCCCTACAATAACTCCGACCTCGAACTCGAATCGCCATCTAACGTTATGGAACCAGTCGTCCCCCATGACTTGGAGCCTTTAAGGCACCCACTTCCCTTGGGGGTTTAACAGATATCAAAAGTATCAGTGCACGGAGTGACCCACTCATTCACGCCGCGGGGCTAATTTTGGTGTTCATAAAAATGGAACCCAAGAGGATTCATTAAAGACCTAAGGCTCATGATTATCCAAAAGAGGGAGGGCCACCGTGGGGCAGTAATCCTAGGATGAAACCCAAGATCCGCCCAAAAACGGTTGTAGCGGCGGTGTGCAGACACGAGCCTCGGTTCAGGCGCCGCCGCCAGGGCCCGCGGAGCGAAAAAATCGAGACCTTGCCTCCTTCTTTAGTCGGGAAGGAGTCATAGCAAGGTCCTCCAGCCATGCTCATCCCTTCAAGGATAAGGCAATGACACATGCCACAAGAGGATAGCGCCCGGTGCCACCAAGACCTACAAATCCCGGCCACCGCGGTTGCCGAACTCACAAGAGATGCGCGCCACCACCACCCTTCCCGCAGCAATGCAGAGCCCCCACCCTGCCATCATTACTCCGCCGCTGGACTTCAGATATGGAAAACCCGTTGCATCGCGGCCCCATCGCTCCATGTAACTAAGCCTCGGGAGCCGAATCCAACGGGCCATCGAGCTAGCCAGGGCTACTGTTCAAGGCCTCGGTCCTCAGCAGACCACTATGGGACAAGAGAACCATGACAATCCAACTCCATCGCCACGACCAAGTCTGCAACAGGCGAACAGGTTATGAAGACATCCCTAGCATAGCAAATCACCACGATTGTAAGAACAGCCCCTCCCCTTCGGAATAAAAAAGGGGGAGTGCCCGGTGCCTAGGAGGGGGTTTTTCTTTCTTTGCCTCCCTACAAGAGATTCCAAGGAGAGGAAGAGGGCATTCATTCTTTTCTTCTTTTTCTCCTTCTCCATCCTCTCACTCTCACGAGACTTTGAGCCCCTGCTCCTCCCTCAATGGCTTTTAAACCCCTACTACGAGCACATCCCGCAAGGTGATAACACGAGAACATCCCCCCTCAATCGTTGGACGTAGGGCATCCGTGTTCCTGAACCAGGATAAATCCCTCACGCCTTTCTTTTTTTGTGTCCTTCCTGCACACCATCCGAGTAGGGAGCACGCGACATCATTCACTAGTCGGTTACTTGAGACACCCTGGTTTTTAGGACACTGACAATAGGAATTAATAAGTTCAAAAATTCAGATTCGTGACGTCATAAGATGTGGGCAAAGAAAGAGCAACCATAGTATGAGCTAAGGTTTAACTAAACTAAAATTAAAACATATTCAACCTATACATAACTACATAAATGCTATCCAAAGATAAACAAATTGTAGTGTATAAGTGTAAAAAACATATATATATATGAATAATTGATAAGCTTATCACAATTTAATAGTGGATACTAAGCATCTATTATGCCGATTGTTTTCAAAAATGAAGAAATAATATAAATAAATTATTAGTCAGTGGAAGTAAACAACTAACTGATGCTAATGTCTACTAACATATTCTAGCCCGTGCTACAACATGGGATGATGGACAAGTAGCACTGCACATGCATTTTGATGGACATCTTTATAAATAGAAAAAGGAGGAAGTAACAATACATGGGAAGGAACTTGTATCGACCAACAAATAAGCCATGCAAGTACTGTAATTGTTGTTGATTTCTTCGGGGAACTTACCTTTTTATAAAATGCACAAATAGATGGGCGTCCGTCAGTGAAGCAGTGGAGCTCTGACACTAGGTACGGAATCCCCGTGCACATGATCGCTTGATGCAAGTTTTGCGTCGACACGACTATCCGGCTGCCCTTCTTATTGTCGGGCAGGTACATTCTGATGGTGTTCCATTCTACCAAATCTGAGACATCTTCCAAAACAACCAGGTACCGTTCTTCCTTGGCCACTTGTTTTATGAGCTCAGCAGTGCAGGTAGGACCATCACTGGTTGCTTGGTGGTGAGAGGGGCCCTCGAACAAGAGTTGAGCTGCCAAAGTGTTGAGGAAGGCTTGAAAGTTAAAAAGGACGCGTAATCTTGACCCAGGCGCAGCGGTTGAACGATTGGCAGATTTCCTCGCCCTGGTAAGCCGTGTGGATAAGCCTGACGCATTACGAAGACCATCACCTTCCCATATCCAGATTACTTGAAGATCTTCACCAACTACTTCACTGGTGATCAATTTTTCGAGGCTACCAACGGTACGTAATGTATCAGTCTCATCCATCCACATTTGTAGTAGCATCTGGAATGCTGTTGATGATAGGTTGGCGACGGTTGGCTTCATGGTCTTGGAGTCCAAGCCAGAGCACGACCCGGAGTCATCGCTGCTGAAGAGGTTGTAGCGTGTGTTCCGTTGGCTCACATCAAGGACCCTAGCCTTGAGCAGCTTCATCTCGGCAGCAGCCTCGTCGAGGTGCCGTGGTGGCGCCAAGTGCCGTGGCACCGCCCAGGATGGCACGAAGCGCCACCAACATGAACACCGCGACTTGTCCTTCTCCAGGTGGGCGACGAACTCAACCCAGTCTTCTACGTTAAAGGCCAGGTCACGGAGCTGACGCACCCAGGTCCTCACCACCTCATTCTTCCTGGCACGCTCCTTGTTGGCAACCTTGAGGAAAGATTGCATCATCTGGAACTCTGCGGTGATGAACTCTAAGTCCTGCTGGACTCCTTCCTTGAGCTTATCCTCCTCCTCTATCGCCCACTGGATCCGACTGAGTGCTCCCTCCACCACCGTCTTGGTCAATCCAAGCGCCAACTCCGCCATGATGAATTACACTGCAGCAAAAATAAGCAGCAATCATTCTTGAGCTCAGGCGACTCAGTGAAAGTAATCTATGATGTTGTTAATTACATGGATCAAAAAGGAAATAAAGTATCAGCTGTACTGGCGAATACAGGTAATGTACAACATTGATAATACGTCAACTAATAATGGACCCATTACCAAAACGGGTGACAATAATCAAGAGTATAAATGGCTCTACCCACACTACGTAGAAAAAACAATTTGTAGAAATGCCAGTCTTTTACTCTACGGGTGTTTATATATTGAGCTGCCCCTATAAATGGTTCTCAAACGAGCCACCCCTATAAATCGATTTGTAGTTTGGTGTTTTTAGCCATCCCTACAATTAGTGTCCATTTATAGGTGTAGCTCTTATCCAGCCGCCCCTATAAATCGATTTATAGGGGGCGGCTCTATATTGAGACGCCCCATCGCTGAATATTTAAAATGAAGTATTAAAATTTGATTTTGTTTTTTTTCAAATTGACCTCATATAGAAAAAGGAAACATATCTAGTGCAAACCAACCCTCCATGCAACTATGCAAACTTCTAATCATATCCACAAGATGTAGATCCAAGGGGCACGAGGTGATAACCATGGGAGATGTGGGAGGGGGGATTTGCAAAATTGTGGGCAGGCGCTTAAGTGTAAATTTTGATACGCTGCCTCTAGAAAAATGGCCAAACTAAAAATT
This sequence comes from Hyparrhenia diplandra, assembly GCA_015847255.1. Lineage (NCBI taxonomy): Eukaryota > Viridiplantae > Streptophyta > Magnoliopsida > Poales > Poaceae > Hyparrhenia > Hyparrhenia diplandra. The sequence continues at coordinate 792,396 of JADLZK010004916.1, read as the reverse complement.
TGTAGATAAATCTAAAAGTTATGAATCTTTGTTGTTATGGACTTTTTGTTTGAGTTCATTTGGTGCTTCAAAATACTATTTAAAAATATAATTTTAAATTATTGAAGAACACTTATTTGTTTTTAAATTTGTGGTTAAACTTGTAACTAGTCTTTCTCCTCGTGACTAACTCTAAATTTGATGGGTTTTTTTTCTCAAACTTTCTAAAATCATGGTGTATCAAGATATTTTGTTGTTACTGCTATTCATTTGGTCATCTTTTTTGTGTGTACAATTCAAAGATTAAATTTAAAAAAATATATAACTTTGAACAACATTTTGAAACATCCAAGATTTTAGCTGACTAAGTCATGAACATAAAAGTTCTATAAATCATCAAGATGTACACTTTTTGTTTTGGCCATTTTTTCATATGATAGTGAAATATATATCTCGCTTGTAGTTTACTTAAATAAAAGAGACATATATAAGATTTGTGAATAATTTAGAATCACCATGTTGAATGAGTAAATGACCAAAATAAACTTCGTAGATCCTGACAAGCTATAGAATATTGTGGTTGGCAACTTTTTCATTTCAATTCATTTTGTCAAGAAAACTACGCTTGAAATTTAAAATTTCAAAATTTGATTTTCCAAACAACCTAACATTGAGAAACAACCAAAATAAACTTTGTAGATCTTAAGAAGTTATGAAACTTTGTAGTTGGCAACTTTTTTATTTAAAATCAACTTGTCATGCAAAATAATGTTTGAATTTTAAAAATTTTCAAACAATCTCAGATGGAAAAACAATCAAACTAAAAATTGTCGATCTCAAAAGTTATGAAATTTTGTAGCGCCGGGTGTCAGCGCCGGGTGCTGCCATCTTTGGTTGCCGCCCGCCTCCCGGCACAGCCTGGCCCCAGCCCACCGCACCACCAGCATCGTGGCCCGGCGGTTGGCAAACGGAGCCTCTAGCCCGGCAGACTCGAGGCGGCGCTATAGTCGACTAAGTTGACATCCACTGCCGGGCTGACTCGATGCTGCCAACGCCGCAATCCGAGGCTTGTGGCCACCCATCGTATCATCATTTGTGGCCCCATCTCAAGCTGACGGGGTGTCGCCGTTGACAGCTTGCCGCTGTGCGCCGGACCCCCTCGCCGAGGGCTTTGTAGCGGCCCTAGGCAACCTACAGTCCCTAGCAAGGTAGTGGAGGCCGCAACAACGCAGGCAACGCTGCGGTAGATAACAAGATGCCAAACAGTGTGAGTAGGGACAAACAGTTGAAACACCTGTCCCGGTTACCAGGGATCTTCCGGGAGGCGGTCGCGAGCGAGGCTCCACTAGAGCTGTCGGGTGCATCTGCTAGCAGGGAAGGATGTCAGGCTACCCATCGGCTTTGGGGGCGGACATCCTTCCACGGTGACCTAGGTGCAGTCAGGTAGGAACACGACCTTCCGCTGGCCAAGCATGAATGTCGCCACAAGCTACGGACGCGGTCAACCATGCATCCCCCCGCCTTCTCCGAGGCACACGTCATCCACCAGCCGCCTTGCCATGGCCCAGAGCCATGGCTAGACCACATAGCGCTTGCTATGTTTAGTTCGGGTAACTGTGCCCGGTACCCGAACTACCCGAGAGTCACCACTCGTCAGAGTCCCGTCCCTGCGATCCAGTGACTAAATTAATCATGCAAACACCACGATCCATGCACTCTAAATAAATATAGTCAAGTCCAAGTTGTCCAACAGGCCAAACATCTCCCGCGGCCCATCTAGCATCACCTCCCGTTAGTCACCTCCACACGTTCTTCTCAAAAAAAAAAAAAGTCACCTCCACACGTCTCCAGGCTCACGGTCTCAGCCTGCGCTGGTGCGGCGACGGCCAATGCCACGCACCCAGAGCGAAGTCGACACCTCCCTTTCTCCCCCACTGTGTCCTCGTGCGTAGACTTTGGGTAGATCGGGTATATCCGAACCCGATCCCGAAATTACGGGTACCCGAATTTGCGGGTAGCGATTTTTCGGGGCTAAAATTGGGTAGCACTTTCTATTATCTGAATTTCATATTACCCGAATTACCCGACCCGAATTAATCGGGTAACCCGAATGCCCAGGGTGAGTTGCGCCTCATGGGGGCACCAAACATCCTTTGATTGCGACGGGCGACCTTCGGTTAGGACGAGGCTATCTCAAAGCACCGACGCGCCGTCATCCGCCCACCGGCTGTGCTACAAGCACCCCCGAGAACGGCCTTCGGGTACCGAAAAAGGCTCAACAAGGGGAGACAAGGTGAACGACGGGCTCGAGGCGGCGGCAGATGGGCGAATGAGGAAGGAGTCGAGGCCGGCGCCACCAGATCCTCAACTGTGTCATTGTCATCGACCGCGCTTTTGTGATGTCCTCATCGATGACCAGCGACTCGCCCAAAGAACCGTGCCGGCGACGAGGCTAGGGAGGGGGCGGCCCCTGGGTGAAGCTGTGGCTATGAAGGCAGTGGAGGTCGCCGCCGGCCGTATCATCGCCCAGCGTGGGGACGCTAGCCCCGGTGGAGCGCTGTTGCCGCAATCCCCGCGCATCAGCCACCACCGGGGAGAGCGCAGCTCACGCCGAGCCGCTTCGTCATGGGCAGCCAAGAAGCTGCCATAGGTCCAATAGGCCCAAATGTCATTAGCGCCCAATAGGCCCAAGGATCATTAGCTTAGCCGCTAAGTTAGATTGGCCCCTCTCTATATAAAGAGAGGCAGGTTTGTCATTTAGGATTAAGCAATGAACAATGAAACAATTCTAGTCTCCCCAATCTCTTAAGCTCTTAGCAAAGCATAAGGCCTAATTATCCCAAATATCCCTAATATCCATCATCTACATTACACCTGGTATCGAGATCCGTTTCGACACCATGTCCGCCTCCCGGTCATCCACACCCACCCACCCGATCTCCACCAACAACATCACCGGCCAAAGAACAATCTCCCACCCGCCTTCCCACCGCCAGATCCATTCACTCGCCAGCGGAGGGTATGGACCATTTCGCAGAGCGGTGGGATCAGGGCTTCGTCGTGATGTTCCAATCACTGGGCTGCTCACCGGGGAGAAAAATGTAGAAGGAACTCCACGCAGCGGTGCCTTCAGCGGCAGCGCGGATTCCCTCGGCACGCCGGTGCTGTCCCTTCATGGGGAGAAGCACCTTGTTGTGGTCTCCGGGCCATCCCATGGCCGCTATCGCAAGAGCAGGCCGCCGCGGCGCCGCAAGTGCAGGGGCGTTTTTTTCTACGGGCGATGCGGAAGATGCGCATGTTGTTCATTCCTCCTTGCAGCGGCGCGATCAGCCGCCACGCCCGCTTATATTTCCTCGCTACGTTCGAGGTATGGTGCCTACCAAAGACCAACCATCGCCGTCGGCGGCGGTGCAAACACCACTGCACCATGAACTGCGGTGGATGTCTGCCTCTGCTCAGCGCCCGGACCGCCTCGCTGCCACATCCTTCCTTCATCCGACATGAAGCCGACGCTCTTCCCATGGGATCCTGAACGATGTCGGCACCGACACCTTCCTCCTCCACCATCCAGTACTGCAGCTCGAGGACGAGCTGGTCCTCAAGGGAGGGGGAGATGTCATGGGCGCCAAAAGGCGGCCATGCAGAGTGGCTAGAAGGCAGGGCCATCATCCCTCAAATTGTGGAGATCGGTTTCCTATTTTTAGAGTCCTCAGGTTTTGTTACAGCCGCATGGCTAGTTTCCTAAATAAGATTAGATTGAGTACTTTCCAAGTTTGTTAGAGCCAATGGTTATATATAGTTCTTGTACTCGCACTTGAAGATTAAGCAATAGAACATCAATCAAATATCTCTTCCTCCCCAATGACTACCAAGCGCCTAGGGCTGCTACCCTAGAACCTAAGCCTGCGGCAGAGGGGTATAACCTCGCCGGAGAAGACACTATCCCCATTAGGGTTAAGCCTTTACATCTCGGCTTACCTCTGTTATTAAAGACTAGAATATGAAATAATTTATGTCCACCGGGATCCCATGGGAAGAGCGCCCCGCCGGCTTCATTGGGGCTGAAGGGTGGAGCTTGAACCAGCCCGCTCGGGCGTTGGAGTCGGCTAGGACGACGGCAGAAACAAGGATGCGTGAGGCGGCCATAGCCGCGATGCCCGATGCCGGAAGGTGCCGCTTGTTCGCCGTAGTGGAAGTGCCCATGGTTGGACCTCCCCTTCACTTGGAGCAGCAGGACGGATGGTTGAGGCCGAGGTGGTGAACACGCGACGCACAGCCGAGGAGCTGAGGAGCATGCGCATCTTCGCACCACACGCCGGACAAGGAAACCTCGCCTGCAGCTTGTAGTCGCACCCCGCTTGCTCTCCGATGCTTTTGCTGCATGAAGAGCCCGCGGGCTCGGGCGGCGTACACGTGGTCCCCGCGCCGCGGCCCGAGGCGCATAGCCGCCGGGCGCTCACGGCCCTTCTTGCTCCATCGCTGAGCATCTCCCTTGATGCGATCCAGCTGCGTAGAAACATTAGCAAGGATGCGGAGGGGAGTTGTCGACACCAAGGGATACCTCGAGGAATCAGGTTGGGGCACGGGACGGTTTGAAACGCAGAGCAGGAGCTCTATGAAGCGACACCACGCCGGGTATTCATCGCGGCCGACTTGGCGGAACCAAACGCGCTACCAGCTTTCGTTGGCGGGAAGCCGCCCATACTCGTTTTCCACCATGATGCGCCCCGGCGAAGTAGAGCTCGCGACCGGTTGACGGGCCACCGGATCGAGGTCCCATCAAATCGCGAAAAATCCATCGAGGGCCGGGCGGCGGCCGAATGCGGCCGCCGGGATGGAGAAACGGACGGAGCTGGTGTGGTGGAGGTGGCGCAGGACGCCTCACGCTAGAGGACGGGCGACCGTGGAGCCGCGTCAATTTGGACCGAGGTCGCGCCGGATGGGGCGATGAGTGAAGCCGCGGGTCGCCCGGATCGAGGCGCGCCTGAGGAGAACAGCCGCCGATCGCCGGTGGGGGGGCCGGGATCCCGCGACGGGCAGCCGTTCGTGGATCCGCGGGCGCAGCGGGATGCGCGCGCTGGAGAGGAACCGCGATCGGGACGGCGCGGAGGAGAGCCGCTGGATGGCGCGAACGACATGGGACGGCGAGCGCGAGCGACGAAGAATGGGGCGGAGTTGGTGTAGAGGTGCGGAAGCCACAGGGATCCGTGGGCCCCGCCGGATTCGTGGCTCGCCAGCGCCGATGGGAGTCGCCGGGACAAAGACGACGCCGGGCGGCGCGGAGAAGATCCCCTATGGGGGTCGCGGCGAACGGCATGGAGCCGTGGCCGCTACAGGCGATGCGGGATGGCGCGGCGGCCGCCGCTGGTGGTGGCGCTGAGATGGGCGGGTGAGGATCGGACGGAGATGGCGGTGGAGAAGATGGGGAAGGACCCGCAAGGCGGCGATGATGTGCGCCGAAGGCCGCTGGATCGGGCTGATGGGGCGGCGGCAATGGGCGGCGCAGGAGATGTATCGTTTTTTTTTTTTTTTTTTTTGAAGAATCGGTGGGGAAAAGAATTGGCAGCGGCTTGTGGAAAAGGATCGCTGGACTCTAGATACCAGGTGTATTGTAGATGATGGATATTAGGGATATTTGGGATAATTAGGCCTTATGCTTTGCCAAGAGCTTAAGAGATTGGGGGAGACTAGAATTGTTTCATTGTTCATTGCTTAATCCTAAATGACAAACCTGCCTCTCTTTATATAGAGAGGGGGCTAACCCTAACTTAGCGGCTAAGCTAATGATCCTTGGGCCTATTGGGCCGCTAATGACATTTGGGCCTATTGGACCGGGTGGCAGCCTGCTGGCTGCCCATGACACTGCCCATGACACCGCCAGCCTCCGCATTGTCGTTATCATCAGGGAGGAGCTATGAGCGGTGGAGGCGACGAGGCCTGCCTTGTTGTCCTTCGTCGAGGTGTCCCCACCTCAAGACCGGGGAAAGGTGCCGCCTTTAGCACCACCTCATCACCAGCTCCTAGGACGTCTCCAATGACGACCAATGTCTCATCATCCACCATCGACGACATCGACGAGCCCGTGAGTGTGTCTGGCGATAGGGGGCCACCATCCGGCTGTAGCCCAGGGGTTGGCGAGAATGCGGTGGACACGCCGGCGTCCCTCAGCTCCCGGTGAAGGAGGCAAGGGCGAAGTTCTACTGTAGAGGTACAAGGGCTGCAACAACGGTCTCCAGCCGCCACGACCAACTCCTTTCGAGCAGGAGCGCTCTACGGCTACCCCGGGATCAAGTTCTAGCCACATTTGTAGAGCTATTAACCCTTAAGTGGTTTACAAATCTGTATGTTAGCTAGCATGCTGATTAAATGTCTTTCAAATAATTATGGCATATGTTTCCCATACTGTGCAATGACAGAGATTGCTCCCGTTTCTTAATTCAGCCAAAACTGTGCAATGGTTCATTATGGCACTTTTCATGTTTGAACAGAATTGCTCTAAGAATATGATCACCTCAAGTTTTTTCATCCAGTTAGTTTTCAAAACCCTGGTTGTGTTACCGTAAATTTAAACAACAAATCTTGGTTATATATGAGAATGGTTGGTGATGAGATGGCCTGCTCCAATGTGTTGTGGTCATCCTCTCCAGGACTGTTCGCTGAATGTTGCTCGGCCAACAAAAAATCGTGTGCCTGGCTAGGCCCAACACGCAAAATGGGTCGTGTTAAACAGATGAGCACGCGTCTTCCTGTAGAAGAAAAATCTGGACGCGCGTTATTACAGACGTGTCTTCCCAGAACGCGCCTCTGATAAAGCCACAGACGCATTCTAGACACGCGTCTATGTTAGTGATTACTACAGACTCGTGTCATTCCCTGCCAAAGCCACCTCTCCTTTGAAGGGCTTACTACAGACTTGTGTTCGTTAAACTTAAAACTTGTCTGTAGTAGATTACTACGTTTTGAGCTGGCGTCTGTAATATGCATGATAGATTTGATACATTTTTACATAGTGCCCTGTGCCCCGCCGTGGCCACCGCCACCTAGCTAGGGTTCGTGACGCACTCGAGGTTGGGCGAGGAGGAGCCTGGGAGTCGCTCCCATGTTGGAGTTGAGCGGAGGGGTTAGAGTTAAGCCGGGCACGGGTGGGTCGTTGTTTAGGTCTTCCTGCACCCAATTTTTTTTTCATATATCCCACTAACACCATCCAAAACTGGGGCAAACCGAGGCTTCATCTATGGAACGGAGGGGCAAAATCACACGGTTTCAGAAATAGGGGTAAAATCACCATTAGAATACATAACAGGGGCAAGATCACCAATTTCCCTAAATATTAATAGTTTATCTATATATTTGGTCACGTTATAGACACTTTAACCAGGAATGAAGGCGAGAGGTCAAACAACATTGAGCTAGTTGAAGGAGAAGAGCTAATTTGTTTGTGTGTCCCAATACGGTATGGAGGGAGGTCGCCCATGTTCATCATGAGTAAACTTGCATGGAAACAGAGGTGAAGAGCAACCACTGAAGGGAGAGATATGGTAGGGGAGGTGGAGGTGGAATGGGGTTTCGAGGTGCTCACCTGTGAGTTGTGCTCCGGAGAGACGATGGAGGAGATCCAAGGAGATCACTAAGCACGGCACTCGGATCTGCAGAAGACGAAGGATTTGTTCCCTCACCCCATCAGTTCTCTCATTCACATCCACTCTGGCAGTATAGAAACGGCCCCATGCCAGTAACCCCAGCAGATTCAAGAGTTTTTCTGAAAGAATAAGTAAATAGAAAGTCAGCACTATAAGCCTCTATGGCCCTCTTGTTCTTGGGCAGGGCTTTAAACGAATTTAGCTTTCCTACAATCCTACTACAACCAGTGTCATGTTGAGAAACTAAACATTGATGTCACTGATGGAACTATAGGTGCAGTATGCATATGTTGTTTTAGTTGAAGCCAAAACTATATACTCTGAATTCTACTACGCCAAAGAGAGCTTACCCCAGAGCTTATTCCAAAGGTGGCTAGGGTTCAAAGGTTGCCGATAAGGGAGAAGGAAGCAGGACGAACTGAATTCAAATCTTCAAGGTGCCATTTTTATAGTCGAGCAAAGAAAGATGCAGCGTCCTCTAGCTGCCAAGGGCACCTCCAATAATCCGACTCCGTGATAGTAGCTGGTGTCAGTAGAGACAGAAATAAAAAAAAGAGCTCAGCCCGTACGCTTTTTGAGAAAAACTATACAGTATATGGCATTTTCATTCGTTAGTCATGGTTCCCCATGCTCTGACTCTTTGACCTAAGAACACTTGTTGTTTTTTATTATTGTTTTTCTTCAAAGCCCATTCGAGGCACACTGATCAAGTGGCTTATTTTACTCTAACCTTCGGGGTCTAAAAAAACTTGACTTCGCCTGACCTACAAAGCATCTCTAACGGCTAGCTTTAGGAGCAACTAGAATGATAGGCTAATAGTCAAGAAAATGCCGATATGGTGGAGACAAGAGAGAAGAGAGATTAGAACTTGCCTCCTACATAAGGAAAGAGAGGTGAATGCCAACCACTGGAGGGAGAGAGATGGCAGGGGAGGTGGAGGTGGAACGGGGCTTTGAGGTACTCACCTGCGAGTTGTGTTCCGGAGAGACGAGGGTGGAGATCCAAGGAGTTCACTGAGCGCTGCAATCAAAGGGAGACGAAGAGTTTGTTCTCTCACCCCATAAGTTCTATCATTCACATCCTCTGGCAATATACAAACGACCTGCGTAGGACCGTAACCCCAGCAGATTCAAAAGTGTTTCTAAAAGAACAAGTAAACAGAAAGGCAGCACTATAACCCTCTATATGGCCCTCTTGGGCCGGCTTTAGCTTATTGTTCCTACTAGTGTCATATTGAGAAACTAACATTGATGTCACTGATGAAAATATAGGTGCGGTATGAACATGCTGTTGTAGCTGAAGCCAAAACTATACTCTGAATTCTACTATGCCAAAGAGAGCTTACCCCAGAGCTTATTCCAAAGGTGGCTAGGGTTCAAAGGTTCGCTGACAACGGAGAAGGAAGCAGGGCGAATTGAATTTAATTCTTCAAGGTGCCCTTTTTATAGTCGAGCAAAGAAAGGTGCAGTGTGGTCTAACTGCCAAGGGACCTTCGATAATCCGACTCCATGATAGTACCTGGTGTCAGTACAGATAAAAATAATATAAAAAAAAAAAGCTCAGCACGTACGCTTTTTGAGAAAAACTACATAGTATATGGCATTTTCATTCGTTAGTCATCGTTCCCCATGCTCTGACTCCTTGACCTATGAACTCTTTCTTTTTTATTGTTCTTCTTGAAAGCTCATCCGAGACACACACTGATCAAGAAGCTTATAATTCAAGTTGTGGTGATTTATTAGAAAACTTGAAGGCATTAAAAAATATTTGAGTTGAAGCTTGCTATTGATGATCATGAGCTACAAAGGTATGTTCCTAGTTGATCACATTTGTATGGATGCATATGAGTTGATTGAATTGGATATATATATGCATATGTTGCTTGCTATGAGATGCTTGAATGGATTAAATGCTTAGTAGTCAAATATGAGTTGGTTTGAATGGATACGATCATGAGATGACATTTAGTATGATTATTGATTTGAATGGGTATATGTCTTGTGATGGTATTCAAACAAGTTAGCATAAAGTTTGATTCAAAATGATGAAGCATTACCTCTCGGGTCTAGAAAAACTTGACTTTGCCTCACCTACAAAGCATCTCTAACGGCTAGCTCTGATGATAGACTTATAGTCAAGCAAATGCCAATGTTGGGGAGACAAGAGAGAAGAGAGATTAGAACTTGCCTTCTATATATGTATATGTGAGTAACAAGCTGGGCAAAGAAATATGTAGGACCGTACATTAAGTGAATGTGACAAGGTGGGACGTAGGTAAAAAATAAAAACAAACAAAGTTTCTTGCAGACAAATAACAGACCACTATTGTTTAACTTGAATCTTTTATTAGACTTCCAAGCCAGTACTCCCTCCCAAAAAGAGATGCAATTTTAGAATATTCTATGTTAAAGTATGTCAAGTTTGACAAAATAATTTATACTTAAAGTTCATAACATTGTTAAACTGACTAGATACCATTAGATTTGTTATGAAACATATTTTCATAGTATATACTTATTTTGTGTCATAAATATTAATATTTCACCTATATATTTGGTCATGCCTAGTCATGTTATAGGCACTTCAACCGAGAACACACCGAAGTTATATTTTTTGGGAGAGACGGATATAGTAGCATGTCACATGAAGGAGAGAGGTCAAAGATCATTGAGCCAGTAGAAAGAGAGGAGCTAATTTATTTTGCACGTCTCAATACGGTATGGATCAGAGGGAGGTCAGCCATGTTCATGACCAACCATGCATGGAAACAGAGGTGAAGACCAAGCACTGAAGGGAGAGAGATGGCAGAGGTGCTCACCTGCGAGTTGTGTTCCTGAGAGACGACGGAGGAGATCCAAGGAGATCACTGAGCGCGGCACTCGCTCAGCGGGAGACGAAGGGTTTGTTCTCTCACCCCATCAGTACTCTCATTCACATCCACTCTGGCAGTGTACAAACGACCTCAGTAACCCAAACAGATTCAAAAGTGTGTCAATCTGAAAGAACAAGTAAACAGAAAGTCAGCACTAAGCATCAATGGCCATCTTGGGCAGGGCTTTAAACGGCTTTAGCTTATACCTATATATATGTAGATCTGAATTCTACTACGCCAAAGAGAGCTTAGCCCGGAACTTATGCCAAAGGTGGCTAGGATTCAAAGGTGTGCCGATAAGGGGAAGGAATGGAAGACGGGCAAAACGAATTCAGATTTTCATGGTGCCCTTTTTATAGTCGAACAAAGAAAGATGCAGCGGGGTCGTATGTAGCAGCCAAAGGCGCCTCCGTGATAGCTGAGATGTCAGAAGATACCAAAAAAAAACTCGATGAACTAGGTAGCCATGACACGCTTTTTGATAAAAAAAAAAACTATATACTGTATGGGATCCGCATTCGTTGGTCATGCTTCCCCATGCTCTGACTCTTTGAGCTGACCAAGGAACACTTGTTTTTTCTATTCCTCTTGTCTCACCGTCTCAAGGACAGCCTCTGCTATTTGAAAAGCCCAAATCATCTCTACTGGTTAGCTCTCAGATCTTCATAGAGGCTTATTATACTCCAACCTCCCGGTTCAAAAAAATTGACTTCGCCTGACCTACAAATCATCTCTACTGGTTAGCTCTAAAAGCAAGTAAATAATAGGCTTATAGCCAATCAAATGCTAATGTGGAGGAGAAAAAGAGACAATAGAGTAGAGCGTGCTCTAATGCGAAGCTCTGTAGGAAAGCATATGTAGTTGTGACTTGTGAGCCCATACATTAAGTGAATTTTGACAAGGACTATCAAAGAGAAGATTGGACACGGATAATATTAATAATAATAATAATAATAATAATAATAATAATAATCCTATGTGCTATCCCCTACACCCTAGGTGTAGAATTGATTCTACACCCAACGAACCAGCATCCGACCCAACCACACAACCTGGTTCAACCAGAACAGAACCCGCCTCCCTCCCGACCCCGTAAACCAAGACCGCACATCCCCGGCCCCTGGCTTCTTCCCCACGCGGCGGGAGCCGCGAGCATGCGAGCGGCAAGCGCCCGAGGCTGACCGGCAGGAGGCCGGGCGAGCGAGCGGCGAGGTGGTTCAGGCGGGTGCAGCGAGCTCGCGGGTAGGGTGCGTGGCGCGCGAGGCTGCGGCGATTGGCGGCGCGAGGTGGTTCCAGCGAGCCTGTGGCAGCGCAAAGGCGGCGTGGGGAGATGCGATGGGATCAATGAGCCTGAGAGGATTCTGGTGCGTGCCGCAGGCCGGACACGGGCGACGCCGCGGGAGCTCCATAGGTGGCCCTCAAAAACTCGATCTGAAGATTGGATGTCCTACGGACTCAACTTTTGCTAGGTTTTCAGATTCGTTTTTTGCGGCGGCATGCTGATCACAAGGTCGTTAAGGAGCTGCAATGTGAAATCGAGGTGAAGCCCTTTGCCCCTTTCATACTCTCCTCTGTCCTCCCTGTTTCCTTGAAATTTGTTCTTTCTGTGTTGTTTGGGTGCGAGCAGTTCATGGAATATGCTGACATTGGTTCTCTTAGTAGTTCATGCAGTTATTGCGGGGATTACCTGAAGAATGCACCTGTCCATTCCTAGTTGATTTTTTTTTTTTTTTCACAGTAATAATGGATTGGAATTGATTTCAGATAGATATTTGGCTGCATCCTTGGGCTCCTGGCAACATTATTCATGCTTGTTGAGAGCTTCGAGCAGTTCAGGCAATTGCAAGCCTAGAGATTGGACTAGTGGAGGTCCAATTTTACTGAAATAAGTAAGCGCAAGACTATTTGATTTATTCAGCGGTCATGTATAGTTTTTAGTTATTGTCGGGCTTGATACTTGAGGCCTGTTTGGGACCAAAGCAGCTGTTGTGAACTTTTATTTTTCAGTAATCTCGTTCAGTAACCCATCATATTTCGATTTAGTAGTTGGTCTGTAATTAATGGTGTTTAGTAATCCATGTTTTCTAATTCTGAAATATTTACTAAACCAATACAATTTAGTTGTTCCAAGAAAGAATAGATAGTGTGCTCTATTTTTTCAGCTATAGCAGATATGCGTTCAGTATTACACCCTTTCGCAGCATTCAGTAAAATTATTTCAGTTTTTTTTTTTTTTGGGTTTGATACTCAGCTAAGCATGTTCAAAAGAAATTAAGTTGTCCTCATTTGTTAAGCAACTCCTAAGAATGCAATTTTTTTGGTTCAGTGGTATACATTTGCTTATTTTCAGTAATACCTCTATATATTATGTTCAGTAATACAGAGTTTTAGTTTTATTAAGTAATAAAACTTCTGTGGCAACGTGTTCACATGTAGATTACTGGACGCTTCCCTCAAAAAAAAAAAAAAATGATTATCGGACGCTTGCCGCCCCGGGTGCCGTGACCAGGGATGCTTTTAGGTCGGTGCTTCCTCGCTCCTTCCACTTTTCACCGACATTTGATAGTGAACTCTAGCAGCGCTGGCCGCTGTATGAATTTTCAAGAAGATATGTGACCGTTTGTTGCTTTAGTACCTTTTGTTTCAGTCATACATTTTTCTAATGCTCGATAATGCTCAATAATGTTTTAAATGACATTTTAGCTTCAATTTTTTTTTTGTTCTTCAGTAATTTTGTATTTATTCATTGACCCAGCCTACCATTCGACATTATTATATTTTTACCTAGAGGATCACATTCGACATTATTATATTTTGATCTAGAGGAGGTTGAAGTTTGATGTCATCTGCTCTATGTTTCAGGATCATATGAGGATATGCACATGTCTGTGGATACCCTCGGGCGGAGCAAAAGATCGGGCGCAATAGCGGGTGATCCGGCCCTCCCTCGCGGGGCGGGTTCTCTAGGCGCCGCGGAGCAAAGAACGCATGGGGACATGGTCTCCGGCGCCCACGGGACCTCGGGGCGCTGCGCGCGGGCCTCCTGCTGCTCTGGGAAATAGCATCACCATAGGTGTCGTGTGGGCGTGGCAATCGAGTCGCATCCCGTCCGCCATCGGCGGTGGCGACACATGTTGGACAAATGGTTTTTTTTCATGTATGTTAGTGGCGTAGTACAATACCTTTTTTAGTAATCATGTTTAGTAATCCATCGGACTTCGATTTAGTATTTGATCCATTGAGTTCAGTAATTAATCTTTGTTTTATTTTGATCCATGTTTTGTAATCCTCGATATATTTTCTTGAACCAATACCTTTCTATTATCGACCATCGATGCCATGCACTACTGAACACCGACGCCTTGCATTGCTGGATATTGATGCCTTACTGAATATTGATGTCATTTTTGTTCTATATATGCTTTGTTGCATCACCTATATGTGATTCAAGAATCGCCACCGTTTTTTGTTCTACACTCGTATGATGTTCTAGTGGAGGCAGATCCTCTGTTTCTCCCCGAAAGGCGGCGACATCGCAAGCTTTAGTAATTCAAGAGTTCAGAACCCTTAGTCTTTTTGGGTTCAGTAATTCATGTTGTTTTTATGAGATTAGGGTTTAGGGCGCCTGGCTGAGATAAGGTTTCATGGCGTCTGCTATTGAGATTAGGGTTCATGTTGTTTGCTGAATTTAGGGTTTGGGACATTTTGTTGAGATTAGGGTTTATGTCGTCTGCTGAGGTTAGTGTAGATAGCTCAATATATAGTCAGTAATTTATAAGATTAGGGTTTAGGGCGTTTGCTGAGATTAGGGTTTTGGAGGCAAATATCATTTTAAATGCATGCCCCCTACCAGGCAATGTGTTTTGGAGGCAAGTAAGCATGCCCCCTACTAGGCAATAGGTTTCGAGGCAACTGTCTTTTGAAAAGAATGCCCCCTACTAGGCAATGGGTTTTGCACTGTCTTTTTAAAAGCATGCTCCCTACTAGGCAATGGGTTTCAAAAGCATGCCGAGATTAGTGTAGATAGCTCAGTAATCTATAGTAATCTATGGTGAGTAATTTTTAAGATTAGGGTATAGGGCGTCTGTTGAGATTAGGGTTCATGGCGTCTGCTGAGATTAGTGTATATAGCGTCTATTGAGATTAGTGTTCATGTCGTTTGCTGAGATTAGGATTTAGGGCATGGTACGAGATTAGGGTTTGTGGCGTTTTTGAGATTAGTGTAGATAGCTAAGTAATATATGGTCGATAATTTATAAGATTAGGGTTCATGGTGTTTATTGAGATTAGGGTTCATGGTGTCTACTACGATTAGTGTATATAGCGTTTACTGAGATTAGGTTTCAGAGCATTTGCTGAGATTTTGGTTCGTGCCGTTTACTCATTAATACATGCTCAATAATTTTTTGTCGGTAATTTTAAGATTAGGGTATAGAGCGTTTTGCCGAGATTAGGGTCCGTGGAGTCTACTGAGATTAGGGTTCATGGCATCTGCTGAGATTAGTGTATATAGCGTTTACTGAGATTAGGGTGCAGAGTTTCTGCTGAGATTATGGTTTGTGGCTTTTGCTCATTAATACATGCTCACCAATTTGTGGTCAGTAATTTCTGAGATTAGAGTATAGAGCGTTTGCTGAGATTAGGGTTCAGTGTGTCTGCTGAGATTAGGGTTCATGGTGTCTGTTGAGATTACTGTATATAGCGTTTACTGAGATTAGGGTTCAAGGCGTTTGCTGGGATTAGGGTTCACACATTTTGCTGAGATTAGGGTTCACACATTTTGCAGAGATTAGGGTTGACACATTTTGCTGTGATTAGGGTTCACACATTTTGCATAGATTAGCGTTCACACATTTTGCATAGATTAGCGTTCACACATTTTGCTGAGATTAGGGTTCACATATTTTGCTGAGATTAGGGTTCACATATTTTGCCGAGATTAGGGTTCACACAATTTGCTTTGAGATTAGGGTTCACACATTTTGCTAAGATTAGGTTCGTACATTTTGCTGAGATTAGGGTTCACACATTTTGCTGAGATTAGGGTTCACACATTTTGCTGAGATTAGGGTTCACACATTTTGCTGAGATTAGGGTTGACACATTTTGCTGAGATTAGGGTTCACACATTTTGCTGAGATTAGGGTTCACACATTTTGCTGAGATTAGGGTTCACACATTTTGCTGAGATTAGTGTTGACATATTTTGCTGAGATTAGGGTTGACACATTTTGTTGTGATTAGGGTTCACACATTTTACAGAGAAAAGGGTTCACACATTTTGCTGTGATTAGGGTTCACACATTTTGTTGAGATTAGGGTTCACAAATTTTGCTGTGATTAGGGTTCACACATTTTTCTTTGTGATTAGGGTTCACACATTTTGCTTGAGATTATCCTCGTGCACCCCTTTTTGCCCGAACGACCTCGGCATGGCTCCCGCTTGGCTTGCTCTACCACAACTCGCCGAATATCCACACGCTCGCGACTACAACTCGCCCTTCTCCACCACAACTCGCCGGAATCTCCAGCGGTCGCGGCTCCAGTTTGCGCTACCCATTCGCTCGCCGCGCTTCACGCCACCAGTAAACCATAGTACATGAATAAGGACACACATGCCACGCATAATCTGGTAATTCAGTAAGCACATTCACAAGCTATTTCAATTACCAGCGAGATCAAATGAATTACCTGTGGTTTTACTGAACTTGTGCATATTAATGAACATTAGGATATTCCAGTAACTGAAATATTACTTAACAACAAAATCCCATGCACTCAATATTACTGAACCCATGCCAACTGATTTTGTATAACTACTAAAATAATAGAAAAAATCCAAGTGATTGCATCTCAATAGTTTAGTAATCTATCAAATTTGATTTTCGATAGTCAATCCATTGTGTTTAGTAATTAATATTTGTTTTAGTTATCCACTGCTCAGTAATTAATCTTTATTTTAGTAATCCATGATGCGCTTAATAATACATGTATGCACTCAGTAATATACGCTCATCAATTATATGTATGTGCTAAGTAATACATCAGCATATGCTTAGTACTGGATCAATTTCAGTAATGCTTCCCAATAGATTCAGTAATCAATGTTTTTTTTGATTTAGTAGTGTATCCCAATTCATACTTTGGATCTAGTGACTAGTACTCCATGCCACTAGCTTTAGTAATCCGTACTTTTCAGTAATGCTATATATGGCAGTACATGCACCTATCATGTGCGTGCATGTCTAAAAATTCGACTGGACGATTTTTCTATGCTCAGTCATCAGTACAACACGATTTTTGAAAAAAAATGCCTTGACTTACGTGGCCGGCCTGTGCGGAGTCTGCCGACTAGGGGTCATCTCACAAGTGCGACCATGCGCGCGGGGCGCATGGGCGGGATCTGGATCGGCCACGCGGGGAGAGTCGAGTCGGTGGGTGCGGGGAGCGAGCCGGTTGGCTGGGTCAGTTGATGTGCGCTGGTTGGCTCATGAGTGTAGAATGGATTCTACACCTGGGGTGTAGAATAGCACTGTCCTAATAATAATAATATAATATAATAATAATTATTATTATTATTAAATTTTTGTAGACAAATAATAGACCACTATTGTATAGCTTATCTCTTGCAACTTGACTAATAGCCAACACTTGCTCCATTACGAGACTTCCTCAATGCCAAATACTCCTTTCATCCCAAAAAAAGATGCAAATCTAGAACCTTATATTGCTATGTTAAAGTATGTCACCAAATTTATAAACAAATCATAATATTATTATACTAAATAGGTACCATTAGTTTCATCATTAAACATATAGTTTCATAATCTATACCTACTAATAAAGTGATGAAAAAATTTCCGTCGTCTACCCAAATTTCTTCCAGCCTAGAATCCAATAGAGATACGAGTTCCCTCTTTGTTAAAGAGAAAAATATTTGTCTGCCTTTTTTTCTGTCTACATGC
Organism: Hyparrhenia diplandra; assembly: GCA_015847255.1. Classification (NCBI taxonomy): domain Eukaryota; kingdom Viridiplantae; phylum Streptophyta; class Magnoliopsida; order Poales; family Poaceae; genus Hyparrhenia; species Hyparrhenia diplandra. The sequence continues at coordinate 774,939 of JADLZK010004916.1, read as the reverse complement.
CTTGTCCGCCCCAAAACTGGTCCGTTTCTTTCGGTCCGTGTTGGATATTCACGAGCTTGGATCCGTAACAATCTCCACTCCGAAGTAAACGGGAATTCACGCTGTCCACCAAGACTACGATTAAGATCGAGACCAAATAGAGTACAAATACCAAATCAAGACCATTATATATATACTTCAGATCGAGGCCAAATACATAGCAAATCGAAGCCACCCACCACATGGAGGGCAGGGCTCACCTGAGCCGATGTTGTCGGTCTCCTCATGGCCTGGTGGCCAAGATTTGGACGGCCTCCTCGTCATGGAGCCTGTGGCCGCACCAGGGCCAGGGCCGAGATCCATCGCTGCCAGAGGTATCCCGAGGGCCCTCGCAATCTGCCGGGACGCGTCCTCGCCTGCCACTCTGGCAGGGAGGCGACCTCGCCAGCAGCCGCCGGGGCGAGGAAGGCTCGAGCGGCCAGCCGAGACAGCCGAGATGCTGTCCGTGGATTCATCTTTCCTGTGTGTCGTGCGGCTGTAGTTTTTTTTAATTTCTTTTTAACATGGTGCGGCTGTTGGAGGGACATGTCAGGCACGGGAGAGGAGAAGCCAAGTCATGTAGTGCTTGTTGTGAAAAAAAGAAAAAGTCATGTAGTGCTTTGCCTGCTTGGGGGTGGTGGGCTGCTTGTGTATACGAAAAAATATGAGGTCGACCGGAACGACCCTCCCGACCGTTGTGACTGGGCGACCGGCGGGGCCACCGCCGCCGCCGCCACCGGGCGCCCGGCCACCCCGGCCCGGTGCCCGCCACCGCCCAGCCCTCCTTCCTCTCCCTCCCTCGTGCCCTCCCCAGTCCGCCTCGCCGTTGCACCCGGCCCCGCGCCGGGCGCGGCCCGACGCCCGCCGGCGCGCCCCCGTCACCGCCCGCCGCCGGCGCTACCCCCGCCTTGGGGCCCGGATCCGTGGTGCTCTTTGCCTAGATCCGGCGGCCAGGCCCTCTCGCCCGAGATCGGGCGACCTCCGCCCGGCCTCGCAAATCGCGCGAGGAACCGTGCCCCTGCTCCAGCCGCCCGTGGCGTCGAGCCAGACCTCGCCGGTGGCGCGAAGGCTGCTCAGGCCGGCTGTCGGCCGTCGTCGCCGCAACCTTGGCGCCCGCCACCCCACCTCGCTGCCCGGGGAGTGACCATGGCAGCGGCGCCCTCGCCGCCATGGGCGGGCCTGTCCGGGCTGTTGAGACGGACCCTCGCCCGACTTCACGCGCGGGTCGTCTCCGCCGCCGCCCTTACTCGTCTTCTCCCTCCCGGCGCGGCGCAGGCGAGCGTGTGGCGCGGACTCCGCCGCCCTCTGGCCGGTCCTGCGCGGCCAGCGGCGTCTCACGTCGCCCGCGTCTTCCTCGCCGGCCCGGTGGGGCCGAGCGACGTCGCCCGCGTGCGACCTCGTCCGACCTCGTCGCCGTCGCCGTCTACCTACGCCTCTCTGTGTTGGCGGCCGTCAGCCCCGCCGATCGGCGGCGCGGGCTCTCACGAGACGCGAACCTTTCCTGCCCTCTGTCGGCGGGTCAAGGAAGGCGGTGGACGGAGATCCACTGTCGGGCGTCGACTCGAGGATGTGGTGGACTACGAGCCCTCCCCTCGCGCTACCTCTTCTCTGCGCACCGCGTCGTCTCGCCGTCGGCGGTCCCCCGCTTCGGGAGCGGGGGCGTGCCTCCGGCCACGACTCGGGTGACGAGGTGGCCTCGAGCCCCTCCAGCTCCCTCGGCGTCATCTCGCGTCGGCGGCCACGGCGGTCTTCCGGGCGACCGACACCCACGCCCTCGGCGTCGCGGCTGAGCCGATCGTGCCTCCCGGCTATGGGGTCGGGGGACGCGACCCTCAGTGCCGGTCCTGCCAGGCCCAGCGCCAGCGTCGACGGCGTCGGCGGCGACCGCGTTCCGTGGACTCCTTCCACGCCCGCGCGGGCGTCCTCTTCCGACCAGGGTGCCCGCACCGCGGAGGCTCGGCCGGCGGCTGCTGCGCGGCGGCGTCCCCGCCAGCGGCCGGCCACTACCACCGCGCCGTGCGGTGACCACCGCCCGGCGTCATCACGGCACGGCCGCGACATGGGGCGTCCACCGCCATCGGCGGCCTGTCGGCGACGACGGCTTCACCTAGTGCTGAGGCGCGGCGTGGGAGACGCCAAGCCTCGCCTAATCCTCGTCGCCGCCCGCCTGTGCCCCCACCCCTTGTCGGGCTCTGCTTCAACTGCACGGCGGGGGATCATGTCGCCGCCGGTGCCCCGCTCCGTCCGCGCCGCCTCATCATCGCCAGCTAGCTCGCACGGGTGAGGAATCGCAAGCATCGACATCGGCCCCCGCCTCCACGGCGTGGTCGCTCCCCACCGCGCGCCCATCCACCGTCGGTCGGCGAGGGCTCCACGGCGTTCTCTGGAGCCTCCGCGCCGTGCTCGGACCGCCACGTCGCCATCAACCGCGCCCGGGGCCTGGACCGCCTGCGGCGGCTGGGCGCCGGTACCTCCCTTCTTCGTCGGGCGGATCCTTTGCTCGGCCCCCGACCGTGGCCTCGCCCCCGGATTCGTGTGGGCGCTAGGCCTTCCCCGGCCGGTGGGCAACATCGCCACGCCCGCGAGACCGCCTCGCTCGGTCCCGCTTGTGGGCGCGGACCCCGCTGGTGGACCCAATGTTGGACGAGCTTGAAGCCTCCCTCGTTGTGCGGCCGTTCTCCCAGACGGTGCGGTTGGAGCCCCACTCGCCGCTACGCTTGGTCGAGCTCAACCGGCGGTTCCCCGGCGTCCGAGGTCGATGTGGCGGCCACGGACGGCCACGGCGACAATGCCCCGCCGCGGGACCTCGCCGGCCGCGGCGGAGGATCTCGTTGCACCGGCGCCGCCAGCCACCACGGTCTACAGCGGCGTCGGCCTCTACGCCCCTGCGGCTCCGCGGCACCCTCCAAATACCGAGATCAAAGCTTACGTCGACTCCTTCAAGTTGCGGCTGGAAGCGGCCGCTAGTCGCCTCGCCGCCACGCCTCTCGAGCGACTCGCGGCGACCTTTGGATCCCGAGCGCGGCACACGCTGGCGGCCAAGTCGGCCTTCCGGGACCCAAGACCCGGGCGGAGGGCGCAACGCGTCTGCTCAACAAATGGGAAGGCCGCCCCGAGGGAGGCCACCTATTCCACACCGATGCCGATGCCGTCACCGAGGCTTCTCAACCACTTCGGGGGGCTCGGGTTCCGGACTACAAGCGCGAGGCAGCCCGTATTCTTTGTAACGGGCCCCGGCCCGTCAGCGGCGTGGCCGCGGTGGTGGACGCGCTGGTAGTCGTTGACCGGCCTGCTGACTTCTCCCTTGCTTTAGTCGCTCTTGTTCCCCTCTTAGCACAACCCTCTAAGCTCCACCGTTCTAGCCGGTGCCTTACGTTAGTGTGTTAGCCTCGTGTGCCCCCATGCAACTCGCTAGGGGTCCACTAGGTTGTAATAAACTTTCTAACTTCTCTTAATGCGAGAACGGGTCAAAGTGCCCGGTTTCAAAAAAAAAAAGTATACGAAAAAATAAAACATGGTGATAGAGAATAGAACAATGCACGTAACAATCACTACTACACTGATTAAAATAAAATATAGAGAGAGAAAACAGCGAGAAAAATAAGTTGGGTCTAAGATAATCGAATTCATTACTACACTTCATTACGTACTCCCTCCGTCCTAAATTGTTAGTCGCCTTCGGTTTTTGTGTTATAACTTTGACTCGATTTGTACAAAATACGTGCAACATTTGTATCTTCAAATAATTTTGTTAAAAAACTAGATTAAAAAATCTTTATTATTATACTAATTATGTATGATAGATATTAATATTTTTAAGATATAATTTGTCAAAGTTGTTTCTCGGGAAGGAGCGCAAGAGACAAATATTGGGTGACGGAGGGAGTATTTTATATATAGAGTAATTTTTTTTTACTCCCTGGGAGTAGTTACTCCCTCCTCCAACCCCTGTACTCCCATGCCCGTGCGTTGCAATGGGTGCAACGACGATAGCAATTGTATTTTGAATAAATTTAAAGTTATATATATCTACGTATACATATGTAATAAAATCCATGCAGTTTGATGAAGCCAAAACGATCTACAACTTAGTAAATAGTTTATTTATTTTTATGATGGCCATGACATCCATAATCTCATATTAGTGTTAACAACAATCTCATATTAATGTTAACAACAATACGACAATATCCTATTAATCTTGTATTCTTATCAAATTTAAGTATAGTATCTCTATAGATTTTTCTCTTGTTGCAAAGAAAAATATTTAGATTTTAATATGTCATAACTTTCATTTTCATTATATACATGTGTAGTTAAATATCTAATTGCATGAGTTTTTGGTGTCAAAAAATTATTAGAGTGTGCAAGAAATTACTTTCCATCATGTCAATAAGAAAATATTTTGGTTGGTTCACCTCTTGATGAGTATGACGGGAATTTCTCTCAATTTTCCAAACCATGGTGAGTGTATATAGAAACATATTTTAATTAAATTCAATTAGCCATGACATTTCATGATTTGATTCGTTACACAGTTGCCATGAGGCTCTCAGGTGCTGCATGCCTTCTTGTGTTGGGCCATGCTACCGGCGGCTCCAATCTTCCCCCATGGCAGATGCTTCTTCCCCAACTCCTTGTTCCTGGCCGTTCCGCTCCGGCGTGCAGGAGGCCGCGTGTGCGTGAGCTCCATGGCCGTGTGCGTGTGAGCGACTTGCAGGAGGCCGCGCGTGCGGGAACTCCATGGTCGTGCGCGTGCGAGTAGCTAGCTTGCAGGAGGCGGCGCGTGCGGGAGTTCCATGGCCGTGTGCGTGCGAGTAGCTTGCAGGAGGTCGGGCGAGCGGGTCTGCCGGAGCTCCACTGGTTGCGATAGATGAATACTTCTTGTACTTGCCCTCTCTCTACCGAAAGACGAAATTTGAGTCAACACGAAAACCGAGCCTAATTTAGGGTGAGAAAAAAAACTGCCAGAAATCGTAACCGAGTCAATTTGGTTGGCAGGCAGGGCATGGACGGACAGACCAGGAGGACGGACCAAAATTGGGTGGACTGAAAAAAGGTGGACTGAAATTTTGTCTCTTTATTAGTAGGTATAGATATTAGTAGGAATAGATAGAGTAATTTTTTTTTACTCTCTGGGAGTAGTTACTCCCTCCTCCAACCCTTTGTACTCCCATGCACGCGCTAGTATATACTTATATGGCATCATAAATATTAATAATTTACCTATATTTATTTGTTGACATTATATGCACTTTAACCGACAAAGCACCTACAATTTATTTATTTGTTTATTTATTTATTTATTTATTTTGTGGGGTTGGGGGTGGGGGTGTGTTGTAGCATGGCACACGAGAGAAGAGATGTCAAAAATCTTTGAGCTACTACTTTTTGCTCGTCTCATACACTAGTACCCAAAATGTTTTGCGTGACGGGCACTTTCGATTTTGCGTGGCGGGCAAAGATAGCCCGCCACCCCTGGTGAGGTCACATGAGAAATCGTGATATTTTGAGTGGCGAGCTACGCGTGCCGCCACGCAAAATCTATTACCGTGGCGGGCATATTAAGATGCCCGCCATGGTAAATGATTCCAGAAAAAAAAAAAAAAAACCTAGACAGGCCCGGGCCAGCCCATCCATGGCCCCCCGAGCCCATCTAGGGCTACCGCCGCCGGGAGCTCGTCGATGCCAGATCTCGCCACGGAGCTCCTCCTCACGCGCCAACCCTAGATCCTCCGCCGTAGTGGAGGTAGGGAGGCCACAGATCGAAGAGGGAGGAGGGCGGCGCCTGGATCCACCGGCCACCGGAAGGTGGAGGAGGTCGGCCCAGCATCCACCGGCCGCCGGGGAGGAAGGAGGGGGCGCGCGCTGGATCCACCGTCGCCGAAGGTGGAGGAGGTCGGCCCGGATCCACCGGCCGCCGGGAGGAAGGAGGTGGCGGATCCGGCCGTCCCCCGCGAGCCCCCACGCGCCTTGCCGCCGGAGAGGGACGAGGTGGCCGCCGCCCGCGCGCCCTGCCGCCCGGAGAGGGACCAGGAGACGCCGGCGGCGTGGATCCAACCGCCCCACGTGCCGGCCGCCGGTGAGGGGAGGCGGCGAACCGCGGCGAGGAGCTCTGTGGAGGAAGTTGGCGCCCGTCGCCGGGAAGTTCGGCCGTCGAGGAAGTCCGGCCGCCGAGGAAGGAGGCCGCGTCCCGCGCCGAGCGAGGAGAGCGCGATGTGCGCGGCCGTGTGTCGGCGAGTGAGCGAGGGAGTCCGCGCGAGGAAATGAGCGAGCTGTGTCGCGCTGTGGCGGCTGTGTCCGCCGGGAGGAAGAGAGGCGATGTGCGGCTGTGTCCGAGGGATGAGGGAGAGTTAGGGTTTTAAGTGATGTATATAACCACGAAACGTTATCGGGCCCCGACACTGGGCCGTTGGGCGCGTTCTTTCCCGTGACGGGCCTTTTAGGATGCCCGCCACGAAAAATTGATTTTGCGTGGCGGGCACCTTAACACGCCCACCACGGAAAATAGCATATTTTCCGTGTTGGGCGTGTTAAGGTGCCCGCCACGCAAAAATCAATTTTCCGTAATAGGTAAAAAACACGCCCGCCACGCAAAAATAAAACTGAATGTGGCGGGGTATTTTCCCGTGGCGGGCAAAAAGAGTGCCCGCCACGGAAAAGATTTTGTAGTATCACACAAAAATCATTTCGTTACTAGTGATACATGGAAAATATAGTAACTCTATATCACTACCTTGATGTCAACGGAGAGAATATATAAACAAATAATATCTTAACTGTGGAATATATTGAATCAGATGTCATATGAAAGCAAGTACAATAAGTCAAGTGTGGTTTGTTTGTAGCCAAACTAACTTAGCAAAATTTAACATAGATAAGAGCATTAAAATTAGTGATTGGAGAAATAGAACTTTGAAAATTGCTTTTTTTTTTTTTTTTGAGGTAGGTGCTCTGTAACCATGTACAAACTATTCTTTCGTTCAATTGAAATACAAAAAAAAAAAAAAAAAAAAAATAGGTAGGGGACTCCCCTGCTGATCTTGTCAAAAAAACATAAATAAGAGTGAAAAGAGAATAAAATTAGCGTATGGCACTCGCAGTTCATCTGGTCGATCGTATCTCCCGCTAGGCAACCGTCTCGAGCCGATTTGTCAGGCCCGCAAGGTACGGGCTTCCTAGGCGCGATCTCCGGCAACAAGCTTATAGCCGGTGCACCTAGTTACAGATGGTGGCGAGCTTGTGATCGACCGAGAGTTGTGGACGTCGACAATGACTTTCCTAGGTAATCAGCCACTCAGGGAGCATTGGACTGATCCAAAGGAAAGGAGACCTGCTCACTCTTCCCTCAAAAACAATATATAATATAACTTCTGGCGTAAAGAATGGATCTGGCTAGCTAGATCTGGATTCCGTTTCCAAAAAGCTAGATCTGCATTGGACAACCAACTAAGTATACTACCACTTGGATTAGTTTGTGGTTGAACACATGGCTAGCTCTCTGTCCTTCATTAGGCACAGTTTTTAAGCTAACACTACATTGACCTCGATTCGCACCCAGCTCAGCAATAGGACAATTGATGTAGAGTTTTTAAGCTAACACTGCATTAATAATCAAGGGTCACGATATGGGTCGGGTTATGGCCATGTATTGTTTCGTGTCAGATCGGGATATGGCCATGTAGAGTTTTTAAGCTAACACTGCATTGATCACGATTCGTACATAGATTGCAAGGCTATTCCTCAATTCGTCGTTAGGCCGGCATCACATCAGTGATATGTTTATTTTTCAAGACCAAAATGACCAAGTATCATACTGTAATAGTACTTAGGAAAGTAGCCAGCCTATTCATCGAACTGATAATAATTCAAACTCAATCGATCAGATTTGGCCGGTGGCTACCTGCTTCGATTTGACATTTTGTAACTTCATTTTTTTTTTTTGTTGTCCACACAAATATTTCAGCGTTAATTAGTCCATGCTATAAGTTATTAGTGGAATATAAACTAGGCATTGAACATTTATAATTAGTTTTTTTTTTTTTTTTGAGAATGACACAGTACAGCACGAGACACTCACAACACGCACGCACACTCACCCCTATGAACACACGCACGCAAACCCTACCCCTATGAGCACCTCCGAAGGACTGGGTCAGCCAGCAGATCTAGAGATTCTCGAAGTCACCGTAGGCACCTTGTCGCCGACGGAACGCCGCTACCACTTAATGCATAACGCCGAAAATCCCGAGAAAATCCCAAGAAAAGGTGCGAGGGACTCTACCCACCAGGGAACATTTATAATTAGTTAAACCTTAAAAACTTGTCTTGGGCCGAATTCAAATCAAAACCAACCCACAGCTTCGTCAAAAAAAAAAAACCCACATCTTTTTCTCTTGATCTTTTCGACACCTAGTTCTCTCGGGCCCAAACTGACCAGCCCAACTCCCTCCCCATGTCTACATTCTCCGTCGCTAGGCTGGTGAGGTGACTGGTCTCCCTATCTCACTGGCCCAGGGACCACACATGTCATCCCTTTTCTTCCATCTTGCCCCAACCTCTGACATTACTGGGGAGCTCGAGCTTTCCTAAGACCATTTAACAGCCCCACCACAATGGAGATAGTGCAAATTGCAAAAACAATGAAAAATGGTAGAACGACGAACTGATATAATGTTGTTTTACAATTACTGCCCACAGCACATATGTAACCCTCGGGCATCATTACGCATATCTTATCACTCACATCTCACATCAATGGAAAATAAGAATGTGAAATGTCACTACATACCTGACAAAAAAAATACCTCAGAACAGAGCTCTGACAAGAAATACAAACAAATCAAAAAGAAAAATCTGCACATGTTTCCTATACTCTAAGCTTGTCGATGGACATGGAAAAACTGTTCGTATTCTGGGAATGTTTCTGTAATCCTTGCAACCAGGTTGTCTGGAAACGTTTGGGCCTGCAAAGCAGGACGTTTCTGCATCAGGGAAATAACGACCTCTTGTACGTCCACGCCATCCAAAGAGCCTGCGCTTACTCAAGAGGCAAGTGGTCATGAAACCATCCCCACAAGTTTTAGGCAAAAAAGTAGATTGGGGGTAACAGATGAAGGAACTTACCCAGTTCAATGTCTTGGGTTTCCTCATCAATGTCTTCTTCCTCGATAGCCTCGATTGACTCACCTGCAGCCGCTAGTGCATATCTTTCAAGGAACTCCTCTTCTGTTTCTTCTCGCACATCATCACCATCCGAATCCTAGTTGCATTTTTTAATCTTGAGCAGAATACTTAAGCATGACAAGAAAAGGTAGAAAGCAGTGTCTTCATTTCTGTTACCTCATCATCATCTTCAGTGTCTTCCTCTTCATCGTCGTCATCAAGATCTTCAGCACCATCATCATCATCATTGTCCCCATCTTCTTGAACTTCCTTCAGCTGAATGCAAGATTCCATCACTGATACATAGCAGTCTTGTACCACTTTGGTGCCACTGATGGAAAGGGATACCGGATGGTTAATCATAGTTGTTAATGTTAGCACCGCATGAAGGGAAAAAAAATAAAACCTGTCCCACATTCATAAGATGTCGAGACCAGAAAATATCAATGGAGTTAAACAGTTTGCAAAGTCGGTACAAGCCACTAACGGCTAACTTGATCTCGGATTCGAGAGATGACAGGCGTGGATTGAATGAGCTACTTTGGAGACTTGCATGAGAAGTAAATCTCTCTTTATTTCCTAATCTATTTCTACTTTATCCCTAAATAAGATTACTTAACGAGTAAGCCAACGATGCGATGAAGGCAAGTGGCTGCGGGCGGCGGCGGCGGGGCAGCGCCTGGCGTGGCCGGCCTCCCTCCTCCCGGGCTGTTGGGCCTGCCTTTTTAGGGCTTTGACAGCCCCTTTTGGCCCCTTCTTGACGACACATGACATTTCCCCACCGCTCAACGAGGCGGTGTCCACGCACGCCCAATACACCCGCTTAGGGGCGAAGGCGATGCCGAGCCGGGAAGACGTGTCGGGCTTGGGCCATAGCGTTGCTTTGGTTTGCCCATCTTCATGTTGAAGTTATTGACGAAGCCGGGCGCCGTCGTTGAAAGCCGATGTCAAAACATAGGTTGCCGGGTAGACGCTGAACTTGTAGCTGAATGGATGGCACGTGGATGTCCAAGTTGTCGCGTTGTGGATGCCAATCACGCCGTGCAGCTCCCAGTCTGGTGCTCTTTCCTGGAGTTTGTTGGCGCCGGCGATGCCATGAAGCTTGTCGTTGGTCGATGTAGCCGGTTGATGAAGGATGAGAACCTCCGAGGTAGTGACGAGGTCAACAAGGTAGGGGTTTGATGTGGGTGGCATGTACCTCATGTCGTCGTCGATGAAGCTCACAAGTCGAAGCTTGCTGAAGACCTCATAGTAGGCAGGAGCGTCGAAGTGACAAGCGAGTTGAATCACATCGTCCATATTGTGTGGGGCGCCTCCTACTGTAGTGCATCCCGTTGCGTGGCATGAATCCCGTTGGCGAACTGAAAGGTGCTGATGTAGTCGTACGTGGCTTGTCCCGTGTCAAGAGCGTAGATGAAGCCGATCATGTCGCCACCCTGTCGAGGTTGCCCGCGGTTGTTGGTAGTGTTGCCGTAGCTTGGCAACTTGAGGTGGCAAGGAAGACATCGTGTGTAGGCGCTCCCGTCATCAAGTGGCACCTTGTTTAGCATGCAGATGAACCAGAGAAGTAGCGCCATGATCAGGTGGATAGCGGCATTCCTCGTGTCTCTGGTGGAGTTGATGTTCCATTGTCCTTGTGCTGATGGGGCCGGCTTCTGCGCTGGAGCTGGACCCGGTGTCATCAGGAGTCCGATTGCTGGGATTGAGGGTGCCCACAATGCACTTGCAAGTGTTAAAGCAGGGAATAGGTACGCAACTTGCCCGATTGTGTTCTCCACCATTGCGGAAGTCGACATGTCCAGCAGGTTTGGTGGATTGATCTTCTCATAGAAGTTCGGCGAGTGAACGATCGTCTCGGCCGGTGGTGCCTAGGGAGCCGCCGATGTTCTCATCTATAGAGGCACCCATGGGGGAACATCGTGGTTGTCAATGTCGATGGTGACGTCGAGGATGTCGGAGTTGATGTCGTCGTTGTTGGCGTTCGTCCTGGCAGAATCATTGGTGATGGTGAAGTACGCCATGGTGTGCATGGCATTGGCGATGTCCAGCGGTGTCGAGGCCGAGGTCAGCGACATCGGGGGGGACGCCGAGGCGACGTCGTTGTGTTGTTGTTTATGGTAGTCGTATGGATGCTCCCGGGTTTCCCGATGTCAAGGAAGACGTTGACGGTAATGGGGGAAACTTATCTATGCCATTGGTGGAGCCTCATGACGTTGGCCTGGTTGAGTAGGCTTTGCGTCGAGCAGCTAGTGGACGTTGGTGGTGGCCTCCTGCTCTAATCTGATCTGGACCATGATAGCATGGGCATCCTCGGGTAGATGTGTCTGTTGCCTGTAGCATCGGTGAACGTAGAGGTGACGATGTCGGCGGCGCCCGTGGGAGCACCGTTGTCATCGGTGGCGCCCATGGTGGGGGGGCGATGTCGAGGAGGTCGCCGAGCTCACCGGTGGACTTCATGCGGGAGAGGTGGCCTAACAGATTGCATAGTGATGGACCCGTAGCCGCATTTATCTTTGATGTAGTTGGAGATCGCAGCTTTGTCGGGCGGCGTTCACGGTCCAAGCGCCGTAGATAGCCTCCATGATCATCTCCGGGTAAGGCGCAAAGTGGGACGGCCATCGAATCTTGACGGTCGCAGTGTGGTTGGATCGCACGGTCTCCGGATACCAAATCCACAAACCGGATCAATTTGGGACGGAAGTGACATGTCGACGACGATCTTGGGGTGGCGATCATGGTGTGGGCGGCGGTGCTGGCGCGCGCGCCAGCCTTAGGGCCGGGTTGGGAAGGGGAGAGAGGGAGGTGGCGGTAGTAGGGCAGGGCGGTGGCGCGCGGCGGGCGGCGGGCGGCGGCGGCAAGCGGCACGGGCGGCGGCGCGTGACCAGCTCCGGAGGGTTGGGGCGGCGGCGCACGTGTATGAAGGGAAAGAGAGAGAGAGAGGGGAGAGAGAGAGAGAGAGAGGCCTGGGCCGAGAGCTGAAGCCGTTGGGAGTTACCCCTTCGTAAAGATTCAACCGATTACATCTCCCATGTATTTATAGTCCTCGAAGACTTGAGAAGTAAATCTCTTTTATTTCCTAATCTATTTCTACGTTATCCCTAAATAAGATTACTTAACGAGGAAATAAATGACGCCGATGAAGGCAGGTGGCGGCGAGCGGCGGCGGCCACGCAAGACGCTGCCCCTCCCTCCTCCTAGGCTGCTGGGCTGGCCTTTTAAGGCTTTGACAGGCCCTTTTGGACCCCTTCTTGACGGCACATGACTGGTTACGTTTCCTGAGGCAGAGGGGCCGGCCTGGAGCTAGGCGCGGGGGGCTGGAGCTACATCTGGCAGATTATCAAACCTCAGATTATGTGTTATTTAATTTTGCTTTGATAAAAAATTTATATAGCAAGACAGAGACAAAAAAAGTATAATCTGTATATTCAAACAACATGTGACAAATTATTTTGGTTTGAACAAAGTATAACAAATGCGAAAATATTAACATGCAAAATGTAGAAAACCGCTAGCACGGTTAGCACATGGTGACTAGCTAGATTTAAAACGTCATTGAGAAATTGTATCTATAAAAAAGAAAGGCGTTGAGGTATTCAAAGTTCAAATTACTCCCCTCAAGTATAGATCAAGTGCAGATAACTATTAAACTATTTCTTTGTACACTTTACTACCTAAATTTTTGCCATTTGGTACAATTTATCCCCAAACACAATTTATCCATTTTTGTCACCTTTGCGCAGGTGGAGCTTTTAAGTTACAATTTCGGGAGGATAGCAGACATCATAGCACATATTAGGAAAAAATACGTCATAATTTTTTTATCATTATTTTGATAGGGTTTTTATATTTAATAATAAATTAATTATTAGGATACAAAATTAGACAAAAATAATGATGAAAAAGTCATAATATTTTTTTACATACATTACCACCCTGCAATGTTTTTAAATTGAAGTTCAACTTGTGTATACGAAATCTTTTTCCTAATGTAATAGCATGATATAAAAACATGACATGAGTGAATTTATCGATCTAGCCACGATGTGCTAACTGTGCTAGTTGTTTTCTACATTTCGCAAGTATGTCCCTATTTCTTACACTTTGCTCGAACCAAAATAATTTGTCATACATTGAGTCAATATGAACGTCTTTTTTTGTGTCTGTCGTCAAGCGATGTAAAAAGTTCTAATCAAAGGTTAAACTAACACGTAATCAGGATAATCTGGCATACGTAGGCCTAAAGCTCATGTTGTTATTAATAATATTGTACAGAGTAGGTCTCAAAACCCGCGGACGTATTGGGTTCTATTTGTATATTTTTGCGAATAGTCTATTGTTAATTTTCGATATGGTCAAGTAAAACAAGAAAACATTTCGGAGTCAAGGCTCTCTTGCTAACCCAACCTGCAAATCTGCAACAAAACGTGCATTCTGTATAGATCGCACCCGACACGCACCCAGTAAGCACAAAAGGCTAACTATATAGTGACTTTGGTACTAGAAAATATATTGGATCAGCACGTCTTTCTACCACAAGCTAAAATATTATTTTGATCTTACTAGACTTGAGCTTACCAAACTCTCTATTTTGAGACCTACTCTGTACAATATTATTGCACGATTAACGTTGCAAGGGTACTGATGACTGATGACAAACATATATATAATAACATGAGTGGTTGGTGGCGTCAAACCATACCGTCTTTCTGGCACATGCCAATGGAAATAAAAACGCTACGTACTAGGAGTGTGCATCCTGCCACCTCGTTCTGCGAAAGAAGAAGAAAAGCCACTACCAGTTTACCAGCGTTCAAACATTACGGTGAGTTTCATGGTTTTCCGTGAGTCAAAGAAATACTATTATTTCTTCAATTTGGATTTTGTTTTTTGGAGATCAGGTGGGGATTCTATTGAGATTACGCAGGTTTGTGTGATGAAGGTCTCAAGTGAAAGTTCAGCAGCAACTTGTACTGCAATGGTGGAAGCTCATCACGAGGGAGATCTCTGAATCTCTGAACTATGGACTGCAATATGCACGTTGCACAGCTCGAGCCCCAAAAGGGAGAAACAAAAAACTATGACCTCGGACAATTTTCCACGTCTCGGGGCGCTGGTCCCTCACATGCTGAGTGCTGACCCGAACTGCAATGGCAGCTAGGCCGGCCACATCGATCAGGAGTATAGTAGTATACAGCAGGTCAGAAGCCAGAACGCGCTCCACCTACAACGGCAGACTGCAGTGCACTCTACAGCAGCTTACCACCGGCGAGGCGGCGAGCCGATCGAGCGCTAACGCTAATGCTGAATGGCCGGGTCGGAGGCCGTGCCGCTCCGCGTCACGGCGAGGCTGGCAGGCCGCGCGCGCGACGCGCTCGTGTTCGCGGCCGGCGTGTCCGCCGCCGTGCTCGCCATCCTCATCTCGGCGTCGTTCCTCGGCGCGCCAGGGAGCAGACTGGTGGCCTTACCCGCCCCGGGGCCGGAGGACGGGCCGCGCACGTTCTACGACGATCCGGAGCTCTCGTACGACGTCGTCGATGGCCGCCGCCTCACCGGGTGGGACGCCAAGCGCGCAGCGTGGCTGGGGTCGCGCGGGCTCGGCGGTCGGCAGCGGCGCGTGGTGATGGTGTCCGGGTCGCAGCCGGAGCCGTGCCCCGGCGACGCAGGTGACCACCTCTTGCTGCGGTTCCTCAAGAACAAGCTCGACTACTGTCGCCTCCACGGGATCCAGCTCCTGTACAATAGAGATTTCCTGCAGCCGGCCATGACGAGCTACTGGGCCAAGATCCCCATCGTTCACGCCGCCATGCTCGCCCACCCGGACGCGGAATGGATTTGGTGGGTGGACTCCGACGCCGTCTTCACCGACATGGACTTCTCCCTCCCTCTCGCTACCCGGTACGCCAGCCACAACTTCATCGCCTACGGCGTCCCCAAGAACATCAAGAGGAAGTCATGGCTGGCCATCAACGCCGGCGTATTCCTCATCCGTAATTGCCAGTGGTCGCTCGACTTGCTGGACGAGTGGGCGCGCATGGGTCCCGCATACCCGGAGCACGCCCGGTGGGGAAGGTGCTCCGGAACGAGCTCAGCGACAAGGACTCGGACGTGGCGTGCGACCAGTCCGCGCTCGTGTACCTTCTGCTCAACAACTGGGCGAGGCTGGGGAAGAAGACCTTCATCGAGACCGAGTACTACTTCATGGGCTTCTGGGGCGAGATCATGGACCGGCTCGACGGCGTCGCGGCGAGGTACGAGGCCGTGGGCGGCGAACACCGGGTCTCCGGCGGCGCCACGCGGAGCGGGAGCACCTGCGGTACGCGGCGGTGCGGAACGCGGCGGTGAGCGGCGTAGTGCCGGGTCCGGCGGGCGGTGGGGAGAAGGGGTGGCGGCGGCCCCTCATCACGCACTTTACGGGCTGCCAGCCCTGCAGCGGTGGGAGGAACCCCACGTACTCGAGGGAGAGCTGCGACGACGGGATGCGCCGCGCACTGGGCTTCGCCGACGACCAGGTGCTCCGCGCGTACGGGTTCCAGCACGCCGCGCCGCTCAACGACACCGTGCTGCCCCTGCCGTTCGATTACCTGAACGCGGCGCCCGCGCGCAGCAATTGACCGCGAGATGCGGGGGTGCTCGCGAGTCGGGTAAGGAATTTGGCCTATTTTGTCTCGTGGACTTCAATTGTATCTTGTGTTTTTTTTTTTTAGACGATTTTATCTTGTTTGTTGGAAATGCAAAACCATACGTATGTAGTACATCATCAACTTTTTTTTTTCGGGAGCAAAGCAAAACTATTAAACTTTCAGAAGATGTCTTGGGCTGTCTTGGGCCCAATTTAACTCGAAACTAACCTAAATCTCCATCATCTTTTTCTCTTAATTTATCTTTTACTAGCAAATATGTCTGTGTTGAAATGGGAAGAAAAAATACTACTATCATGCCTAAAAACACTTCGATTTATAACTTGAAAATAATCTTCTTAGATTATCATCGATCTGTTTTCGTATCATCTTACTATTACTAATTGGAGGCTCCAACGGGCTCCACGTTAATTCTCAATGAGATGCACTAGGAAAAAAGATAAATACTAGAAATTCTCACATTAATCAGAAACATCTAGCCATTAAATCTAAAGACTCTGGTAATTAATAACCATTAGATCTACTTTATTTTCAAGAAAATTACCCACCTCTAGCATTTATATGGATAAAAACAAAATAAATAAATCTATTATATTTTAAGATATATGCAAGGGAAAAGGAAAAGATAATAAGTAAATAATTTTTCCAACGTACGTCAAGCCTGAAAGAATCGTGGGATATCTTTCCACCTGCTCCAACGGAGAAGAAAAATAATTAGGCCGCCGCCTCAACACGAAGGGCATCGGCCGCGGCGCACTTGTGGTCGCCGGCCAAGCAAACAAGGAGCAATCCGACACAGCGCACAGGCAAGGCAAGTACATCTACACCAGCACCATTGCTTGGATGCATTGCAATACCGGTCGGTGCTCCATCTAGATGAGGAGTCCAGCCTTCTGCACTTATTTGATGACCCGGGAGGAGCAACATAGATTCTCCTATGTTCGTGGAGAAGCAGCAATCCTGCATAACGAGTACGTGTTGCCTACTGCGCTTCCAGGTGGTGAAGCTGCGTGTGGATGGAATATCTACAAGGCAAATAGATCTACCAAGATGTAAGGGCGGCCCAGCCGGCAAAGCCATGAGCAGACATCAGAGTTGGCTCCGGTGTCAGCATGATAGAGCTGATCGTTGGTAGGCAGGCCCTTTGTTGACTGGCACCACATCTCATGCTGATGCCCCTTGATACGCATTATGCACACAAGGCAACTACATGGGGAACATCAGGTGTTGGCTCTCCTTAAACGGTGTTGGTCAGCTGTGGAAGATTTGGGTCCACACATTTATCAGCACCACCAATTGCAGTATGGGAAGGTCGTGCACGACAACCCTAGCGTGGAACGGACATGGACCATGCGTTCAACAGCTTCTTCATCATCAATACCTCCTCCATCTATCAACGTTGGAAGCACCCACAAATCATCATGTGATCGGCGTCACACACGGTTGAGAAACTAATCTCATTTTCCTCTATTCTTGCACAACTCTATGGATGCTAGCTATTGGTATTGTGTGGCTATGGCCATAAGATGCTAAGGATGGACGACAAGGCGACGGAGATGATGTTTGGTTGCCAGTAGTATCCATCAGCATCTAGATGCATTGAGACGGCAAGGGCGTCATCAAGAACAAATCCACATAAATCAATGACACCACAACACCGGTTGACGCCGAGATGATTACTAACACCATTTGTAATGGCTCGACCTCAACGTTGTCGCCGCATTATATAGGAGGTGACACTACATTGACTACCCCAGCCAGATCGACACCCGATTATTTATTGGCGAACACCAAGTGGGGCGTCTCTACACCAACTACCTCCCCTGTGAACACCAAAGGTATGGATGTCTTGCTAGATCTCATAACTATAATTTAATTTGAGTGACGACATGGTATATTCCTTATAGACCATTAGGTATAATTGTCATTTTCATTTTGTTGATGTTGGATTATTTGGCACAAATATGTTTTTGATATAATCCTTATTGATCATCCTGCGTATTTTCTTTTTATTAACTTAATAATAATGTCATTGAATTACTTTGAACTTTCCTAAAGATACTAAAAATCTAGGGACCATGGAGTTATCAATAAGCCTATCTAGAAAAATCCAAACCTTCGAATTTTTTAAAGGTTATCCATCTTTATCCTTATGAAAGATAATGCTTTGACCCCTAAATTTGCACTGAAATTATAGATATATGGCACTATGAAAGATAATGTAAAATAATGTAATTTGTACATAAATCATCTACCTCAAAGGCTATTAAACAATTAACAAAAATCTCTTTATCTTCATGTACATGTTCATATAAGCTTACGAACAATAATTCAACATCCATTATTTAAAAATACTTTACTTATAACTATTATTTTTATAAGCGTATCAAGCTTGGAAATATATCCTTAGAAAACCATTTACTAATGACACTTACAATTCACTTTAAGTTATGTTAACACTTATGACAATAAATTTTGTAAGTCATCTTGGAAAAAGTTTAAACATTTTGATTGAAACATTGTATTATGAATATTAGTAACTTATTTATTTTGGGCTATTTGTTTAATAAAATAATACTAAGACAATAAATGAATTTAACATCCGAGTGTCGTGGTTATGCGTGCTCAAATGAAAATTTGTGATGTTGTCAAATTCAACTAAGAAGGGTAGCCTAGGGCCTTACAATATTATTTTAATAAAAAATAAAACATTAAAATTTAGAATAAATTCTACAATAAGCAATACAATTTCGAATTCATGCGTGTATTACCACAACTAGCTCAAAAGGTAAAGGTTGAAGTATAGATTTTCAAGATATCACATAAAGGGATGAAATAAGAATTTATACAAAAATAAAAAATAGGGATCCTAAAATTCTTACAAATATCAAAATCATTTTGTCATCGATCGGTAGACTATAATCACTAATGCAAATAATATTTGTTGTATCTAAGGAATTATTATCCATAAAAATTAGGGGAAAATCAAAATTTTGGTTCACATCATCAAAATGTAAACTGCAGCTCAAATTATCATAGTAAAAATAAATGTTTCAACTAGATTTATATTGGAGAAACATAGAGGTGCTATATAAAAGAAAAATTCTATGGACAGTGATACAAAAAAAAAAATATTTGGTTGATTATCACAATTGAATATATAGAGTATAGACTACATATTATGTAGCTGTTGTTTTAGAAGATTAATGAAGACAAAAAAATGTTTGATATAAGTATTCATATTAGTTAGTGTCCCATAAGATTCTCGACCCGTGCGAGAGAACGGGTTGGTGAACTAGTTGAAAATAATTTCTTCTAGACGCTAAGCCATCTCGCCTCCGTCTTGAGCTTAGATATGTTAAACTAATAAAGAAAAACAAAATTAAAGCAAGAAAAAAAAAAAATACGGTGTTATAAACATGAGATCATGCATAGTTGACATGTTTTAAAATTAGCTAAAAGTGTACTTAAAACTAAATTATATAAAGGTAAACGTTGAGTCACTGGGGTGCGTTTCGTTTGAGGACCAAGTTGGATGGGATATGATGATTCATGGATACTGGGGTAAGGATATCCACGGTGTATGTTGGTAGGGCGGATGAGACAAACATTCACATAGTTAATAAAGTATTAGATGAGTTGAATCCTATTAATCACGTCATTCGGTAATGCATTATTCAAATATTATATTTATACTAACAATTAATAAATTATTTGTATTAAAAACAAAATATATCACATTACCAGTATTGACATTTAGTCGTACTAATCAATCTCGGTGTGTGAGAAACATTTTTTTTTGTTGCCTTGCTCCATGTCGGAGATCATTTTTGTGAGTTGTTGTCAGTTACGAATCCAAACATCCACACATCGTACCACGTCCCTCTTCTCACGATATAGATGGGCCAGGATGAGCTCGTCGGCCTTGGGCTGGGCTCGAATTTTGTAGGACGCATTACAGCTCCATGGGTCCAGACACGGAGGCAAGCTGATGGCCGAAGCCAATCCGTATTAAGAGAGTACCGGAGGGCAGACAGAAAAATAGGGTGAACCAGAAATTCTCTCTCTTTATTAGTAGTATAGGTATAGATTTTCTTTTGGGCTTCACATGCTTCATTCCTCGGGCCGAAATCGATCATCCCTGGCTACACTGGTCACAGGTGGCCCAGAAACCAATCAATTTCTCCCTCCCAGTCTGACTGGCTCATGGACCCCACTTGCCAGAACTCTCCCAAGACCATCTAACAGCCCTGCAACAATCTCCAACAACAGTCCACCCTCTCCAATCCCCCACCTTTTCTCCTTCAATCCGTGCGTGGTTGACAATAGTGCAAAAACATGGCAAAATGGTAGAACGATGAACTGATATAATACAGTGATGTTTTGCAATCATGCCCACAGCACATATGTAACCCTTGAAAATCACCACGCATATCTTATCACTCACATCTCACATCACTGGAAAATAAGAATGTGAAATGTCTCTACATACATGACAAAAAAATACCAAGGGAAATGCTTAGAACCCTAAACGAAGCTAACCAAAAATGATAAGAAATACAAACATATCAAAAAGAAAAATCTGAATATGTTTCCTATACTCTAAGCTTGTCCATGGACTTGGAAAAACTGTTCATATTCTGCGAATGTGTCTGTGCAACCAGGCTGTCTGAAAACGTTTGGGCCTGCAAAGTAGGAAGTTTCTGCATCTGGGAAATAACCACCTGTTGTATGTCCACATCGTCCAGAGAGCCTGCGTTTATAAATATTAGTTTCCTTTTTAGATTTGAGAGATTGACTAGTTAAATGCCCGTGCGTTCTACGGGATAACTAAATTTTATATAAAAAGCATGAATCACATGATAAAATAGAAATACTATGAAATTAATATTAAAGCGACATTTAATTCAAACAAGTTTTGTGAAAAGTGGCGCAATCAATCATGGATTTGGCGGGTTTGTAAACTCTATTTTATGGACTTTTCTGTAATTCAACCAAGGTAAGTTTGCGAAAGTAACACAATGAAGCTGCATATACACACTAAGAATATAACGGATACATATGATTTTACATTCATGTAATTCGACCCAGCAACTTCAGTTTCTGCCTGATGATATTTTTTTCTCTGTCTTTTATTTCATTCATCCCTTTCTTCTTGAGTCATTGCTTCGCCGTTCTTCTTCTCTTCCCTTTTTACGCTTGGCACGCTCATCAACTTGCGCCTATGAATCTAATGATGTTGTCTGGACACCTTTTTGAAAACAGATGGATAGATATTTAATTGTTGACCACAAATAATACAATTGAAACTCCAAATGGAGAAGCAATTAATTATCTCCATTGATCTTGTTTGTCAAGTCTCTCCAAATGGTGTATGGCCTTCACTATTTTCCATAGGTTCCATTACGATGAAACTATCCCAAAATTAATCCCTAGTTAGCAAGCATATATTACATGTCCACCATTGTAATTATATTGTTTCTCAGAAAGTTATTAATTTTAGGGACAAGATATTTGTGACTTTGAAGCCAAAGATAATTGGATTCACAATAATGATCTGTCAATTTGGTAGCTCCTTACTTTTGATGTCAAATTCAAATGAGCTGCAGCACGTATTGACTTCAGTTATTGAGTTAAAGTATACAATCGATTAACCAACGTGTAATTTAAAGATCATCATGATAGTCCAAGGAAGACATGTCAATTTTGCTCTTCTTCCAATGCTATACTATGTTGAAGAGAATTAAATGCTTTCGATAACAAATATCATTTGTCAGCTATCTTACAAAACCAAAAGCTTATCGATATTGTAATGATTACCTGAAAAATGTTGGCGCCTTGAGTTCAGGGCCCCAAAAAGAAAATTGTGACTGAATGGTAATATGGAGTTTAGATAATTATTATTTATGAGATCGTAGAGTTCAGAGAATTATAGCCCATCATCTAATAATTTCAGCAAGATACCAGGGAATGATGACTCAATGGTAAAGCTCCTGCCTTTCCATTGAAGAATATTGTGTGCATACCAATTCTAAGAAATCAAGACCAACTAACACATAGTTTGCTTCATGGAAACTTTAATTCAGTCTAAGAAGTTTTATATCATAAATAGAGAATGTGCACATAATTTTAAAATTAGCAACCATTTAGCTATCAAGATTTATATAGCATTGTCAAAGCAATTTTGAAATGAAATGGCTCTCTGTATCATGGATCAACACAAATTTTATATGTGTTGGTGTAGCCCCAAGCAAAGCTACCCCTAGTAGGACGAATCACTCAACTGGACTAAACTCAATACACGAAGGTGTATGCTAATCTGAACTCTCCTTTCATTAATTTCTGTCCTCTACAAAGCCCCCTCGGGGTCTATTTATAGTCCGTAGACTATTACAATTTCATTTTTACCCTTCTACCGACCCTAGGCCTCACCGTTAAGCCAATGATAAAGGGGCAGGATGTTTTTAGTTAGAGCGGGCCGAACAAATCAAATTCGACCCGATACTACTTTGGGACTGTTTCTCACGATATTCGCTCAACCCGGTCGAATGTTCAAGCCTTCGCCCGATGCGTGCGGCGGCGTGAGCGGTTTGTGAACTTCGAAGCCGCTGGGACTGTTCTCACGACATTCGGCTCTACCGGTCGAATGTTCAAACCTTAAGCCTCTCGTCTTGGCGGCCGGCCAGCGTGAGGCGGTTTAGCGAAGGCTCGAAGCACGCTGGGACTGTTCTCGACGACATTGGCTCAATCAACGAATGTTCAAACTTTCGCCGGTGCTTATGAGATGGCCAGCGTAGAGACGGTTTGATGAAGGCTCGGAGCTTGGCCATCTCGGTCGAAAAGTCACCGCCTTTGTCCCGTCCATTCAGGCATGTCGGAGTCTTGCCGAAACCGGGGTCTCGACCGAGCGGTCGCAGCTCGGGTTTCGCGGCCACCTCCTGGGCGATTCGGCATGTCGGGGAACCACGCCCCTCGGGAGAATGCGTCGAGACAGCGAGCCCTCTCGCCAGCGAGGTTCGGCCTCGGGCCGGTGGGTGGCGACATTCGTCCATTGGGGCCGAATGCCTAGCCGTTTGTCGTTACCACCTTCTCTTGTCCATGGTCCACCGTTCCTTGGGCCGACCAGTAGGGGGTGGGCAGGTTTCGCTCACCCCCAACAAGGCCCCTCGAGACCAAGGATATGGTTCTTTTCGTCCTTTCCTTGGTTTCGACTTCGAGGCCCACAAGAAACCCCCTCGTCACTAAAAACTTATCTGTTTCTTTTAGTGTTTTGGTAAATTAATTTTTTTTAATGCAAATCGAATCGACGCCTTGGTTTGCGTGCCCCGAGGCGGATGGGACGCCGCCTCGGGTCCGCGAGCCAATTTCGCCTATTTAAAGGCGGTAGGCGGCGGGGCGGTCATCTCCCCGCTCATTTGCATCCTCGCCGTCCCTCGCGCCTCCCCTCAAGGCTCCCCGAAGCTCGGGGCTTTCGGCGATTCCCCTTCGGAGCTTTGGGGCATTCGTCGACTTCGTGCTTCGAAGCTCAAGAGCCTTCGGTGACTTCATTCCTTCGGTGAGTTTCTTCTCTTTCTCCTCTTTCTTTTTCGGTTGAGTTGGGTGCATACTCTTTACTTTAGGGTTTCGCCGTTTTATTTTGCATTTTAGGTTTCGTTGATTTGATAGGATGTCGGGTTCACCCGTTTTGGGATCCGGCTCTTCGCCAAGAGCTCGTTTCGGGTTCCAGCGATTCTTCATCCAAGAGTTCGATTACGCTAACGGCTCCTCGAGCCCGAATCGTCGCCGTCTCGGTGCACGCTAACGTGATCAACGCCAGCGACCTCTCCATCCATCAATCCCCATTTGTATTCTCGCCGAGACCGAATCCACAAGTTCGGCGAAGCCCCAGTGAGTCCTCGGGTTTTGACGAGATGGATGTTGATATCGGGGTCCCCAGAGGGGAGATGTTGTGGCGAGCGGATCCTAGTCTTTAGGCCGCTGGCGAGCTCGAAGCATGTTACGGCGCCACGAAGGGGTCGGGCGGCGAAAGTTACACGGCGGAGGAGGGTTCTCGGGAGAATGTAGGGCCTCGTGTCGCTTCGAGATCTCTTTGGGCCGGACGGGGTCGTGTCACCGAACCTGCCCCGAATGAATACGCATTTTAAAGGTTTCATGGACCGACGGACCCGGCCCCTTTGCGGCGCCAGCCGGCCGGGTGAGAGGACCCCCCAATCCCGCACCGGGGAGGCTTTGGTATTTAAGATTATTTCCGGGCTGGGTTTCATCTTCCTTGCGAGGACGCTGCTTCATTGGTGCCGTGCTTGAACGTTTCGCTTACGTGATAAATCATCTTACGCTGAATGCATTCACTCGCTGGGGGCTTTCGTGCGGGCAATGAAGATGATGGGTGCCCCCTTGTGTTGAAACGTTCGTTCAATTTTATGCCCTTCATTAGAAGCCAAAGAAGATTCGGGATGTAAGGAAAGAGGAGCACCGTGTTGTGCGTTTGGTGGATATACCTTCATCCCAATGGGCAACATTCGTCTCGGCTCCCGCTTTTTGCAACAAGTGGACAAAGTGGATGGAGTTCTCGGTTTTATGCCCGTGTCGGTGCTAGAAATGAAGAAGAATCGGTTTCGTCGGGCTGCCTTTGAATACGCCCTTGAAAGCCGAATGGTTCCTTTGGCGGCGAAATGTCACGCTTGCGTTTGTTGCGGATGTGGAAGGAAATGCCGAAGCATCTCGGCCTTCCTCGGCACTTTAGAAAGACGAGCACTCGAGATCTTGTGGAAGAATGGATCGCTATGGAGGTTCGGCCGTTGAGCTCGTGTTAGATTCGAGGTCGAATCTCCTCGCTATAATTATGAGAAGAATTTGGTTCAAGCTTCCCCGCCCTCAAGATTTCATTCCAAGAAGGCTTTTCGAGTCTCAGGATGACGAAACCGATGCAATTCGGTATAGTGACTGATCGAGAATACAAATTGGCTTGCGAGATTATTGGGGAAAATGCCCGAATCAACCGGGCTTTTCGACGCCATGGGGTGCCTTACCCTCATCGTTTGACGCCGGATGAAGCTAAACGGAGAGGGCAGCGCGGAAGGCGGCTGTCGAGGGCAAAACTGCTTGCCTTGATTCGGCCTCCTCATGAGCGAAAGTGAAAAGGCAGGCCGGGCCAGATGACTCAAGAAAGCCGGGCCAAAAGAGCCTCGGGACGTTGAGGTAGGTCGCCTTCGGCTAAGGTCCCCGGTCTTCGTGAGCGAAAGGTCACATTCGGCCGCATTCGTCGATTTGGCGTTGTTACTTGGCCTCGGTATAATGTTCTTTTTGACCGATGCTTTTGATTCGCTTTAGTTAGCATTCGTCTTCTCTTTTTTTGTTGTTACTCAAGTTGATTCCTCGTTCGCGTTATCTCTAGCGATTCGGTGACATGGCTGGGAAAGCCGTGAAGGACCCCTTGGCCACCCTCAAGGACTCGGGGATTCGGTCTCCTCCGGTCCTTTATTCGCGAATGTCAAGCGTCCCCGCGTGACGGAGGGGGCTGCTGCGAATCTTTGTGGCTTCAAAGAAGCGTAGCCGACCAAGGAGCCCTCGTACCTTAAATCGGCCCCACCTTCGTCTATGCACGAAGCCTACCGGGTAAGTCTCGGTTTTACCGAGAGTTCATCAAGAGTTCCGGCGTTTTCAAGCGATTGCCTTTTCGCCACGGTGCTCTCTCTCTCTCTAAGCACGTCTAGTGACTTCTGGGAGCCCGTTGTTTACTCCGGGTTTAGTTCCCACGAGGAGATGAGCCCGAGAAGGAGAAGACTTACAAGCTTGCTCGATGTCTAGGAGCCGGATTCGACGCTAGAGTGGTGGCGGGGGTGGATCCTCGCGCTTCCCCTTCTCCCCTCGGATGCCGGCGTCGATTCGGCACCGACCTCCTCCTCCTTACAGCTCCTCATACAGAGAAGGAGTTGTTGAAGACGGAGCCCGGCTCCTCTTCGATGCTCTCAACTTCTATGCCACGGGGTGAGTTCTCATTTTGTCTTTTCTCATGTTTTGTGATGAATGGTTGTTTAGCATTTTCCTCATTGATTCGTACTTTCTTACCTTGGGCCAGTCCATGCTTGTTGCGCGCACCACGGAGAAAAAGTTCCGGGGACATGGCAGCAAGGCCCTTGAGGCCGAGAAAGCTAAAGTTGACAAGGCGGCCAAGGACTTGAAGACGGCCAAGTCCAACAAGACGAAAGCCGAGGCCGGTGCCGAGAGGGCCGAAACCAAATTGAAAACCCCGGACGCCGAGGTTGGAGGACGCAAGGAAAAGCCAACCATTCGCTCTCTCGGGTTTTTAGACCATGAGGCGAGTGCAGTATTTCGTCCCTACTTGAAACTGGCGGCATCCTTCGGCGACAAAACCGTTCCTCCATCGGATCCCGAGCCCCAAGATGAGGCTCACGGCTCGTGCAAGAGATTAATTCCTTGCACGGCGGGTGGAGACGAGGAGAGGCTACGCCTCCCTTGAAACCCCTCAGGGCTTCGGGACAGCTACGCACGGCAAGCGGGTTGTTCTCACATTGAGGCCATTGAGCGAATGAGGACCACTGCCGTGTCTTGGCGTACCCCGAGCGGCACTTTTCGGCCGGCCGGCAAATTTTACAAGGACTACTGGGTGAAGGGAGGAAAAGACCTCGCGATGTTTCGGGCGGCGAATCGAGCTAAGCGTGAGTTTGAAGTTTCTTTATAGTTTACTTTTTGAGATTCGCTTTTTATTGTTCGTGCTACGAATGTTTTTAATATCACGTGATCTGCTGAAGAAAAAGGCGGTCGGGCTAAGGTCGATGCCTTCATCGCGGAGCGTGATGGCGGACCCCAACACGAATCGGGAGTCCTTCTAACGTCGGAACCCCCGACTCCTCCACGGCGGAGCAATGATGGCAAGCAACATTCGGTGAGGATAGGGTAGAGTAGAATTTTCTTTCGAGTAAAAGTTGGATTCGGCCTTGGTGGCCCTTTTACGTAATGATCTGACTTTAAGACATGTTTCGTTTTTTTTTAATTATGTGGCGGGTTCGATGAGGGGACTTCCTGTTTGTTGGAAGACTTGTTTCCTTTAAATGTTGAGCGAGATGGATTCGGTGTTAGCGGTGCTTCATGGCTTAGGGCCGTGGAGGATCATCCTAACGAGATAGAGGAATTTTTACGTCACGTCGGAACAGGATCCTTCGGCGTGGCCATCGTATGCTCGACTTTTGGAGTACTTTCGTTCCTTCCACTAGGCGAGAGAAACTTAGTATGTGGCGTTCTACTTGGAGCCGAAAGTAGAATTAAAAAGAGGAACCCATTGAGCTTTTTGGCTCCTAGATATAGGTATTGCTCGTGAAGGATCTTTGGTTGAACAAACCATGTAAATGACACTTTCGATTACTCATTGTTTCGTTTTCTCGAAATATTTGTCTTTTACAAGAAACCCCCTCCCCCTTTTGCGAGGAAACGAAAGTCATGCATATTGTCGAAAGTGATTTTAAAGTTCACTAAGTTCTTGTACAAGTCATGTGCTGCGCAAGTGGACCTTGCCTATCTTGTGTCCGAATGCTTCCTTCACGAACATTCGGCCATCTTGGAGCTACAACTTTTTCTTCTTTCGGGCATCCGGTATGAGTGAGGGTGCTTGACATTGTTACGTGGCAGGGCTTGGGCGAGTGTGTGATCTTTTGGCATTCGTGAGCTGGCCTTCTTATGCACTCGAGCAGATTCGGCCTTGCACATGCCATGCGGCTGAGGATGGATTCGCGTAACGGAGAATCTTTGTCTCGGGCTTTACGAGCATTCGGCGCTTGAGATTCTGATGTCCAAGGAGGTTAAGATGTTGTTTTATTTGAAACCGGATATTGTCGGCCAGCATGGGTACTTCTTGCTAGGCTGAGTTGGTCGACGAGCTGCATAGGCGGCTCTTTCAGTCTTGACTCGGGGACTCCCACATGGTGAGGCGTCCTTCAGTGGGCTAATTTCAACTCTCCACTTCTCTTTGGCCGAATCTTTGCCTCGCCTTCCCGAGTCCTCTCAATCCTAAATGGCCGAAGCCATGGGAGGGGTGTAATCCCTATTTCGCCTCTTATTTTTGCTTTGGTGTCTACTTAAGAAGATTGTTGTCACCTATGCGAAATGTTCTTGCCGCTTCGAGAAATATGTGACCCTCGGGGGTCTTCTTTTATAGTGGCCTTAGGTGTCCTTTCCTGAATCCTTGGCCTTTATTGTTTTTGATTTGCCTGAAACATGCAATGGATGACCACAGATGCTAAACTTTCATTGATTGCGCATACCTACTTCTTGTCCTTTTCAGAATTAGGTAGCTGTTTGCCTTTAATCATCTTGGCTGCAACTTGCTAGCCAAATTGCATTATTGAGTGCTGATTGATGGCCGAAACTGACTTTTTTGCCGGTTTTGGATAGCCTAGGCGTTTTTGCCTTTAGCTCGTTTCTTTTGGGATTGTCTCTTTTCGACTTGCTCCTGGCCTTCGGTCCTTTCTGACCTTGGTCTTTCGGCTTCTCAAGCCTTTGTTTGCTGATCTTTTCAGCATATACATCCTTTCCGGATACGTAATATGCCGAATATAGCAAGAGTGATGAAGTCACTTCTTGCTTTCGGCTCTTTTCTTTGCTGCTCTTATGCTTGGGGAAAATAGAACCTTTATAGGGGCTCACAGTCGAATGTTTCAGGGTTGCCTCATTAAAAAACCTCACACCCCCCGAAAGGGCTTCCCCAGTGAGGAAAAAGAGCGCAACCCTATTGTAGCTTCCTGTGTTAATTGTTACAAACCATGGAAAAAGAAAAGAAAATTACAACTCCGGCTCGAGGAGCATTAGTCACGCATAGAACCTGCGGAGATTATCCGCGTTCCATGTATGGGTGGATTAAATCGCCTTCTTCCATCGTAGCGAAACACCCCGGGCTTGACCATGCTTGCGACGACGAAGGCCCGTACCATTGGGGCGTAGCTTGCCACCTTGTCGGCGTGTCGAACCGATACCGGATCGCTTTGGGGTAGATGTTCTTTCGAAGGATCTTCTTGTCCCTCCAGCTTTTATGTTTCCTTGTGGTAGTTGTCGAGGTTCTTTGCGGCCGGCAACTTTCGAGCCGGATGTATCGGCATCTACAAACCTTTGAATTTCAGTTACATCGGCTATTTGCGTGCGGGAATGAGCCTAGCTTGAGCTCTTCGGGTGTTATGGCCTCCTCGCCATAGAGTAGGCGAAAAGGGTGAACCAGGTTGCCCGAGACCGTGAGATGTTGTGGCCCGGACCGCAAATCATCTCGGTACCGCCATTTTCCTTGCTTGCATCGGAGACACTTGGAGGCGGCCGAGAAGATTAGGCCATTGGCTTTTCAACCCGCTCCGTTGCTTTGCGGATGATAGGCGATCGCGAAAGTCACTTTGATCGAGCTCCTCACAAAAGTTCGAAACTCAGGTGAAGTCGAACTGCTTGCCGTTGTCCACGCTTATGTAGGATGGGACTCGAAGCGGCGGACTATCTCGTTGCCGAGCCGAAACGATCAAGGTGGTCGAGGTGATTCGGGCCGGCCTTGCTTCTATCCACTTGGTGAAATACTCAAGTGCTACGGCCGCGAATCTCACATTCCCTGCGCCGTTGGCAATGGCCCAACTATGTCTACGCCCCAACGTTGAAGAGGCCAGGTTGGCACTATCGATCTGGTTGGGTTGGATGGCGCGTTCTGCTTCTTGGCAAACATCTGGCAGCTCTCGCATGTCTTTACCAACTGTTTCGCATCTTCAGCTGCTGTAGGCCAATAAAATCCTTGCCTCATTGCTCTGTGTGCAATTTCGTGAGGTCCCCTATGAGCTCCACACATTCCTCCATGTATCTCTTCTAGGAGCTTTCGTCCTTCTTCTGTGCTAATGCACTTGAGCTTCGGAGCTACTATACCATCTTTGTATAATTCACCTCTTATGATTGAATAGTGCTTTGTTCGTGACTCCATACGTTGCTGCTCATGCTTGGATTCGGGCTCATAGGTGCCTGCTAAGAATGCGAATATGGGGCTTCTCCAATCGTGGCTTGCGATGACATGAATGCTCTTTGGCACTTCTTCTTCATCTCTGATTGCCTTAACTGAGAGTTGCTGGAAAAATACATCCGGTGGGGTTGGGATCCCTAATGCTGCCGCTTTCGCCAAATCGTCTGCTTCTCTGTTTTCACTGCGTGGTATGTAGTTTATTGAGAACCCCGCAAAGTGCTTCTCCATTGATCTTACCTTTGTAGATATCCGATAAGAACTAGTTCCCTCATTTGTGTACTCCTTCTCACAATGTCCACGACCACTTGCGAGTCGTGCGAATGATGCATCTTTTAACTCCCATAGCCCTTAGCTTTCGAGTGCTAGCGACCTGACTTAGTACTCGGCAGTATTGTTGGTGCTTGTGAACCGCAACCTGGCCGTGTATCGATTGGCGGTCCCTCGTTGAGGTGTCGATTGCCGATACCCCCCCCCTTATCGCACAGGCTCCGTCACAAAATGCCGCCCAAGTAGGTTCGTCAAAAACCACCGGACCGGACTTCGGCGGGTGTCAATCTGCTATGAAGTCAGCTATACGCCTGTGACTTTATTGCTGTCCGTGTTCATAATCAATCACGAATTCGTTGAGCTCGGTGCCCACATTCGACTCTTCCGACAAAATTTTGTTTACGAACAGGGCCTCTAGTGGGCGAGAAGAGATAACCCTGATCTTATGTGCACGAAAGTAATGTCTTAGCTTTGGCTAGCCATCGAGACCGTGTAAGCTATCTTCTCTGGCTCGAGTAGTTAAGCTTTGCCGCCGAGAGGGGCCTCGGATACGTAATAGATGGGAAACCGTTTAAAGCTTGTTTTCATGATCTTTCTCTTCGACCCGGGACTGCACTTATCAAGCATCGGAGATGCTTGCCAAGTATAACGATGAAAACCGCTTTTGGGGACGGTTTTGTCATGGTTGTCGGGTTGGTGAGATAATCTTTTAAGTCTTGGAAAGCCTTTTGCTGCTTTCGGGACCCCATTCGAACTTCGGTGCTATTCTTGAGTACCACTGAAGAATGGCAATCCCTTTTCGGTGATCTTGATATGAACTCGGCTTTGAGCTGCCAACCGCCCGGTAAGTCGCTGAACCTTTTTCGGCTATCTGGGGGCTTCGTGTTGACAATGGCCGAGATCTTGTCTGGATTTGCCTCTATACCCTCGGGCTGAAACTAGGCATCCCAACATCTTGCCCTTAGTGATCCCAAAGATACATTTCTCGGTTTTAGCTTAAGCCCGCTTCATCGTGGGTTCGCGAAAGTTTCTTTTAGGTCGCTAATATGAGATTCTTTTCGGCCGCTTATTACTACTATATCATCCACATATGTTACCAGGTTCTTCTTTTTCTTTTGCTCTCTGAACACTTCATCCGACATTCGAGAAGGTAGATCCGGCATTCCGCGCCCTTCCTTGCATTCGTTTGAAACAATAGGTTCCCCGGAGTGATGAAGCTTGTCTTCTCTTCGTCTTCGAGTTCGGATGGATCCGGTGATATCCGGAAAAACAATCGAGTAGGCTCATTCTTTCACAACCCGAGGCCAAGTCGATCAAGGTATCTATTACGGGGGGAGGTTACGGGTCTTTCGGACATGCCTTGTTTAGATCGATTGAAGTCTACACACATTCGCCACTTTTTGATGTTGGGATCGGATATCTTTTTCGGACCATTACCACATTCGCCCGGCCATTCGGATATTGGGCCGGGTCTTATGGCGCTGCATCGAAGAGTCTCGAACCTCGGTACAGCTTCTTTGTGGTACCGGCTCTTGGGATAACTTTCTCAATCTTTGTTTCTTGGGTTTCCACGGTTGGTATGACACTCAGTTGTCTTGAGCCGGCTTCGGCTTACTCCTTTTAGGTCCTCCGCGACCATGCAAATACATCGAGTTAGAGTCAAAAAATGCGAGATAACGAGCTGCTTCCCGGTTCTAGCTCGGATCCTATTATAATCTCTCTTTGAGGACTGTTGTGGGATATCGGAACCCTTACGGTGGATTGGGCTGATTCCACTTTCGGCTCTTTGGCGGAGTCTTTGGGTTGTGTTCGAATCTTCTTCTTTGTCTTCATCTCTCTGTCTCCGTTACCTCATTGATCATCTTTGTAGCGGTATTGGCTTTGCATCTATTTTTCGGGCTGCCTCTTGGTCGCCCCACACGCGATTCTGACGCCCGAATGGGGATGGCATTTTCATACACAGAAACTTTGCTTAATCACCGCCTTGAACTTGGCGATGACACCCCTGCCGAATATTGCTTTGTATCACGGGTAGTCTATGTTGACTATGTCGAATGTGATTATTTCGGTTCGGCACAACCCAACCTCGCTGAAAGTTACTTTGCAATGTCTTTCTTACCTATCGCATCTATCCTCTTTCCGCCGAATCCGAACAAGGAGTTACCCGGTTGGTGTAGCAATCGGCGGTTTGATGAGCAGAATATCTGGCGAACTACCATTGTCGTCGGGATGTTATGAAGTGTGAACTTGTCGACATTCGCCGCTGTTGCCACGAATGCATGCAACATGTGGGTAATCTCTTACCCGAAAGTCGGGCCAGTCAAGCGTGATTGGTACCATTGACCATGCCGGGCCTGTTCAAAGGCATCCTTGGTGTTATCGTGTGAACTCTTCCCACATAATCTCTTCTCGCTCTTTTGTTTTCATGCTCAAGGTTGGATCCGCCGTGATTGCATAGATGTGACCCCGAGATGGGAGAACTGAGTTTACTAGCCCGTTTTCCTGACTTGTTTCGGGCTTTATTTGCACGATTCGCTGCGATTGATCCAAGTTTACCGGGGAAGATGCTGCCATCGAAGGTGGCTGAACTTGTGGAGCATAACCGGGTAGTTCCAAGAGTACTGGTTATGGTGGGCTGAAAGCATCGGAGATGCGTTAGCGGAGGTGGTGGTGGTAAAAGCCGGACATTTTGATAACGAAATAAGCATTCGGCTGTGTGCCGCTTTTCTCTCATGCTATATACATGTTTTGGAGCTTGGCTGCTTTGCGTACTTTTCGTCTTTAGATTTCTGATCTTTGGCCATCTGTCCATACTTGCAATCTCGGCCGAAATGACCCATGTTTTCACCCCCGCAAATGAAGCAATATGGCACTTTCGGACCATCTCGACCTCTTCCGCCCCCGCCCTAGAGCTTCGGCCACCTCGATTGGACTGATTCGCTTTAGAGATTGAAGCGTCACCCGAGAATGGCTCTTTGGGTTCGGCCGTATGCGCCGAATCCTCTTGCACATTGTTGACAGGGCGAGGAGTCTTGCCACCCCTTTGACCATTGTTGTTGTTTGGGTGTGGCGATTGCTGCTTCTCGTCCTTTCTTGCTGCCTTTCTTCTTTTTAAGCCTTCTTCGGACTTGGCGAACTTCTTAATTTGGTCATATAACTCGGTCAGATTTTTCGGCTCTTCTCTATCTAGAAGTGCAGCGCATTGGCCGATAGCCATGCCCTCAATTGCTGCTGCAATTACTACTTCATCCGAGACATTAGGCGTCTATGCACGGAGCTGCACAATCTTCTCCAAGTATTGAGTCAACGACTCTCCATCCTCCTGCTTGAGCTTTAGGAAGTCCCGGGTTCCCTTTTTCAAAGCACGGAGTCCCTCAAAGGTAATGATTAGCTGTTCTTTCAGCTGTCTCCAGTTTCTTATCGATAGCGGACGAAGTGCTATGTACCATTCATGCGCGATGTCCTCTACCGCCATTATGAGAGATTTTGCCAAAGTAATCGAATCCCCCCTGCCGAATGTACCGCGGCTTCATAGCTTGCGATGAACTTTCTTGGATCCGATTTCCCATTGAATGACGGTAGCCTAGGCTTGTAACCCACCGCCATGGGGCGGATGGTAGTTCAGATTTAAAGTGGTGAAGCCGAATCGACCTCACCTCCTGCAATGAAAGTGGTTCTTGCTCCCTCTTGGGATGTTACTGTGTTTCTCTCCATCTCGCAATATCTCCGTAGTAGATTCTCTTTCTCAATTTCGGCGAGCCTCAAGCGCTCCCTAGCCGAATCCTCTCTCCTTTGGCTGCGTCGCCTCTCATCATTGCCTCTTTCAGGAGCCCTTAGTTCCCTAAGCTCAGCTTGTCTAAGGCTCAACTCTTCAATCGGCTGGCCCGCTCTTCTTGTTCATTACGGTGCCTGATGATCCTCTGCGATTGTCGTCGGCGTTGTCTTCATCCTGCGGGGGTCGGGCCTCCTGCTCCGGAAATCCTCGGCCCGGTCGAGCCGGGACCCGTGGCGGCGTCTTCGCCCGGCGCCTTGGCCTTGGGCGGCGGTGTGACCTCCACGGGGGATCGATGATGGATCCGCCTGGAGAGATCCAGCGAGCCGTTGCCGCCGCCTTAGGCCTCCCGCGTGTTGGAGCCATGGGTTGCCCGCACAACCACGGTGGGCGCCAATGTTGGTGTAGCCCGAAGCGGGCTACCCCTAGTAGGGACGAATCACTCAAGCCCGGACTAAACTCAATACGAAGGTGTATGCTAATCACGGAACTCTCCTTTCATTAATTTCCTGTCCCTCTACAAAGCCCCCTCGGGAGTCTATTTATAGTCCGTAGACTATTATAATTCCATTTTACCCTTCTACCGACCCTAGGCCTCACCGTTCGCCGTCAATGATAAAGGGGCAGGATGGTACTTTCCGGCCTCTGTTGTATCTTCTCGGTGATAGTCACGGCGCCGATCTCGGGTAACCTGCAAGAAGACAAAAGCCGCCCGGGATCCGGGCTGCCACGGGCGGGAGTAGCTGGTTTCGTTAGGCGGGCGAGAACAAATCAGATTCGACCGCGATACTCGCGCGGGACTGTTCTCACGATATTCGGCTCAACCCGGTCGAATGTTCAAGCCTTTCGCCCGTGCGTCGCAGCCGGCCAGCGTGAGGCGGTTTGGCGAAGACTTCGAAGCCGCTGGGACTGTTCTCACGGCGTTCGGCTCTACCGGTCGAATGTTCAAACCTTCGCCTCGTCTTGGCTGCGGCCCGGCCAGCGTGAGGCGGTTTGGCGAAGGCTCGAAGCCGCTGGGACTGTTCTCCACGACATTCGGCTCAATCAACCGAATGTTCAAACTTCGCCCAGTGCCCCGCAGATGGCCCGCGTAGGACGGTTTGACGAAGGCTCGGAGCTTCGGCCATCTCGGTCGAAAGTCACCGCCTTCGTCCCCCTCCATTCAGCATGTCGAGTCTTGCGAAAACCGGGGTCTCGACCCGAACGGATGCAAAGCGGGGTTTCGGCTACCACCTCACCGGGCGATTCGGCATGTCAGGAACCCACGCCCTACGGCGAATGCGTCCGAACGCAGTCCCTCTCGCCCGCCGAGGTTCAGCCTCAGACGGGTGAGCTGACATTCGTCCATTGGGGCCGAATGCCTGGCTGTTCGTCAGGTTACCACCTTCTCTTGTCCATGGTCCACCAGTTCCTTGGGCCGACCGTAGGGGGTGGGCAGGTTTCGCTCACCCCCCAACAATATGTGTATCATGGATCATAGACAAAAGGGCCTTCTAATACACACGTTTTAGGCAATCCTTAGATGTATGGCATATACTATAGATCAAACCTGTTGTAGGCTTAACTGCATTAGAGAATAAATATCTAGAGGCAGTGCTGTAAAAGAAAAGAGTATAGTAAGGAACTGAAGTTGTTTAAATGTTGAATGACAAGAGGAGAGTCAAAGAGTGGTGCTCAGTTTAATTTTAACAAATTAACAATGCCAATTGGTAGTTTGAGGCGGCGTGGGAGGAGACGCGGTAGCCGGACACGTGGTGGAACCTAGCGGCGTCTATGGGCAGCCTGTTCACGAGCACGAGCGCGGCTGACCAATTTGGACACCACAGTGGTTGTCCACATAAGCGAATAAAACATGAGCCGAAGGGGTATGACATATTTATGCATCACAAGTGAAGATGTTGGACCTAAAATGCACTTTTCAAATTGATTGCCCAAGATGGTACAGACGCACAAGTTGATAACCTATTGTTGCATTTTACTCTTTATTTTCAGTTATGTTTTAAAGGTTAAAGTTTGCATGTTCAAATAGCATAAAAATAAGATTCGAAATTAGTTTGCAAAAATAAAACTTTTTTGCTTCAAAAGATGTCTTTATTTTCTTTACGGCTTCACTTGCTTGTTCCTCGGGACGAAATCCATCAGCCCAGCTTCTTCCCCATGCCTACATTCTCCATGGCTACGCTGGTCACTGGTGGCCCAGAAACCAATCAATTTCTCCCTCCTAGTCTGACTGGCTCATGGACCCCACATGTCAGCCCTCTCCTCCGTCTTGCCCCAGTTACCTCTGCCATTGCCGTTGAGCACAAGCCACAATTCAGCGCCACAACAATCTCCATCCACGGTCCACCCTCTCCAAACCCCGTCATTTTCTCGTTCAATCCGTGCATGGTAGACGACAGTGCAAAAACATGGCAAAATGGGAGAACGGTGAACTGATATTTTTGAAAGGGTCAGCAGGGGAGTCCCCTACAATGAACTGATATAATATAGTAATGTTTTGCAATCATGCCCACATCACATATGTAAGCCTCGCACATCATCACGCAGAACTTATCACTCACATCTCGCATCATTGGAAAATAAGAATGTGAAATATCTCTACATACCTAACAAAAAAATACTTTTTTTTTACGAACCGGTTAGGGAGCCCCGACCTCTTTTTTTTTAATTAAATGAAAGAATGGTACAAAGAAAGGATTACAAGGCAGCTAGGCCCAAAAGCAAAAAACCAAAAAGAGTCCTACACATGACTATGTCTCCAGGACTGAAGCAAAGAGTGCCTATTTGGTTTAGACTTGATACAAACCTAGCTAAACTCTTCTCTAAAGATTCTCTTCCATTCATTAACCTCTCGTCGACCATTCTGGAAAATAATTGCATTTCTGGTTTTCCAAATAGACCAACAGGCACACATTACAATCTCTCTGAAAATGACACAGTTGAAAACTTCCTTGGCTTTAAGAAACATTTGTATAGGATTCAAGTTCTGATCCCAAGAAAGTCCTAGCATTCCTTACTGAAGGAGCAATGGAAGAAGAGATGAAGATAGGTTTCTTCGCTGTCTGAGTTACAGAGAACACAACTATGACTGGCAAGAGACATATTTTTTTCTTCTTAACATGTTTCTAGTGTTCAATCTGTCTCTTGTTAGCAGCCAAAAGAAAATTTTCTGGTTACCGGGATTGCTACCAGCCCAAATCCATTTGAATAAAGGGAGGCCGGGTCGAAGCAGTGATTATTTTATAAGCCTTCTTGCTGCTGTAAACTGAATTTCCCCAAATATAGGTCCATGTGTCATGTTGGATATCATCAAAATGCAAGTTCTGCAATGTTGTGTTTATCTCTTCTAGCTGTGATCTAGCCATTTGGGAGAGGGTTGGACTGAAAATCCTCTGCATGTTTTTGATTCATGTAAAACTGAACACATCATTTGGATTTCCTGGTGAATGAAAATAATTGTGGATATTTATCTTTCATAGCTTGGTCAATCCAAATATCATACCAGAAGGATACAGAATTTTCCTTTTTTTGGTGTACAAGTAGCCAACTCCTTGTATTTATTGTACAACTTCAATACATCTTTCCACCAAAAAGAGCCAGGAAGGAGTTATGTTATGGGGGGGGGTGGTTCACCATTTGAGTAGAGCTGCTCCCATGTTAACTTGACCCAAGGAACGTCCGCATTATTATAGAACTTATCTAGGTGTTTCATCAAGCAGCGAGTGGCGGACCCACGAGGGGGTCAAGAGGGTCCACCGGCGCCCTCAGGGCCCGCATGTCATACATACATCCATGATTCATACTCGGCGACTCCGCGTCCAGCAGACCAAGGCTGAGCAGCAGTCCGCTCAGCGTGTGCAAAATAGGCCAAGGCTCAGCCCAGGAAAATGTTTTTCTACAATAATGCATTTACATTACTTTTTTAATAATTCTGGGTAATTCAGATAACGATTAAGAAGCTACTAGTAAAAGAAAAGGTAAGATAATTTGCACTAATGCATGCATGTATGGTTGACCAGATCGAGATCAACTTGAGACAGGAGAAACGAAATAGATTCTTTCGTAACAGCAGGGGCCTCCGTTCCATTTTCCATCCACGTGCACTCGGTGTGTTTTGTGTGCGGGCTCCCTTGCACACCTCATCACTAAAATCTCGTTGAGAAAGCAAAGTGGATAAACAAGTAGTATTGTAAGTCTCTCGTATTGTTATATTTTAAAGCATTTGTATTCAATTTGAACATTGATATTAAGATTTATCTTTGTTTACCTAACTATAATATGGTTTTACCGAATTATAAACATTTTACCGATTTGTATATATAAAAAATTCGGTGCACCACCTATGCTCAAAAGCTAGATCCGCCACTGATCAGCAGTGCATCATTTTGTTGCTGGATATCAATGATGCCCAAACCTCCCTGTTCTTTGGATTTACATACCTCTTCCCAGGCAACAAGACATCTTCCCTTATGTACTGTTTCTCCTTTACCCCAAAGACAGTTCATTCTGAAATGGTCAATGGGTTTTACCACCATAGGTTGTAACTTGAGGCTGCACATGTGAAAGGTAGGTAGGGCTGAGAAAACAGAATTTACCAAGATTAACATGCCATTATATGATAACAATTTGCTAACACATGAGAGCCTTCTTTCAATTCTGCTGATGAGAGGGGTGAAGTCATTCACAGTGGGTTTAGTTGTCCCCAAGGGCAATCCAAGATAGGTGAATGGCATAGAGCCAACTTGACATCCCAAAATGCTTGCCAGAGCTTGGATTCTTGTGTGACTGAGATTTATAGGTACCATGCTAGATTTGTTATAGTTGACTAGCAGCCCTGAAGATTCTGAAAAAATCCTTAGAATATCTTTCAGGTTATGTATTGATGAATCATCTGCAGGTAATACTATGAGGGTGTCATCGACATATTGTACAATGGGATAATCTCCCATAAAGCTATTGTCCAAAGGATGATTGATTATCCCATCATGCCAAGCTTTGTTCACTAGGGTCTGTAGCAGGTGAACAGCTAATACAAAAAGCAATGGTGATAGGGGATCACCTTGTCTGACCCCTCTCAGGT
Source organism: Hyparrhenia diplandra (assembly GCA_015847255.1). NCBI lineage: Eukaryota > Viridiplantae > Streptophyta > Magnoliopsida > Poales > Poaceae > Hyparrhenia > Hyparrhenia diplandra. Next base: position 736,006 of record JADLZK010004916.1, on the reverse strand, counting down.
AGTTGAAGCTTTTTGCTGGGATACCAGGATAACTGAGGAACTTCCACTTGAGAGGATATTGGAGACCCAGTTAGTCCATCTATTGGAAAAGCCCTTGTGTTTTAGCACCTCTAGGATGAACTGATGCTCTATTTTATCAAAAAAATACTAAGGGGAAATGCTTAGAAGCTAGCAAAAAAATGACAAGAAATACAAACATATCAAAAAGAAAAATCTGCACATGTTTCCTATACTCTAAAAGCTTGACCATGGACTCGGGAAAATTGTTCGTATTCTGGGAACGCTTCTGTAATCCTTTTAACCAGGCTGTCTGGAAGCAAATTAAGCAGGACGTTTCTGCATCAGGGAAATAACCACCTCTTGTATGTCCACGTCAGACAGAATTGAATGAGCTACTTCATATTTGTGCGAATGCAGATGTCCAAGTTGCAAAACCGTTACCGTCAAAGTTGTTCAAGACTTGTTCAATGGCATCTGGATACTAATGTAGCCTGAAGATGTTGTCACCAACACAGTGGTTTCCATAGACCAGCAGGACTGTCAGATATACATTTCAAACGGAAAAATGCTTATTTGTGCAAAGGATTCAGCAATAGTCTTTCTAGCATCCGCGCCACGTTGCAGATGGCTAAACTGCAATTGCCCTAGTAACAAAATTAGAAACCCGACTGTTAGCTCCTCGTCGCCGGGGTGATCGGAGCTGGAGAGGAGGTAAGCGTAGAAGAGAAGCCAATTCGGGTCCGCCTATCAGATGATGGCAGGATTGTAAATACGATATAGAATAGCAGGTTCAATACAGTCTATGGCTTGGTTCACCTGGGATGGAAGCAGTTTCCATTGGCATATACTCTGTTTATGACAAAACAGAGCTGACAACAGTGATGCGACTGGCTCAGTGTGATATTTTTCAGCAATGCCACTCCTACACTCTGTGTTTGTCAAGTGCAGAAGCACACTGGGCCTGCAGCTGAATCTTGCTGACACACAACATATAAGCCAATTTAATTAACCCTAACTATTTCCGCATATGCCAGCATGTGCTCAGAAATCAAACGACTCAAGTAAAGGAAAATAAACAAAAACAAGTAACACAGCTTATAATATGTCAGAGAGAGAACGGCAGTGAACACCGGCGAGGTGAACACGAGCGGTGGCGAGTGCGAGTCAGCGAGAACGAGCAGTTAGAGATGAGCAATTTTGGTGCCGCCAAAGCGCAGCTTTTTCTGATGCACTTTACTGAATACATGTACTGAGATTACAATGCAAAACTCTCGGTCATGAGCAGTAAGTTGTGTGGTTGGCGCAGCCATCCCTACGCCCACAACAACATCGCTAATGACGGAGAGCTCAGGTCTGTAGCGAGCTATTCTCGATCAGGCCTTCTTCGCGCGCAAGGCAACCACAAACCGGTGCTCATGCGCGCATGCACAATGGAAGAACATGTGAACTAAAAGTAGCAAGGCTTAACTAACAAAATACACGCTAAGAGTTTATACGCAGATTATTGTAGTAATACACACTAAGAGTTCAACTTCTCAAACTGCTAATAGAGTACTTAGATTATTAAAACTCAAGCAGAGCAACAAATGGAAAATAATGAGGATATCTGTAGAAAGAAACCCTCAATTTTTTTTTTATTGGAAAACACTGAGTGGCCACCTGATTGGGAACACTATCAGATCAGGACGGGCGTTGCTGAAGGACCTTGAGGACAGGTTTCGTTTTACCTTGATACTGGTCAACTTGGCGCTGCAAGTCTTGTTTGAGTGTGTCGCTGCAGCAGGAGCCCTTAAGCCACACTTCGTCGAGCCATCCAATTGCCTGTAGCCCAGATAGTTTCAAGGACCCACTAGAGCATTCAACCCTCAGCACGTCAACATCTCCTATATTTCCGATAGTTGCCTGTAAGTTGGTGGTGCAAACAATTTCGAGGACGCGAAGTTCGAACCCAATGACCTTGTTCTCATCATTAATGCCTATACGGAGCTCACCGTCTTGAATTGGCCTGATACAAAGACGTCTCATGTACCCATTGCGATGTATTAAATGATCCAGGATGACCTGCATGTCATCTTGATCTTATAAGGTTACCTCAAGGTCCAAAACCTTGACGTCAGCAAACTCCTTGATCCAGCTGTCTGGTAGTATGCGTACATGCCCAAGCAGCTTAAGGCTGTCATCCAGGGTCTTTGGTGGCTGAGCGATAGTTTTATCCAGAGAAGGAATCAGACCATCCTTGTTCTTATCCAGTCGCACTGTCAATTGGCCCAGATGATCGAGACCCTTGATTGCATCAAAGAACTGATGGATGTTATCCGGGTTTATGCCACACACACTAATCCTCCACAGTAGTGTAAGCTTATGTAGCTCCTTTAGAATGACCGAATTTTTTCCAGGTCCAACATTAACAACCCCAAAAGTGTGCAAGGTTGTCAGCTTCCCAATCCCTGCTGGAACCTCAACACCGTGATTAGTATAGTCAGTTCTGCTCTGACTCCGACAACCCAGTTTTGACAGCCAGCTAGATACCAAAGCATGAGGACTTCTCCTTGTTACCGCTGCAGCCCTAGAAGTTTCCTCTGCTGGTGCTGTTGGAGCTACTGCAACTGTTGGAGTTGGAGACAATGGAGGTGTTTCAAATATTGTAGAGTCTTCTGAATCTGATGCTGTTGCAGATGGACATGCATCTTCTGCTGGAGACGTTGGAGGTGTTTCAAATATTGTAGTGTCTTGTGAATCTGATGCTGATGCAAATGGAGCTGATGCGCCTTCTGCAGGTGCTGATGGAGCTGCTGCAACTGTTGTTCCATCTTCTACTGTTACCGAGGTACTAATAATTTCTCCTTGTGTCGCTTGGTATGGAACCATGATACCACCTTCATCCCACGGTGCACGATGAATGGTGCCAGCGCGAACATACTGGAGCTTCTCTAACTTCAAGATACCTTCTGGAAGTGTGGCTACAAGGGTATGTCTGATATCTAGACTCTGAAGCTGCCTGAGGCGACCCAGGGACTTTGGCAGACGGGTAATCTCCTTGTGGCCCCGTAGGGACAGGAACTTGAGCCGAGGAAACACCTCTACAATGTGCTGAAGGTCATCATTTGTCACACCTTTTGCATCCTCCAGATCCAGCACCCGAACATATCTCATCTTTATCTTCTTGGGGTCAAACATCCATGGTAGGCACTCACCAAAAACAGTAAATGACCGTAGCCGTGAGAAATCAGTGCTCCTGAACACATTGATGTCCCTTTTCCAATTGTCCCTAATGGCGAGGTGCTGTGCTCCGGCACATTGCGACTGCATGCTGCATGGCCCCTCTAGTGCAAAAACAAAGTTATCTTCCATCGGTCGAGAGTTGATGTATTCATGTAGGAAACCATTTACTTGGTACTTGACCGGCTTGCTTAAGGGCTGCCACTGGAACATGCTGAATTCCTTAATCTCAGAAATCAGCCTGTTTGTATTCTCTTGTAAACCAGAGGTCTCATTGATGTAACCCTCTGCCAGCCACCGCATTCTCAAACGCCTCTTTCTAATGTTATGGCCTATAGGAAAAACTGGTATATAGAATATACAAGGCTTCAGGTAATCATGGCAAGTTTCCAAGTAATGCTGCATCCAAGAAAACAGTCCCCTTAAACCATGCAAACCTTCCAAAATGTGCATAAAGTTATCATTTATATCTTTCAACTTCGAGTAGGTCTGCTTATCAAAGGACATGTTGTAGTGTGCGGCGACAGCATCTATTACTTTTGGAAGCCCACCACACTTGGCCATGATAGTTTTTGAAAGTTCTAAGACATCCATGTCGGAAGGCTGGAGATCATCCTTGTCTATATTTTTCTTGCGAATCTACAATCCAAAAATGAATGAGAGCTGTAAGTATATGCATCATTTGGAAAGAATGTTACTAAGAGCATCTCCAGGAGTTTGGTATAACTTAGTTGCCAAACTAATCGATTTAGCAAGTTAGTAAAAGAAACAACAACCTAAAGTTTTGCAGCAGTTTTCAACCGTATGATTTATTTTTGGATCAGTTTGGAGCTAATCCGTGCATACTTCATATATCCATGTTTGAGTGCTCTACCGGGCACCATCACCTGCAAGGGGTGTGTGCAAGGATGTTGATCCTTTGGTTGGAAAGTGACATGAGTCAAACGTACGAAGTAAACATGTGTGAGTGCTAGCCCTTTCTCTCAGATCCACCCTCTACGAAGCATGGAGATGGCATTAAACTATGATACTACCCTACGAGTAAGCATTCTCCTAGCTAGGTGAATTGCTCCCATGAAAATGGAAGAATTACAATGAAGCAGGGGTGATGGCAGAGCGAAGCAGAAGATTTTGAAAGCATGCATTGTGCACATGCTGCATTAAGGGAAATCAGAGTTTAGGTTACATCCATCATACTCTTTGGCGAGATGCTATCAAGTATGTTGGTCACACACTAACACAAATCGCCGGCTTGAATGGTGCTGCAGAGAAGGTTGTACTAAGTCTAGGAAACAAATTTGTGACTACTAAAGAAGCGAAGGGGCTACTGGATCGCGCTTAGAAGTGGCGCAAGGACACGGAATCCCGCCGCACACCACTCGTCAGCCTGGATCATGATCCGCGACACCAGGGTTACAGGCATGGAGGAAACATTGTCGAAGGTGCGCCGGTTGCGTTCCTTCCACACCTTCCAAGTGACTAGCACAATGAAGTAGCGGGGTATTGTACCACCCTGAAGTGTTGCCTACATAGGGCCTAGAACCACCATTCTTCTGCCCCATGGTCAAGGCCTATGATGAGTGAGGGGCGCCATCCCCCTTACGGAGGTGTCGTGTGCCATGGTTACCCAACCCTCTCCTACAATAGGAAGGATTCTAGAAACGTGGCACCTAGGAATCATCGCGCCTTCTCAGTGGCGGAGGACGGGTAAAAATCAAGGTGTGGCAAAGTTAGTGATCTTCACACAATCAAACTCTCAATTTGTAGCACGTAGACACTTAATTTCGTAGAATGTTTGCTCCTCCTAATCTGATGTAGAGGGTTTTCTTTTTCCTAAATTCTTCTACCATCAAATGATGAGATTTTAATGCATATCCATGGCACTAGACTACCAAAGCTGAATAGAAATGATATAAGAATTTAAAGAATTTGATTATTGGAAGAAAAAAACAAGGTATGGCAACAACCAGACCTTGCCACCATGCTCCTCCGCCACTGCGCCTTCTTACCAATAGGGTTGGTGTCCCAAATTATGTTCCTAGATGGTGAGGTTGTCCGATGTGGTACCACTTAGGAGGGGTTAGCCTAGAGGCATGGTCTTTGTCACCAAATAGACGGCCCTATTTTGTGATTTTTTGTTGCCTCCCCGAGTTGTGTTCAGAGTTTTTTTGGTACAAACATTTAGTATAAGATGTGAAAAACCAAAAATTAGTACAGACACAAGTGAGTGTTAGTTGTAGTGGTAGAGAAGATTATACGAGAAGGGGAGGTCGTGGGTTCGAATCCCCTAGAAAATGTGGCAACTTGTTAATTATTGAGCGAAAAACATTTGTACGATAAAAGTATTCAGAAAATGGCTGGTCCACTGGTTGTATTAGTTATTATTGAGGACCATTATTGGTTTTGGAATCGAACAAACAGGGCCTTAATGTGGCCTTGACACCAAAGGCTTAGACATTTAGCCTCGAATGAGTGGTCCCTTGTCCTTTCGGGTGGGCCTAGGGCCTCACTGCGCCAGGCCATGGTTAAATTTTGATACAATGTCCCAGGACAGCCCCACCTATCCCATAAAGTCCAATTGTTTATTTACCCTTATTTTTTTTAACTTTGCATACTTGACCCCATTTTTTAGTCTACCAATTGTATGGTTGTCCTGTTTTCCCTTGAGGGGCAACCATGCAACTTGAGGACTAGAAATAGGGTCAAACATATAAAGTTAAAAAAAAGAGGGCAAACAAGCAATTGGATCTTAAAACAAGGGCAGTCTTAGAAATGACCCTAAAATTTTAATACAACTTTTGTTCTGTGTGAGTGAAATTGGTTTGCAAGCTGGGGGCCTAGGGTTTACAGTTTATAGACTGCTTAAACACCCCGAGATAATGTAGCCAGATAAAATGAATACTAATTGGGAACAAAATAGCTAGGACTGTGTTGTGTGTTCCGTGATCAGTTAAAACTTAAAAGAGCAACTGCCTAGGCAAGCAATTAACGGCCGAGTACGTACACTTACCTTTTCATTGAATAGATTAAGAGTTTCATCAGTTGGCAGACCTCGCACGCTGACCACTTGTTTTTCGTTCTGCTTTACGCATGACAATAGTCTTGCTATTAGATGCAGGCTATGACAAACCCAAGGCCTCAGTTATGGTGTCCCATTCATCCGTGGACCACAGGCCATCAAGAACAAGCAGCCATCCCGTATGGCGCTGCACTAACAAGCGACATTCTTCAGTAGGGTCTCGGCCACCTTCAAGGATATCAATCAACAAACCTTCCTTGCCTCGACCAATATTATAATCGGAAAAGAATACCCGAAGCAGACCCAGAGAGAGCTCTGCCCTCTTTTCACACCTCAACGACTAGACGCTTCTGGTCAGGGCTACGCCCCCGTCACCTCAGACATCATTACACCTCTTGCCCACCTTTTTTTTTTTTGAGAATGACACGGTACAACATAGACGATCACAACACGCACGCACACTCAACTCTCTGAACACACGTACGCAAACCCTACCCCTATGAGCACCTCTGAAGGACTGAGCACCCGGTAGATCTGGAGATTCGAGAAGTCATCATTGGCGCCTCGTCGTCGACGGGAACGTCGCTTACCACTTAATGCATAACGCCGGAAAATCCTAGGAAAATCCCAGGAAAAGGTGCGAGCACCAGGATTTGAACCATGGTGGGTAGCGTCCCACTGGACCGTCCTACCATTAGAGTACAAGCCAATTCACACCTCTTGCCCACCTGCCACTGCAGGCCAGGCCAGGCCATGACGCGTCCCATCAAGACCCCCTACGGACGAGCTTGGGAAAACCTCAAGGAACGACTTAAGGCCCGCCAGGGGCACTGGAGCAGGCCTCGGGACGAGGCAAACGGCCTAGGTAGCCCACACCGAGACAAGAAGTCATGATGGCTTCACGCTAGAGTGCGTGACCGAAGAACAGGTACAAACTGGCCCCTTCCCTTCGATTATAAAAGGAGGAGCCCAGCCCCTTACGGATAGGATTCTTTTTGCTTTCTTCCTTCCCTTAGGACTCGGATCGATCCCTTTCTCTTCTTCCTTTCCGGGGGCCTATTCCCTCTCTAGGGGAGAGCCCGGCCTCCTGTTCTTCTTCCTCCTCTCGTTCTCTCGAGACCTGGAGCAAGACTCCTCTCTCACCAGCTTGTATCTCCTACTACGAGCACCCCCGTGCAGGATAACACGAGGAAATCATAACTGTTGGACGTAGGGCACCAGTGTTTGGACCAAGATAAATCTTGTGTCTCTCTCTCTTTTCTCTCCTCCTTGTGTCCTTCCCGCACACCAACCGGGGCAGGGGTATGCAGCATTTTCACTAGTTTGTCTATCGCACCCCATGTTCTAAGAACACCGACAATACTTGCTCTCAACAATGCATCAGTAAGAGTTGCTTCTCTCAGATCCACCCTCTACGAATCAAGGAGATGGCATTAAACTACGGTTCTGCCCTATGGGTAAGCCTTCTCTTCACTAAGCAAATTGCTCCCATAAGAATGGAAAGATTCCAACAAAGCAGAGGTGGTAGGCTGGTAGGGATGCAAAGCAGGAGATGTAACTGCCGGGGTGGTAGCGATGCGAAGCAGGAGATGTAACTCCATTACGCTACATGATTGGGTGAGTCTCCATATGCTACTAACTAGGGGGTGTTGTCCCTCCCTGAAGTGTTGAATACATTAGGCCTAAAGCTGCCATTCTTTTGCCCCATGGGCAAGCTGGCCGATGGGTGTTGATGTACTACAAAATGGAAATAGTACTATCTAGAATTTTTATGGTATATTATTAGAACTTTGTTTTGTGTAAGTGAATTTGGTTTGCCGAGCTAGGGGCTAGGGTTTACACTTTAAGGACTGCTTAAACACATGTTTCTCCCGAGTAATGCAGGTGTAAAAAGGAATACTGATCGGGAACAAAGTAGGAGTGTGTTGTGTGTTACGTGACCAGTTAAAAGGACAACTACCTGGGCAAGCAAATAACGGTTGAGTACGTACACGTACCTTTTCAATGAATAGATTAAGAGCCTCTTCAGTTGACAGACCTTGGACGTTAACCACTTGGTTGTCGTTCTGGTTTATGCAATGCATAGCTACACTTTTTTCAGTTGTAATGACAATGGTCTTGCTATTTGCAGTAGGCTGTGACAAACCCAAGGCCTCAGTTATGGTGTCCCATTCATCCGTGGACCGCAGGCCATCAAGAACAAGCAGCCATCCCGTATGGCGCTGCAGTAACAAGCGACATTCTTCAATAGGGTCTCGGCCACCTTCAAGGATATCAATCAACAAACCTTCCTTGCCTCGACCAATATTATAATCGGAAAAGAATACCCGAAGCAGACCCAGAGAGAGCTCTGCCAGATTGAAGGGATGTGGCACGTCCACCCAAAAGTAGTAACGGAACTTGCACTTGTCCTCGGGGTCAAGCATTTTTTTGGTGTAAGACCAACGGACCACTGTTGATTTCCCAACACCAGCGATCCCCCATACTGATGCCACAGGAGGACTTGTTACTGCTATACGATCATTTATCAGTGTCTCCCCCAACGACCGCCTTTCAGTAAGATGAGGATCAGAGATGCTTCTCATCCAAGTAATAGCCCTTTCACGTCCAGTACTAAATATGGGGCGTTGTGCCTGCAATAGATGAAGGAGAGTGAGTCCCTGCTTATAACATGTTCAATATGTATAGCATCAAATTCACATATATAAATGCCTGCATTGTATTGCAATAATTTTATTTCAAACTAGTGTCAACAAATTAACCATGAATCTCACATACCATGCCCATGTCGACTTTTTCGCTGACATGGACCAATAGATCTTCATTACCATCTACGCAGTGCCGTGCCACAGTTTTTCATCTGTGACGACGACCACACAGCATTTATTAGTAGGGCCATCATCGGGGAACATGGTTCCGGATTTCACCAGGTCATCCCATTCTTTCTTGGACCGCAGGCCGTTGATAACCACAAGCCAGTTTCCGAATTGACGAAGAAAACTACGGGTTTTTTCAATCAACTCTTGGTCATTGGCTTGGCATAACACATACTCCAATGTACTACCACCAAAAATGTTGAACAATTCATGTAAACCACCATCATAGAATCCATATCCATATAAATCCAAAGCCAGAAGCATGCGGCTTGAGAACTCCACCGGGCAGAACGGACGACGGTCGTCTACCACAGGAACAGGAACCCATCGAAAACACCCGAACCTAACTCCGTCCAATATTTCCGGATTCTCCTGTACGCTGAGGTACGTCTTTTTTGACAACACTTGATTTCCACGGACCGTCACCGTACACAGAGATCACACCACCACACTTTATTTTCCCGATGAGTTTGTCCACAGAACTGTCACTCTGCCCTGTGACCTGCATCAGGTATAAGTTGTCAAATTGAAATGCCTGCGGCTATGGTTTTTTTTTTTTTTCTCGTGTAGGGCTTTTATTATTAGTTCCTTGCCTTGGTTTATTATGGTGAGAAGAATATCGTTGATTTATCTTCTTCTTTTCTAGCGTGTGTGCAGAGAATTAATGTTGAGGCTCCATTGGGAGCCTCTAATGTAATAGTAAGATAAGATAGTTCAATAAAAACAAATAGTAAGGTAAGATAGTCGTTGGTTCCCATCTTCGCAATTGTGTAAAACAAAACAACATAACCCACCAATTTATATTTAAATAACTCAACTATACGAATTATAACATAATTTTAGGTAAACTAAAGTTTGCATAAAACTATTTGCCTACTATTATGATTACCACTTCTTTAAATATTACATAATCTAAAAAAACTTCTTTAAATCTACAACTAAATTTTCAACATCTTTTATTCTGAAATTTTTTAAATAACAATATATATAAGGGACGTTAATTATTGCATACCACATGTGAATATTTCTTCCTAGCCTTTGATATTCCTTTCAAGTAAACTCATTATATGATTTCAAATTTCTTCTCAAGGTTAGCACTATTACCCTACCCTAGATCTCACTTCAAGCTCTACACTGATATTTGTTGGGGAACAGTACCTCCTCGGACCGCCAATCAGTCCCGTTCCGCTTGCTCGCTCACAACACTGCCTCTGAAGTGATTACGTTAACGTTTCCAAAAACCCCAAGAATACGGACCGGTGAAGGCACCATTCATGGAAGGGACTTTCGCATAAGGGCTCAACTACGGGGGCCTCGCTTGACTATTTGAGACTAACCTCATGTCATGTCTATTTGAGACTACTGGGCCCGTGAGCGAAAAACCAAGCCCTTGCCTCCTTCTTTAGCCGAGGAAGGAGTCATAGCAAGGGCCTCGGGCCACGCTCATCTGTTCAAGGATAAGCCAATGACACACGCCACACGCAGACAGGACCTGGTGCCTCTGACAACCCGCGAATCCCGTCATTGTCGGTCGGACTGACAAAAGATATGTCTGCCACCACACTTCCTAGAGCAGCGTAGAGCCCTACCACCCTGCCATCATTAGTCCATCAGTGTATTTGCCGGCCACGAAAAACCCTTTGCATCGCGTCCCATTAGGCCCCATGTAACCAAGCCTCAGGAGCGAATCTAACGGGGCCATCAGAGCCAGCCCGGGCCTCTTGTTCAAGGCCTCGGTCTTCGGCACGGCACTACGGGACAAGAGAACCACGATGATCCAACTACGCCGCCACGACCAAGTCAGCCAGATGGCGAACATGTTATGATGATATCCCTAGCATAGGAAATCATCACAATTGTAAGAACAGGCCCTCCCCTTCGATTATAAAACTGGAGTGCCCGGTGCCTGGAAGGAGGGCCTTTTTCTTTCTTTGCCTTCCTACAGTAGATTCCATGGAGAAGAAGAGGGCATTTGTTCCAGCTCTCACTGTTCTTCTTCTTCTCCTCCTTCCTCTCACTCTCACGAGACTTGGAGCCCCAACTCCTCTCTCAATGGCCTGTAATCCCCTACTACGCGCACATCCCGTGCAGGATAACACGAGAACATCTCCATTAATGGACGTAGGGCATCTGTGCCTGAACCAGGATAAAGCACACATGTCTTTCTTTTTTGTGTCCTTCCTACACAGCATCCGGAGTAGGGAGCACGCGGCATCATTCACTAGTCGGTTACTTGAGACACCCCGGTTTTCAAGACACCAACAATTGGCGCACCAATTAGGGCCGCTGCATGTTATACTCATTTTTTCCATCATACTCCGGATGGCCAATCTCGAGATTTCCATCTTCCTACACAAAGGTCATCAAACTCAGAGCTAGGAGCACACGGGCTTGCACAGCTCCGGGCTCCCCCCTTTTTCATCCTAATCAAGGAGCAGCGGAGCATCTTCTCTCCATTCCTCTTGTCCATCTGTGGTGAGCAATTCCAAGGTGCTTCACCGACGACTGCGCCTCCATCAGCATCGGTAGGGTCGCACACTAGCTGGGCAGGGTCCTAGCCATCGCTCAGTGTTCCTGCTCCCTTCTAAGCTAGGACCTTGGCCGATGACGACAGCTTTGGGCGTGTCCCTAACCGCGCCACTAGCCAGGACCCTCACCAACGATAGCAGCTTGGGCGCAGCCGAGCATCGCGTCGCTAGCCGGGACCTTGATCGGGCGACAACGGGCTTAAACGCGTCCCCTAGCCGCGCCGCTAGCCGTAGTTCATACCACTATGGTCCGGGCGCACACGGCGCCTCCGGGACTCGTCGCCCGCTGCGAGGCGTGGAAACCCGTGACATGTCGAGGGACATTCACATGGCGCCACCGGAGGACTACCACGCGCCCTACCCAACGGTCGCCCATACAACGTCGACTATCAGGAGGTCATCCTCTAGGACCCAGCCACCAAAATTTGCACCACCGCCGCGCATGGCCAGTACCCCTCCGCGCATGCCCATCCCGACAAGCAAGGTTGGGTGATTACGCCACCAAGCTCATAGGCTCTTCACGACGCCCACAACGACGTATGGACAGAAGGGATGCCAAGCTCCGACATGCTGCTCTTCCACGCCTGCGTCATCATCCACGCTCGGCCACACTTCCACTACCTCACCGACAAGTCGCAGGAAGCCTAGCCCCGTGGTCACAAGCAAGTGATCCACTTGCTGCCCAACACCGCAACATCGATTGTCCACCATGATGTCGTCATGCTAATCTATCCTCGGCAATCAAACTTCCCCTCTTTTCCCTTTTTTTTCCAGTTGCAAACTGGTTATGAAGGAAGGCATGGATGAAGGAGGGGGCAAAGCAAACGGTGCGCATGGAAAAAACGAACGCATCCAACACCGATGTAGAGACGGTCGGAAAGTTGCATCAAAACAAACCCGGCCCATTGTTTGCTGCGCAGTTTTTCACCGGTCGCATCGCCACACCAGGAATTTTCTGGGGCCCCAGCGTTGGTCATGCATCGAGAAACTTAGGCACTCCCATCCATCAAAATGGTAAGCTAAGCCCCCACGTCTATTTCATTTCTCAAAATTACCCTTGTGAAAAGGTTATGCATACAACCTCGAACTAACATGTGGCTCATTCAACTTGGCAACCCCGAGTCACACATAGGTTAGGCGATCGTAGGGCGGCCCAATGAAGGGTTTGACCGGCCCGGTTTGGCCACCCGAGTGAGGGACCAAAATGAAAAGAGGGACCCACTAGCGGTCGGATAACCGGATGCTCCGATATCACGGGCCCCTTAGTTTTGTATTCAAGTCCCAGTGCCAAAGTCTACATATTGTAGGGTTTATTCAAAAAAGGCTACGAAGCCCTCGGGGGTGACTGAACCACCCCTAGGAACCGCCAATATGACCACTAGGATCTATGGAAATCGGACACTATCACCTCTGCCGGATCCCTAACAAACGAGAGAATTTACCTGCTTGCAACATACCAGATGCGTAAGATTGTCCCAGCGAGCGAAACAACGAGAACATCCAACCCTCCTCCTTGCTACAAGGATGCGTGAGGGAAAACCGAAAACAATCTTTGGGATGCGGGCGTGCCGACCGTCTTCCTTGCAGAGAGGATGCGTGAGGGCCAAACCCGAGCAAGTCGGATAAAGGGACGTCACCAAATACCGAGACCTGCCCTGTCAAGGGAGAATATGTAAGGTAAGCATCCAAAACCAAACTAACATCCCCTTATGTTGACCGCGTAACCTGTGGTGCTCGGGATTGTCGTTAGATCGAGGCCACTCGTATTCCCACCTCTCCACAAATAAAATAAAGGGGGATCCTCTTGAGATGATTCTCTCCTTCGGGAGGGAACCAAGCACCAGGCTTGTCCAGCTCAGCGGCTCAAATGTCGGCCTCTCAATGGACTCTCATCCCACGTTCCACAACCAAAAATGATTAGGGGGCACGACATCAATACGGCCAAGGTCTGAGAGCTATCAAAAGCTCAAAGTGCATTAAGTGGTAGGCTTGTTAAAGCATGGCTTGTAACTAGGTCTTGGGTCCAATTGGGCGGAACCGAGATTTGACTAGTTCCTTTACCAGAGGAAGAAACAGAGCTTCGAGCCCGCCACGCTTTAGGGGCCCGAGAGTTGGCTTCTCGGAGGAACTATGGCCCACACCAAAACACCCGAACTAAGAAGCGTGGCACAAATACGGCCAGGGTCTGAGCAATTGAAGTGCTCATGGTGCCTTTAGTTGTAGGCTGATCTGAGAGGTCACGACGTGTGACAGAGCTCCAGATCCTATTGGCTAGGTCTGAGTCCCTAATAAGGAACAAGGGCCCCAGGCCCCGCGTTCATAGGCCTCTCAGGTTTGCTCCTTGGGGGCTCGAAGCCTGGCCTCTCAAAAGACTCTCGTCCCACAACCAAGAATGATTGGGGACACGGCACCAATACGGCCAAGGTCTGAGCAATAAGAGTGCTCATGGTGCCTTAAGTCGTAGGCTGATCTGGGAGGTCATGATGAGTGACAGAGCTCCGGATCCTATTGGCTGGGTACGAGTCCCTAACATGGAATAAGAGCCCCGAGCCCGCCGCGCTCATAGGGCTCTCGGGTACGCTCCTCGGGGGCTCGAATCCCTGGCCTCTCAAAAGACTCTCGTCCCACAACCAAAAATGATTGGGGGGCACGGCATCAATACGTACGGCCAAGGTCTGAGCCATCAAAAGCTCAAGGTGCCTTTAGTCGTACGCCTTGCTAAACTGTGGCAAGTAACAAGGTCTCAAACCTAGAGGAGCAGATCCAAGATTCAACGGGTTTCCTCACCCGAGAAGGCGATAAAGCTCCGAGCACGCCTCGCTTCGGGGGTGTTGACACTTGTTATCATATAAAATTATTAATCAATTAAACATGAGAAAGGGGTATAAATAATAATAACAACCTAGAATAGGGGGTCACTAACATATTTCCATCAGTTTTGGTAATGTTTGAATTGCAGGGACTAAACAGAAAAACAGCAGAGTTCGCGAGCCATACGACTACGCGACGCAACGCAATCCAACTCCGAGAAAGACTCTAGAAGGCTCCGGATTAATCCCGACGTGGACCAAACTTGACACCGAAGAAAACATCATCTAGAAGACTCCAGAAGCCACGACGCACGACGGGACCCAGGGGGGGACTCCCCCTGGGCCGATCGGCCCAATAATGGGGCCGATCAGCCCTACTTGGCCGCCAAGCAAGCCCTGTCTCTGGAACCTTCCTCCACCGCCTCTAAGACGCAATCTAAACCGGTTGTTTAACGTCGGTTTGATCCGAGGGCGTCGGTAGAAGCACGAGATGAATCAAAGATTAGTACCACATCGCCTGCTGAAGCTGAAGGGACATAAGAAGACCCATATATATAGACCCCTAGACCCCCCTTTCCAGATCATCAAGTTCTCAATTCAGCAACAACGCTTCAAGATCCAAGTCATATCCCACGCTGTAGAAACATCGCTTTAGGAAGAGTAGCAATCAAGACTAGAACTAGTAGGAAGGGAGAAATCCGCTCCGGATCGTCGGAGGCCGGCTCAAGATCAGGCCTCGTTCTTGTAAGTTCTTCATTGTAAGTAGTCTTCAAGTTCCGCACACGTTCTTAATATGAATATCTTGATCATGTTTATATTCGAGATTATTTGTTCTAGTATTTACTTTGATTACACGTTTAGCATAGTTGAATTATCAAGTTATGTTCATACATGGATTCGTATAGCGCTCATCTATTGATATCATGGGTGAGTGGTAGAGATGATGTAATCATGGTGATTAGATCTTATTTACCTGCGTTTGCACCCTATGTGCCGGGTTAGGTGTGGTAGATCGTGGTGGTGACAAAGACCATTGAGTCCTTTGCAATCCATCCCCCTCGTATGTAGGCCTAGCGGATGATGATATTATTCGGGTTGTTCTAAGTTTCGCCTTAGTCTTCACGGATTACGTCCTCATGTAAGGATTTAATTAGTCTTTCTTCAATGATTGTTAGATGTATTGCACTAATTGAGTAGATCCTAACTTATAGTTTAGAGTTACATATTGGAGTTTCTAATGCTAGCTAGCCTATGAATTGCTATCGTCCACTTGTTTGACACTTTCTATTTTAAGCCCACTTAGATATGACTTTGGTTGAATCTATTTATCAAGAACTTTATCATTATCTTTATTGTGAACTTTGATCCTTGTTTAATTAATTGATAAGTTTAACACTTAAGCTTTGCATACGAGAGATGATTAAGATGTTTAGCACCTATGTATAGTTAATTCATGATAGAAGACTTCTTTCCCCTGTGGTAGAATATAAATTCAACACACGGTTCTTACTCCCTGTTAAAATGCTACAATGGTATATTCATATCATAAACTGCTTATGGATACCCAGTTATAATTGTTTATTTACTTATTAAGAAGTTATCAAGGCATAGTACGAATATTTTATTCCTTGCATATTAGTAGTTTAACTATAGGGATGACAACCTTTTCGGATATGCTATGAACTGCAATGAATATTTCTTTTAGTTTTATCTCAAGCAACATCGATATTCTTTCTAAACGCCATAACTAGTTAGTGACGTTAGAAATACCAACAAGCATTTTTGGCGCCGTTGTCGGGAAAGAAAGTCTATAGCCCAATAAAATAAAAAAAAAATATAGGATTAACTTGCATACATCTCTCTCACGCATTGTAAAGTATTAAATTTATCAATTGCTTAAACAAGTTTACCCTCGTTATTATTCTTTCTATCTATTTCGGGTAATGTATGAAAAGGAATCTTCCCCGAAAACTTCCGATCCTATCCGAAAAACTCTTGAAGGAGGCAAGATCCAAGTTGAAGTCTCAACCTAAGATCACTACCTCGAAGACTCCTCCATCAGGCGAAGCTTAGCACCCGTATTCAAGTCATGGCAAACAAGACCCTCCTCGAGTACTGTGCACCGACTACGGCCAACATCCGCACTGGGCCGACAGTCGATGTGGGAGACAAAGCTTTTGAGCTCAAGCCTGCACTCATCAACATGGTACAAGCTAGCCAATTCTGTGGAAAAGCCCATGAAGATGCCAATGCTCACCTACAACACTTCCTAGAGATCTGTGGCACCTTCACCATCAAAGATGTCTCAAGTGATGCAATCCTACTTCGCTCGCTTCCCATTCTCACTCTTGGGACGAAGCGAAGCGGGTTCTACGCCAACAAAGACAAACTCACTACATGGGCACTTTGCTCTACTGCCTTCCCCGGCAAAGTTCTTCCCTATAGGCAAAACCAACGCCTTACGAGGAAAATCTCAAGTTTTCAGCAAAAACACGACGAATCCGTTCTGCAGGCGTGGGAACGCTTCCAAGACTACATCACCGAATGCCCACACCAAGGAATGGAGAACTGGCTACTCATGCAGACCTTCTACCACGGGCTTAACAACAACACCCGTGAAACTATGGACGCCTAGCCGCTGGAGGTGCTTTCCCGTCCCCTTACACCGAATCAAAGCTACCGACCTTGTGGAGAAGATGGCATCAAACCAAGCTTGGAATGAGGACCGTCAACCCCGCAAGAAAGAGAGAGGAATACACCGGTGAAAAGAGGTAGACATGCTGCCACCGCCAAAATGGATTTAATTATGAAGAAGCTTGAAGACAAAGCCCCCGAGAAAAAGGAAGTCATGCAACTCTTCGATTCCCCGCATGACATGTGAAGAATGTGGCAACACCGACACTCGGGTAGCCAATGTCCCGAGCTAGAAGAGGACGTGAATTACATCAACAACAACAACAACCCAAGATCGCCCCTCCGAATCAAGGATGGAATCAACAGAGACCCAACTACCAAGGTAACTACTCGTAACTATCAAGGTAATAACTCTTTCAATAATTTCCCACCTTTAAGAGAGTTAGTACAAAACCAAGGTAGACTCATGGATAATCTGTCTAAGAAGTTAGCTTCCAATGATAAAATGCTAGAAACTATTAGTACTAAAATGGAAAGCTTTTCTTCTGCAATAAAGAACCAAAGATAGCTTTAATAAAATGATAGAATCTCAATTGTCTCAAATTGGGCTTTATCCGCCCTATGCCTAACCTAGTAAGATTCCGGGCCAGGAAGAATTAGAATCTGCAAACCTTGTCGATATTTACTATGCGGGTATTCGCACCAAGGATGCACGAGGAGGACCGACCAGTCCGACCGGGGTATGCCCACTAAGAAAGGAGATCCGGGGAGACCGCCGCGTCACCATTGAAATCGGCGCGCACCTCGACGACGCTCGTCGATTTTGGCTCAAGTGTCAACATCATGCCTAAGGTAAACCTTGAGCCGATTCAGATTTACTATACACAACCATGTGCCTACAACTTGCGGTCGGTCGCTATGCTATCCCGAAGGCATCCCGGAAGACGCTTTGTCTTTACATCGGTAAGCTCTATGTGGCCACCGACTTTGTGGTCCCGGATACGGGCAAAGGCAAGAACGCCCGATTATTCTCGGGCCGCCCTTCCTTGCCACCACCAAGGCCATCATCTACGCCAACACCGCAAAGATCGTCTTCACAAACCAACGGACGAGGGAGAGATTCAACCGCAAACACAAGACCCTAGCTCCCCTCGCCCCAACTGTACCACTACCGCACCACCGAAGTACACGTACCAAATCGGCCAAGGAGAGGACAAAAAGAAGAAGCAAGAACAAGAAGAACCGTCAACCTCGATCACATGTGGAACGAGTCTTGATGATCAATCAAGTCCCAACAGAACGCAAAGACTCGGCAAGATTCCACCACCATTAGAGAAGCTAGACGACCACGGGTTCCATCAATCCACCGCTCCATTAATCAATGGAACTTCCAGCAAGTTGTCTCGCGACACGTGATCGAGCATCAACTTAATGTCAAAGGTAACGTTATCAATTAATATATGGTAATCTGCCTTTGTGTTCCACCTATGTAATGTTGCGATGGCGGACCAATCATACCGAGTCCCTGAAGGTATTGCACCTAAACGCCCCCGTCAAAATCAAGGACCGCTATGTCCTCACCGACTTTTTAGTCATGGACATGGGAGAAGAAGAACAAGATCCTCCCATAGTACTTGGAAGACCGTTCCTGAACACTACAAGAGCTATCATCTACATCAGGATCGGGCGAGATCCACTTCCGCATTCAAGGTAAAAAGATACTTGTTTCTTCAATACTTATACTAACTATGAACAGCCCCGAAGAAAGACCAAGAGCCGAAACGTCTCCGAGACTACAACAAAAAGCGGACTCGAAGATGGAGCACATTGAGAGAATAGAAAAAGATATCAAGGAAAAGTACACTCAGCTCCTACCCATCTTGAACGCTGCACCGCTACACCCGAGAGGTCTCCACCAAAGAAACAATCCCTGAAAAAGAAAGAAAGCCGCTACCGCTAAGAAGAGCAACGAGAGTACACCTTCGAAACCCAACCAGCGGCATCAACAACTGAACAATCGACTTCCTCGGCCACTTCGCCTCACGCCACCCTTTGAGATCATTGAAGGAACCTTACCAGGTACAACATTTATACGAGGGCCCATAGACCGACACCACGCCATGGGAGTAAGTGCTTTAAAACTCTCGCCGAGAGGTAACTTCGGTATTTATCTCGCATATTTAATTTTCTCGCAAAGCATATTTCAATTAGCATATTTCCTTTAGCATATCTACTTTTTCTAAACCTACACTTAAAAAAATCTCAAAAATATGTTTGCTTTGCATTTGCATCGGTATCCTAAAGCCCCATGCAAGCACTCCTTGTTGTGGTGGCATAAATATAAAAATACAAAAATTTTGCACTCATATGTTTTTGTATTAGCATCCCTATTGCATAGAAAAATTTTAAAAATATGTGGGCACATGAAGGTCCACACCTTATAAAAATGAAAATCCAAAAAGACGTGAGCACATGAAGGCTCACATTAACATCCTAGAATTTGTTCCTTCGGGTATGTGCAAAACTAATATTAACAGGGAGAACATTAAAGGAGACCCCGAAAAGAGGAGCAAGCTCCAAGGATAACACAGGACTAACTTCAAGATCAAGCTTGGGGAGAGCACCCCCATTTACCACTATAAGTATCACTATCCTATGTCTTATTTATTAGCTAGTTATATTTGCTTAGAGTTAATGAGTCTTAGTTAAAGTCTTAGTGTTAAAGAGTCAAATAAATGCTGGAACTTGCTAGATTACTTTCTTCCTTTTAATTATGATCTTGATGATGCTAAGGAGATGATGAATAGTTGCTCCACCCTAATTCCTCTTAAAAGTACTTACACTCTGGACTTAGATTCTCCCAAAGCTTTAAATGCTTAATTTGCTCTAAACCCAAACACCTGTGGGAAGCACATGCTTAATCTGAGTCTTACATTAAAAGATAAAAAGTACATGAAAAGTTGAGCTGCTGTTTATCATAATCTTAGAGATACTTGACTCCTGGTTTTTATCTTTAAAAATTATAAAATTACATGATGAGTTCCTTAGCTATGACCCTTAAGAGTTTATCATTTACATCAAGATCATCCCACTCCACTAATACGCTGCTTCTAACCCGGAAGTACGCCTCCCCATACTCCATAAAGCCGCTAGCCATAAATATAAAAATAAACTCTTGCAATCTTTGGATATGTCTCTCTCAATGTTTTTATAAAGGCTGGGCTACATTCGAAAAAAAAAAAGAGAAAGAGAAAAGAAAAAATAAATAAGAAAAAGTGAGACGAGAGAGGGAGAGTAACGGACAAAAGTCATACTAGGCGAGAAGGGCCTACCTCCCTAATAATAAAAATATATTTAGAGATGAATAAAGGACACGTGTCCGAGGGTGAGTAGGGCCCACATCTCTAAGGAGAGAGAAAAATGGACACAAGTCCGGGGCAAGGCCCACCTTTCCAAGAATGGACAGCCCAGGTCCTAGCAATTTTTAGAAAGAGAGATATAGTCCAAGATGCTTGAGAAGAAGAAAAATACTAGAAAAAGGCTAAGGCTATTTACTACCTTTCATCCTCACCCACTTCACCACTATCATCCCACTATGTATGTTCCGCCACTTGTATAACTCCATTACCACCATCCACTTAAGAGGGTCATACATAGGATCTCTCGAAGTTTTCTTTTGAAAAATACTACAAAACCCCAGGATGATAGTTGATCAAAAAGAACTTGAGACATGGTACTTAACTTGATTGTTTTATCTTGCTTATGATTCGTGAAAAGGCTACGCCCCATGGTAAACAGTGTACGAGAGAGCAATCTGGTTAAGAGGAGAATTTATGTCCGACTAACACAAGATTTACGAGGTATGAAAGCGTAGTAGCAACTCCCCGATCCTACTTTTTAGCATATAGCTTTGCTAGGGACTAGCAAAGGGTAAGCTTGGGGGAGTTTGTTGACACTTGTTATCATATAAAATTATTAATCAATTAAACATGAGAAAGGGGTATAAATAATAATAACAACCTAGAATAGGGGGTCACTAACATATTTCCATCAGTTTTGGTAATGTTTGAATTGCGGGACTAAACAGAAAAAAACGGCGAGTTCGCGAGCCATACGACTACGCTGACGCAACGCAATCCAACTCCTCGAAAGACTCTAGAAGGCTCGGATTAATCCCGACGTGGACCAAACTTGACACCGAAGAAAACATCATCTAGAAGACTCCGGAAGCCCACGACGCACACGACGGGACCCGGGGGGACTCCCCGGGCCGATCGGCCCAATAATGGGGCCGATCGGCCCTACTTGGCCGCCAAGCAAGCCCCGTCTCCGGAACCTTCCTCCACCGCCTCTAAGACGCAAATCTAAACCGGTTGTTTAACGCCGGTTTGATCCGAGGGCGTCGGTAGAAGCACGAGATGAATCAAAGATTAGTACCACATCGCCGCTGAAGGGTGAAGGGACATAAGAAGACCCATATATATAGACCCCTAGACCCCCCCCTTTCCGGATCATCAAGTTCTCAATTCAGCAACAACGCTTCAAGATCCAAGTCATATCCCACGCTGTAGAAACATCGCTTTAGGAAGAGTAGCAATCAAGACTAGAACTAGTAGGAAGGGAGAAATCCGCTCAGGATCGTCGGAGGCCGGCTCAAGATCGGGCCTCGTTCTTGTAAGTTCTTCATTGTAAGTAGTCTTCAAGTTCCGGACATGTTCTTAATATGAATATCTTGATCATGTTTATATTCGAGATTATTTGTTCTAGTATTTACTTTGATTACACGTTTAGCATAGTTGAATTCTTGTTATGTTCATACATGGATTAGTATAGCGCTCATCTATTGATATCATGGGTGAGTGGTAGAGATGATGTAATCATGGTGATTAGATCTTATTTACCTGCGTTTGCACCCTATGTGCCGGTCGTGTGGTAGATCGTGGTGGTGACAAAGCACCATTGAGTCCTTTGCAATCCATCCCCCGTATGTAGGCCTAGCGGATGATATTATTCGGGTTGTTCTAAGTTTCGGCCTTAGTCTTCACGGATTACGTCCCTCATGTAAGGATTTAATTAGTCTTTCTTCAATGATTGTTAGATGTATT
Source organism: Hyparrhenia diplandra (assembly GCA_015847255.1). Lineage (NCBI taxonomy): Eukaryota > Viridiplantae > Streptophyta > Magnoliopsida > Poales > Poaceae > Hyparrhenia > Hyparrhenia diplandra. The sequence goes on along the minus strand of JADLZK010004916.1, from coordinate 713,815 downwards.
GCACTAATTGAGTAGATCCTAACTTATAGTTTAGAGTTACATATTGGAGTTTCTAATGCTAGCTAGCCTATGAATTGCTATAGATCCACTGTTTGACACTTTCTATTTTCGCCCACTTAGATATGACTTTGGTTGAATCTATTTATCAAGAACTTTATCATTATCTTTATTGTGAACTTTGATCCTTGTTTAATTAATTGATAAGTTTAACACTTAAGCTTTGCATACGAGAGATGATTAAGATGTTTAGCACCTATGTATAGTTAATTCATGATAGAAGACTTCTTTCCCTGTGGTAGAATATAAATTCAACACCGGTTCTTACTCCCTGTTAAAATGCTACAATGGTATATTCATATACGTAAACTTATGGATACCCGATTATAATTGTTTATTTACTTATTAAGAAGTTATCAAGGCATAGTATGAATATTTTATTCCTTGCATATTAGTAGTTTAACTATAGGGATGACAACCTTTTCGAGATATGCTATGAACTGCAATGAATATTTCTTTTAGTTTTATCTCGAAGCAACATCGATATTCTTTCTAAACGCCATTACTAGTTAGTGACGTTAGAAATACCAACGAGGGGGCTCGATAGTTGGCTCCTCGGGAGGGTGTACGACCCATGCCAAGGTGTCAAACTGAAAATGGTTGAGGAATGTGACGGGAACACGGACAAGGTCCGAGCTGTCAAATGCTCGGCATGCCTTACGTTACGGGCCCATGAAATCATGGCAAGTTGGAAGATCCCATTAACGGGTTTGAGTTCTCACAATGATCCCTGCTTTCCCTTTGGGAGTACTTGCGGGACATAACCAACCTCTATCAAGTGGGAGACGTAGGCTCCCGCTAAGATTTGCTCGCTCACAACTTCGCCAAATGCTCCAAATCGCCTCTTCATGAGAGCATCAATGGGAACATCCACCGCCCTCCTCGTGAAGAGGATGCAGAAGGAGCAAACAAAAAATGACCTTCGAATGAAAAACACCATCACCCCTAGTTTTTTCATTCCATATTATATCGGGATAAAAGCGGAGGACCTAGCCTAGCCTAGCCTAGCCTACTCCTCCTCGGCGGCGGCGGCAGTGCATCGACGTTGGCAGCCGCAAACCACGGCGTCGGCTGCTCGGGAGTAGGGGGATGATGGTGCGGTAGGAGTCTATGATCTCCTTATGCGAGAAACCCTCCATGAAGGACATGCTGGCATCCGTCGTCAACTCCGCCATGGCCAGCCCTATGACAATGGCACGACGGAGGCTGCGAACGACGGCAGCCCGAAGCTCCTATCCGTGTTAGCTCGAGCTGCTCCACCTCCGCAGTGCTCTCTAAAAAGGATTGAGTTAAAAATCAAAACTTAGTCGAGAAAGACAAGGTCCGACGGAAACTCACCAAGAGGCACGATTCGGATGCTTACATCGCAAATGCATCATCTTGATATGCTACGCCAAAGACATCGATCGCTGTCCCGCCTCCGTAAGACGGAGCGGGCCCTTGAAAGGCCCTCGCCGGAACTCCGGGCCTAGGGGAATGACAATGGCGGCGAGCGCCGGGGCGCAGCAAAGACCCGCCCGGCATCGAAGCGGAGCCGCCACCATCGCCGCGTGCGGCCGCCGGCTACTGGGCTAGCACCGCCATGGCACCGCAGGCGGGCCGCCTAGACAAGGATCGAATGATGCGGAAGCGCCAAAGACTACCGCAGGGCGACAATGATCTGCGGGAGTCCGCCGAGTCCGAGGAAGAGGAGCATGCCATCTCGCAAAATGAAGCCAATAAGAAAGGGTTTGGGGGCAAGAATGGGAGTAGGAACCGAATGGCAAAGAGACTCGGGGGGCTTGAAGGCTTTTATAGGAGGAATGCAACGGTTCTCAAAGAACCGCTTCACCTTCTAGAAGCCATACCGACGCGCGCCCACTCAAGGCGTCTGGACCGTTCGATTCCCACTCGGTCAAACTACCCCCGTAAGAACTCATCCTCGGAACTCGGAGCACCATCCGACGCTTGATCGAACCAGCCGGCGCCCGAGACTTAGAGCCGTTGGAGGGAACCACCTGCCTTCGAAGGCTCGGGAGTTTTGCCCGACCTGCAATAACTCGACCTCGAAACTCGAATCGCCATCTAACGTTAACGAACCAGCCGTCGCGCAAGACTTGGAGCCATTAAGGCACCCACTTCCCTTGGGGGTTTAACCGATATAAAAAGTATCAGTGCACGGAGTGACCCACTCAATCACGCGCTCGGGGGCTAATTTTGGTGTTCATAAAAATGGAACCCAAGAGGATTCATTAAAGACCTAAGGCTCGTGATTATCCAATAATAGGGAGGGCCACCGTGGGGCAGTAATCCTAGGATGAAACCCAAGATCCGCCCAAAAACGGTTGTAGCGGCGGTGTGCAGACACGAGCCTCGGTTCAGGCTCCGCCTCGCCAGGGCCCGTGAGCGAAAAACCGAGCCCTTGCCTCCTTCTTTAGTCGGGAAGGAGTCGTAGCAAGGGCCTCCATCATGCTCATCCCTTCAAGGATAAGGCAATGATGCACGCCACAAGAGGATAGGGCCCGGTGCCTCTGACAACCTACAAATCCCGTCACTGCGGTTGCCAGACTCACAAGAGATGCGTCTACCACCACGCTTCCCAGAGCGGTGCAAAGTTGTGCCACCCTGCCATCATTACTCCATCAGTGACTTCTTGGCTATGGAAAACCCGTTGCGTCGCGTCCCATCAGGCTCCATGTAACCAAGCCTCAGGAGCGAATCCAACGGGGCCATCAGAGCCAACCAGGGCTACTGTTCAAGGCCTCAGTCCTTAGCACACTACTATGGGACAAGAGAACCACGACGATCCAACTCCATCGCCACGACCAAGTCTGCAGCAGGCGAACAGGTTATGATGACATCCCTAGCATAGGAAATTACCACGATTGTAAGAACGGCCCCTCCCCTTCGATAATAAAAGGGAGTGCCTGGTGCCTAGGAGGGGTTTTTTCTTTCTTTGCCTCCCTACAGTAGATTTCAAGGAGAGGAAGAGGGCATTCATTTCGGCTCTCACTGCTCTTCTTTTTCTCCTTCTCCTTCCTTTCACTCTCACGAGACTTGGAGCCCTGGCTCCTCCCTCAATGGCTTTTAAACCCCTACTATGAGCACATCCCGTGCAGGATAACACGAGAACATCCCCACTGCTGGACGTAGGGCATCCGTGCCTGAACCAGGATAAATCTCTCGTGTCTTTCTTTTTTGTGTCCTTCCTGCACACCATCTGGAGTAGGGAGCACGCGGTATCACTCACTAGTCGGTTACTTGAGACACCCTGGTTTTTAGGACTAAACTAAAATTAAAACATATTCAACCTATACATAACTACATAAATGCTATCCAGAGATAAACAAACTGTAGTGTATAAGTGTAAAAACATATATATATGAATAATTGATAAGCTTATCACAATTTAATAGTGGATACTAAGCATCTATTATTCGATTGTTTTCGAAAATGAAGAAATAATATAAATAAATTATTAGTCAGTGGAAGTAAACAACTAACTGATGCTAATGTCTACTAACATACATATTCTAGCCCGTGCTACAACATGGGATGATGGACAAGTAGCACCGCACATTTTGATGGACATCTTTATAAATAGAAAAAGGAGGAAGTAACAATACTTGGGAAGGAACTTGTATCGACCAACAAATAAGCCATGCAAGTACTGTAATTGTTGTTGATTTCTTCGGGGAACTTACCTTTTTATAAAATGCACAAATAGATGGGCGTCCGTCAGTGAAGCAGTGGAGCTCTGACACTAGGTACGGCACCCCCGTGCATATGATCGCTTGATGCAAGTTTTGCGTCGACACGACTATCCGGCTGCCCTTCTTATTGTCGGGCAGGTACATTTTGATGGTGTTCCACTCTACCAAATCGGAGACATCTTCCAGAACAACCAGGTACCGTTCCTCCTTGGCCACTTGTTTTATGAGGTCAGCAGTGCTGGTAGGACCATCACTGGTTGCTTGGTTGTGAGAGGGGCCGTCGAACAAGAGTTGAGCTGCCAAAGTGGTGAGGAAGGCTTGAAAGTTAAAAGGACGTGTAATCTTCACCCAGGCGCAGCGGTTGAACGATCGGCAGATTTCCTCGCCCTGGTAAGCCGTGTGGATAAGCTTGGACGCATTACGAAGACCATCGCCTTCCCATATCCAGATTACTTGAAGGTCTTCACCAACTACTTCACTAGTGATCAATTTTTCGAGGCCATCAACGTTACGTAATCTATCAGTCTCATGCATCCATATTTGGCGTAGCATCTGGAATGCTGTTGATGATAGGTCGGCGACGGTTGGCATGATGGTCTTGGAGTCCAAGCCAGAGCATGAACCGGAGTCGTCACTGCTGAAGAGGTTGTAGCGTGTGTTCCGCTGGCTCACATCATGGACCCTGGCCTTGAGCAGCTTCATCTCGGCGGCAGCCTCGTCGAGGTGCCGTGGTGGCGCCAAGTGCCGTGGCACCGCCCAGGATGGCACGAAGCGCCACCAACATGAACACCGCGACTTGTCCTTCTCAAGGTGGTTGACGACCTCGACCCAATCTTCTACATCAAAGGCTAGGTCACGGAGCTGACGCACCCAGGCCCTCACCACCTCATTCTTCCTGGCACGCTCCTTGTTGGCAACCTTGAGAAAGGACTGCATCATTTGGAATTCTCCGGTGATGAACTCTAAGTCCTGCTGCACTCCTTCCTTGAGCTTATCCTCCTCCTCTATCGCTAACTGGATTCGACTCAGTGCCCCCTCCACAACCGTCTTGGTTAGCCCAAGTGCCAACTCCGCCATGATGAACTTTTCTACAGGAAAAAATAAGAAGTCAATCATTCCTGCATTGAGGCCATGAATGGAAGAATTTCTATCCCAAAGTATTAATCCATAATGTTGTTAATTACGTGGTTCAAACAAAAAGAAATATGTTATAAAAAAACAAAAAGAAATATAGTATTAGCTACCTCTATGGCGAATACAAGTAGTCTACAACATGGATCATATGTCTACTAGTTATGGACCCAATAGTAAAATGATTACAATATCAGGGCATAAGTATGACCAAACATGATGTAGTAAAATAAAATTTTGGAACATGACAGTACATAAGATTTTGGTTGTAACACAGACATAAGTTATAACATAAAACATAAACCAATAAAAGTGGATAGTAACTATAGCTCATGCATATGAATTATCCATAGGAGTGTGGAAATACAAGGTTATGTTCTCATTTTCCTGTTATGAGACAGAATTTGTTTCACCTATTAGAAAAAGTTTGGTTCCCTATTTTTTCATAGATGACCTTATTAGTCAAAACTTGTATCCATATTGGTAGAACTGATCAAATTTTTATTAAACATATAGTTTGAAACATGTAACTTTGAGAAATTGCTGCAGTTATTAAATCAGTGTTTTTAAAATATTAAATAATTTGGCAAACTTTGAAATTTATAATAGATTATTTACAGGAGGTAGTGTTGAAAACGGACGGAATTTTTCCCGTTTTTTCCGTTCCGTTTTCTACATTTGACCCGTCCGTTTCCGCATTTTCGGAAAAATCCGAATCGGGTCGAATCGGGACGGAGGTTCTCGGAATCCGGACGGAAGTAAAACGGCGTTTTTCCGTCCGTATTTCCGAATTCGGTTTGGTCGGAATTTTTCCGTATTTTACCGCATTTTTCTCGTATTACAGCAGTCCATAACTTTGTCGCCCGGACTCCGTTTTCAGCAAACCACACCTTTACGGAAAGCTAATGACGAGATCTACGCATCTAATATGGTGTTGTTGTATGCGCTTTGTACATGTACTTGATCATCAATTAATATATCTCTTGTCTTTTAGATCGTAAATGCATTTCATCCATAGTTGTTGATTTGAAACCGAAGACACCACGGATGATGTCCACCTAGATGACGATAGTGAAAGTGATCCCGATGAGATGGATGATGTTGGAGAGCTGTGATGGCATGATTGAAGGTAGCCGCTAGCTGGAGGACCAGAAGAGATGGATAGTTGCGGCACCATGTTATTCTGACTTAAGTTCTGGCTTCCGACCGTTTCCGTTCAATTTCCGTTAGATTGGTTCGTTTCCGTGCACCCGCATATTCGATTCCATTTTCCGAACCGCATTTTCGAACCGGGTCCCGTTTCCGCCAAGAAATATAGAAATGGAAATAGAAATGGGGTTTTTCCGTCCGTTTCCGTCCGTTTTCATCGCTAACGAGGGCGCACGCGCGCCTGCATGGCACGCCACGGCCATCCTCGACGCAACTGTGGCATATGGGCCCAGCCTAGAACGATGCTATTACAATAATTTTTCTTACAAAAATAGCTACCACAAACTTAAACATAAATTGACAAAAAAAAATGAACTGCGTAAATAATAACTAAAAAGTAATTTAGACACAATGAAAAACATAAAACTAGAACTGAAGTAGGCATCCAATCGTAAAAGTGAAACTAAAACACTGAAATAACTACTAAAAATGAATCTGAAAATGACATCGAAATTATTATCTAAAATTAAAAAACCTAAAAACTAAAGTTGACAACTTGAAAAAAAACATGTGACTGAAATTGAAAATGACAATCGCAAATTTAAAATCAAAACAAATGAAAATAAAATATGAAAAAAATGGATTGACTGGTAGAAAATAAAAAGTAATGTAAACTCAACGAGAAAAGAAAAAAACTAAAACATACTACTAAAAATTGTTAACGCAAATTACAAGATACTAAAACTGAAATCGGCAACAAAAAAACTAGATACGATTAAAAACAAAAAATGAAACCGAAATTATCAGAAAACAAAAATGAAATTGATAAATAGAAGACAGATAACCCAAAAAGTTTAAAATATATATAAAAGAGAAAAGAACTGAAATTGACAAATAGATAGCAAAAAAGACTAAAAGAAAACAATGAAATAAAAAAATGTTAAAACACATCACACATGGATGGTGGTTCTTGTCATTTTGTGCACCAAGAGACACACCGTGGTACGACGCGCGTATGGCTGCGGCCATTACACGCGTCAAGGGCGACGATGACGCAGGGCCTATTTTCTAATAACTTGAAGTTATCACCCACCTCATAAGAAAATAGAGTAATTATTAAGAACTATCAATAGTAGAATGTATATTAATAAAAGTACCAAAGACAAAAATACAGCATAAATTACTATGAATGCGAAACATCTTTGTTCGTGTCCATTAATTATATACTCTTTGTCTTAAATTTTTAGGTCATTTCAGTTTTATCCTAAGTTACGCTTGCCTAAATTTAACTAAGTTTATAGAAAAATATATTAACACCTACAGTATCAAACAAATACACTGCCAGAACATATTTATGCACGGTGTGCATACAAAGTTTGATGTTATAGATGTTTATAGATATAGATTTTCCCATAAACATATATAGAAAACAAAGCGTAGACAAGTAAATTTTGCAAAAAAAAAAAAAAGATAGACAAGTATTATATAGAAAACAAAGCGACACACAAGTATTATATAGAAAACAAAGCGATACTCCCTCCGTCCCACCGAGTTTGTCACCCTGGATTCTCAGCCATCTTTTTTCAATGCTTTGTCTTATTCAAAATATAATTTATTTTTGTTACGACTTATTTTATCTATAAAGATACTTAAATATTAATTTATTTATTTTATAATTTGCATAAATATTTTGAATAAGACAAATGGTCAAACATGGAACTCAAAAGTCAAAAACAACAAACTCTATGGGACAGAGGGAGTCACTACAAGAAATGGTGCTTTACATGACGTTTTTTTTTTGACAGTCTAAGGAATCATCATGGAATTGTACTATGTGTGACGGTTTGTTCAAGAAGTGATACACCTTTGACAGCTAGTTTTGTTTTCGTTATCATTCAACGCCATGTATCATATTCGTGTAAATGATGCAAGATCCAAAGTATCCTTAACAAGCAAATATTTTTCTTATAAAAACTTGTGATGAATGATTAAATAATGTAAATGTTGAATAAGCATAATCCTCACACAAATCATGGGTGTATATTGGTTTATACGGAGTATACCATTTTATAAAAAAAGTGTCGGATATTCTTATCACAGATTATATACCATTAATTAAAAAGGAAATAAAAATAAAAAAATAATGAAAACAGGGACACGATGTATATTCCTCACGAAACCTGTCTCTCCCTCGTCTTCCCGTCTCTCTCTCTCCCGGTCCCTTCTCTCACACCGCCCTCCTCTCCCTGCTCCCATCTCTCATCCGGCGGGGGCTGCTACGGTGTCGCCCCTTCCAACCGCGCACGCTGCTGCCGCTCTATTCCCCAGCACCCTCCGCTCGCAGCTCTTCCCCGCTCCCTAGGCTGTAGCCGCCCGATGGTGCTCTCGGCATCTCTTCCGTCACCAGTTGCCCACCGGCTGCCCCTGCTCCAGGCGTTGCTCGAGCTGGGCCACGGTTGCCACCGCGCCACCCTGCTCACGCCCGAAGGTGGGTGCTACCCTACCTTGCCATCGCGTCGCCCGGGTGAGCTCTTCTTTTTCTAGCTAAGAATGCCTAGCTTCGGTTCTGTACTGAAGTTGTCACTAGGCATTACTGAAGTTCAGGTGGTCACTCTTTGTTGGTTTTTCTACCACACACTAGGAGCTACAACCATCAGATTTATAAGTTAGCACAGATTTTGAGTAGTTCATGTGTACCTTCGTATTCTAAATATATAGAATAACAATTTTCATGTGTATGTATAAGTTGGTACTGTACAAACATAGATGCAAGTCTGCCAACAACTTATATTCGTTGATAGCAAAACTAACTTATATTTGTTCTGATTTTCAGGTAGCACATCTTATGGACAGCAAGCAAATTCATTGAAGTGGTTGTCGATACTAGTGTTTAGTTATTTAGACTACCAGGAGATCAAATGTTTAAGTTTAAACTTAGTTATTGTGATAGTCAAACTAAATGGTTGTGAGCTAGGCCAATGTGTAGATTGATGTTCAATGTGAGTGTTGTGGACATGCTAATACATGAATGAATCAATGTTTGGTGTATCTTATGAGCTCAGATGCATGTTGATGCAGTGATGATTTGGCACTAATTTGTGATGTTCTTTTTCGTCACTATGATTTGGATCTAGGCTTGGATATGGGCTGGTTACAGTACATAGGCAACCAATTCATGACGATCACAAATGTCAATCTATGACGGCTCTAGTCGGTTTAGAAAATCTATGACGTGAGATACATGACGGATTTGTTGATCGTCATGGCAAGATAACTGTGACGCACTTTTTTGACTGTTTATGACCAAAGTGACTGTCATGTAAAGCACCATTCCTTGTAGTGAGTAGACAAGTTTGACTTGGGAACATTATACAATTTTGAATTAAATCCTGGTTCCAAAGGAAAAATTAGAACGAAGGAAAAATGTTCTATGCCAACAACCAGATATAAAAAAAGAATAGACTTGGGCTATATACTAAAGTCAAACAAAGATATATTGTTCCAAGCAAATAGCTACGGAACATTCATATGGCTTTCTATGTTCTAGGTGTTTGCTAAAATCAGCAAAAAAGAAAATAAATAAATAAATAACATATAATTTTTTTGAGTACACAGTACAATGCATACGTTCAGAACACACACGCATACTCACCCGTATGAATTCACGTTATGTAAACCCTACTTCTATGAGCACCTCCAAGAACTGGACCGGCAGATCTAGAGATTTTCGAAGTCGTCATTTTGACGCATCGTTGTCGACGGTAACGTCACTTACCACTTAAAAGCATAATACCAAAAATTTTGGAATAAATCTAGAAAAATAGGAGCACCCGTACCAAGTCGAGGATTAAAATCCGGGGGCAGGTTCCACAGCACAAGGGACCTTATCAACTGGCGATTTTAGATAGCTAGCCATGGGCGGCATGCCTGCACGAGATGGGAAGGCAGTGTTTTTCTTGTTTTGGGTTTGCACTTGGGCTGAAGGCTTGTTTGTTTGAGGCCCATGAACAAAAAAAAAAAAACGAAGGAGGGAGAACGCTGACCGGTGGCATCACCAGAAAAAATTGGGAGCAGCTTGCATGAGCTTTTATGGAACAGCGATTCCGCCACGAGCGTTTCTAGATATGGCGGTATGGAGATAAAGAGGAGGATCGACGGAATCCATTTCTGTGGTTAACGGTGTGGAGGTAGGTCGGCCATGTTCATGAGCATCCATCCATGGAAAGAGAGGTGAAGGCCGACCGCTGAAGGGAGAGAGATGGCAGGGGAGGTGGAGGTGGAACGGGGGCTTCGAGGTGCTCACCTGCGAGTTGTGTTCCGGAGAGACGACGGAGGAGATCGAAGAAGATCACTGAGATGAAGGGTTAGTTCCCTCACCCCATTAGTTCTCTCATTCACATCACTCTGTAGTAACCCCAGCAGATTCAAAAGTGTGTCTGAAAGAACAAGTAACAGAAAGTTAGCACTATAAGCCTCTATGGCCCTCTTGGACAGGGCTTTAAACGGCTTTAGCTTATTATTCCTACTAGTGTAGTTGAGAAACTAACATTGATGTCTTGTTGAGAAACTAACAATGTTGTCACTGATGGAAATATAGGTACGGTATGAATATGCTGGCGTAGGTGAAGCCGAAATTATATGTAGATCTGAACTCTACGCCAAAGAGAGCTTAGCCCGGAGCTTAGGCCCAAGGTGGCTAGGATTCAAAGGTGCGGCGATAAGGTGAAGGAAGCAGGGCAAAATGAATCCAGATATTCATGGAGCCCTTTTCATACTCATTGAGGTTGATGCTCTGACACACTTTGAGCTGCTACCTAGGAACACTTGGTTTTTCTATTGTTCTTGTCTCACCGTCCCAAGGATTCAAAGATGCAGCGTGGTCTTGCTGCCAAGGGCACCTATGGTAATCCGACTACGTGATGGTAGCTGGTGTCAGTAGAGACAAAAGTAAAAAGCAAAGAGCTCAGCCCGCACACTTTTTGAGAAAAACTATACAGTAGATAGCATTTTCATTCGTTATTAGTCATGGTTACCCATGCTCTAATTCTTTGAGCTCCTTTTTTTTTTTTTTTATTTTTTGGCGGGGAATCTTTGAGCTGCTGCACACTTGTTTTTTTCTATGTTCTTCTTGTCTCGGGGCCGTCTCCTAGCCAGCCTCAGCTATTTGAAAAGCTCATTTGAGACACACACTGATCGAGAGGCTTATTATACTCTAACCTCCTGGCTCTAAAAAAACTTGACTTCACCCCACCTCCAAAGCATCTCTAACGGCTAGATCTAAGAGCAACTACAATAATAGGCTTAGGTCAGTCTCAACTCTCAATGCATAGTTTCATGGTACAGGGGAATCGACATATATTGATTAAACGAGGCGAGATGGTCAACTCGGCGACTCTGGTCAGGGCGACTTCGGCGTCTCCACCAGCGACCACGCCTGACCACCCTCTCCCCTCCAATGGCGTCTCCTGCTGATCAAGATCGGCATGGCGAGCCTCTCGGACATCGACTTCTCCCCAGGTCTCAGCTTCTCCCGAATCGCCCTCCTTCGGTTTGGGTCCCCGGTCAGTCCCTCGACCCCCTCTGCCGGTCATGCTTTTCGCCTAGTGGCTAGCTTTGGTCGTTCGGCCATAAAACTCTCTGAGGATTCTGTGAGCATTCTGATCCAATCCTGCCTAGGAGGATCGGCTAAGTGCTTCAATGTCACCTGGCTCTCGGGATGGATGTTTGCTTTCTCCGTTTCGTGCAAACAGATTGGTTTCATGGTTTATAATCTTAAATATTATGTTTGCAAATCTTTCTCGATCTTTTTTCACCTCTGGGGGGATGGTGGCCCGAACTGGAAAAGGGATCTCCAGTTCTGGATTATTGAACAGGAGAAAGAATGGACACACGTTGGATCCAAGGGCAAACCTATCAAAAGCTTTGCTGAGATAGTTAAAACCCGTCCTAGCGTGTTCAAAAGATTGAGCTTTCCAGCTGATTACCAGCTCAATTATCTTAGTCATAACCCCTCCTTCAGTGATCTCAATCCTCGTCGCTTCCCTGATCAGAAGCCTGCAACAGGCCCCGATCCCAAGCCCTCTGCTCCTGATGGTTCGAAAATCAAACGGTCAAAGAAAATTCAAATTTGGATTCCCAAATCTAAGGCCTTGATTGAAGACCTTCCTCTTCCATCCTCGATTGCTCGGCCCAACCCCCTTGGGCGATCCTGAGCCTAGTGGGCCTGTGGATTTTGGGCCGGCCCAACAATGCTCCGGATGTGCGGGAGTCGGCCACCTAAGGAAAGTGTGCTCGAGAACGGTAAGATGCAAGATCTGCTTTAATTATGGTCACAATGATCGTTCTTGCCGATCTCTCATCCGCTATCAACGGAACGTCGATGGGTTTCCCGCTTGGAAGTTGGAACGACGGGCACCCAAAGAAATAAATAGCGAGCCCTCCGCCTCTCGAAGCCTCCGTCTCTCCCTCCCGGGAAAAACACTGTTCCACCCAAATCTCAGAAAACCCCCACCACCTCGTCGTCGTCGATCCGACGCCATTCCTCCCGAAGGACTGGACGCTCGCGGAGGTGCAGCCGGATCCACGCCTCCGTCATGAAGTCTACGCCTCGGGCTGCTACACGCTGTACAATGAGGACCTAGCGATCGTCAGGCTCAACCCGCCGGTTCACAAGAGCGATTTCCTCGAGGTCAAGAAGGCACTGGAGACTTTCTTCCACGAGGTTCATCAGGTTCGCACTACAGAAATCCAGCCATGTCCCATTGGTGATGCTTTTGTCAGATTCACTAGTTCAATGGATCATGAGCGATTCTTGGGTCATGTCTTTCGCTTTGGCACCTATGATATGCGCCCGATTAAACATGATGCTTTTACTGAAAATGTCCGTAGTTTTGAATTGGATAAGGAAGCTTGGATTATGTTGGTTGCCTTTCCCGAGGATTTTAAGAATGGTGCTGAAATCTCTAAAGCAATTGCTGGTTTTGGTACCCTGATTCAGTGGCATGAACCTGAAAACCTAGCGCGTGTTGTTGCAAAGATTGTGCTTAATGATAATGCCAAGATCCCCAGCTCTGTGAAGGTCAATGCAGGTCTCCCTCCTCAAGGCATGTCCTGGACAGTGCCTTGCTTCATCCTGAAGGCACTCAACATTGTTCCTCCCCGTCCTGAAGAAGGCTTTGCAACTACTGGCCCTCTGCACCCAGTGCCACCAGAACAGCCACATTGGAATGGACAAGGTATTCCTCCCCCTGGTTTCAGTGCACCTCCTAGCAGATTCTCCTATGGTTCAGGTATGCGCGTGGAGAGAGCTCAGGTGGACGTTGGGAGCAGCACACTGCACCTTTAGATGGATATGGCTGGAATGACACGACTGGTGCCACCTTGGAAGCCCAGGTCACTACTGAACCAGGCCAGTTCACAAGATCGCTGTTCGAGGCTGCTGTTGGATAGAATCAAGTCCCAACCGAGATCATGGCCCAAGCCGAAGCCCGTGTTGCTCTGCCGCTCAAGCTCAACCTCGCTCTTCCGCCGTGCCCAAAGTTGCTGGTCCTAGTGTCTGTGTCACTTGCTGCAGCTTTCAGCCGAGGATGCAATCCATAATTGTGAAGTAGCAGGGACCCTCTGAACCAATGATCACTGTCATTCCCTCACTGCTTAAGAAGGTAATGACACCCATTCCAGCCTTTAATCCACTGTCCATATTTAATCGTCTCACATGCCTCTTTGGTCTAGATGATGTCATTATCCCTCCTTACTTTAATGACAAGAGGGCCCTAATCCATCTAGCCTTTATCCTTTTCTCCCAGATTGATGATGGCAATGCCCTGGAGAAACTGGCCCTCACCTACTTGGATGAGGAAGGGGAGGACAGCTTGGATGACATGGACCATGAGCTGCCATCAGAGGACATTGAGATGATGGAAGATGCTGGGGAAGATGATGAAGAATACCACCTGACTGATCACATCTCTGATGCTAACCAGGACTCTGATCTAGAGATGCTGGATGAAGCCCCTGCCATCTTCAAGACCCCCCAGAAGAAGAAAGTTTTCAAGATCAGAGAGCAGCTTGAAGATAAGTTCCTGAGGCATAGCAGAAGGGTGGCCAGCAAGGCTGAAGGCTTCAAGAATGCTGAAAGTGCCAGCTCCTTCAAAGAAGGCACTAGCAGCCCAGGCAAAAAGTCCAGGTCCAAGAAGTGCAAGACTGACAAGAAGACAAAGAGGTCAAAGGGACACCAGAAGGCCAAGAACACAGAGGAGGAACCCATCCCACTGGCAGTGATCCCCCTGCACCTCACCTCCCCAAGGACATCCTCCAAGGCATTGGCGAGGGTTTCCTCCAGATCCAGCCGAGCGTGGTCTCTGCTGCTCTCCTGAACCAGGATGACATAGATGATTAGTGAAGCTTCGGTTTCTAGGCCTGCACTGGTCCTCACGACAGTGCCCTTTTGCTCTATCCTTGGAACTTTGCCAATATACCGGTTCTGTCTTGGTTAAATAATCTGATGTATTGCCCCCTCTGGTGCTGTGTCATCAGTTTTTATCTTGCCTTAAAACTTAAGTGTGTGATGATGGCATTCCTAGACAATGCTTCTTTTTATACTATCAGCAGTTTGCATTATCTGAGATTGTCCTTCAGTCCTTGTTATCCTATCCTGTGGTTTTTTGCTTGGTTTATGATTTGGACTGGGCTCTGTGACCTGTACCCTATGGGTAACAGCCTCTTTTGTCTCACTTTTTTGTGTTTCCATGGATAGCATCTCTCCAATGAATCATAGAACCAGCAAGATTTTGTTTTGGAACATTAGAGGCCTCAATTCTCAGGCCAAGTGGGATGCCATCAGGGACAAGATCACTGAGAGTGCCTGTCAGGTGGTTTGTTTACAGGAGACCAAAAGAGAAAACTTTGACCTGTTCTACATCAAAAAATTTTGCCCAAGGCATCTTGATCATTTTGCTTTCTGTCCATCTGCTGGCGCCTCGGGAGGTATTATAACTATCTAGAATGGAAGCCTATTTGATGGGTCGACAGTGCAAATCAACTCCTATGCTATGACAGTAAAACTACACTCCAGACTAGACAATAGAAGCTTCCACGTTTCTAATATTTATGGCCCCTCCCATGCAGATCAGAAGCAAGCATTCATAACTTGGCTGATGAATCTAGACACATCCACATTTGATGGGTGGATCCTAGGGGGCGACTTCAACCTAATCAGGGAACCAGCCAACAGAAACAAGCCAGGTGCTGACGTGGATGAGATGAATATGTTCAATGAAGCCATCTCTGATCTGGATCTCATTGACATCCCTTTCAGTGGAAGAAACTTTACCTGGAGCAACATGCAGGAAGACCCCCTACTAGTTAAGTTGGATTGGATCTTTACCAACTCGGACTGGACTCTGTCTTTTCCTGGCTCCTTCGTCCAGCCACTGCCAAAGCCCATTTCTGACCATATCCCGTATGTACTGCACATCAGCAGCAGCATACCCAAGGCCAGCACCTTCAGGTTTGAGAATTACTGGACTGAGCATCCTGGCTTCTTCGATACAGTCAAATTACACTGGGAGAATTCTCCACACTATGCAAATGCTGCCACCCATTTTTCCAAAAAACTTAAACAGATAAGAGCTGGCCTTAAAAAATGGAGCAAAAGCTTGTCAAATCTGAGCTGATCTATAACTGCAAATGGGTCCTTCTGCTTCTGGATGGGCTAGAGGATCAGAGAGCTCTATCTAGACTAGAATCTGCTTTCAGGACACTAGTCAAAAGACATCTAGAGAATCTCTTAGAGTCCAAGAGAATTTATTGGAAACAAAGAAATACTGTAAGATGGGTCAATCTAGGGGATGAAAATACCCACTTCTTCCACACAATGGCCACCATTGCACACAAGAAGAACTTCATTGTCTCTATTGTGGATGGCAATGGCAACTCCATTTCAGATCATGACCAGAAGGCAAGCCTCCTCTGGAATACCTACAGAGATAGAATGGGTATCAACAACTACACTGGCATGTAGTTCAATCTGAGTGAGTTGATGTCTAGCCATGACCTGAATCACCTTGATGCAGAATTTAGCAAGGAAGAAATCGAGCTAGTCGTCAAAAACCTCCCAAATGACCATCTTTGCCGCCCGGATGGATTCAATGGTCACTTCATTAAAAAGTGCTGGGAAATTATAAAAGTAGATTTCATCAGGTTACTCAAGGATTTCAACTGTGAGAACATTGACTTGACTAGTATCAACTCCTCCAATATTGCACCGATACCCAAGAAAGACAACCCAGAAAATGTCAATGACTATAGGCCCATCTCCCTGCTCAACTATTCCCTGAAATGCATCACCAAGATTCTCTCCAGTAGGCTGCAGAAAGTCATCCTGGACATCATCCACACAAACCAATACGGCTTTATAAAAGGGAGGACTATTCAGACTGCCTAGCATGGGCATTTCAATTCCTACACATCCTGTCACAAATCTAAGCAAGAAATAGTGATTCTCAAGCTAGATTTTGAGAAAGCTTTTGACAGAGTGGAACACCAAGTCATTATAGAAGTTATGAAGCATAAGGGTTTCCCAATTAAATGGATACAAATGGATCCAAAACCTACTAAGCTCGGGTCTTCTTCTATCATCTTAAATGGCATACCAGAAAAATCCTTCCTCTGTAAGAGGGGGGGTAAGACAGGGTGACCCCCTTTCACCACATGCTTTTTGTGTTAGCGGTGATCTCCTCCAAAGTGTGATCAACAAAGCATGGGCTGATGGCTTAATTAAACATCCAATCTCGAAAACTTCCAAGGAGATTACCCCATAGTTCAAGATGCGAGATGACACCCTCCCCGATTCTACCAGGAGATGAGGGGACAATCAACAATTTGAAGTTGCTGCTAACCAGATTCTCTGAATCCACAGGTCTACATGTAAACTATTCAAAATCCAACCTTGTCCCAATCAACATGACAACAGCCAGAGCAACTCAGCTTGCCGGTTATCTCGAATCGCCAGTAGGGCAACTCCCTTCACATACCTTGGTTTGCCCCCGGGAACTACAAGACTGGACTCATTGAATTTTCCCCATGCTAAGCGTAATAGAGAAAAGACTGTCAGGAATTAGCAAGCTGCTATCCTACAATAGTAGGCTCATCTTGGTAAACTCAGTTTTTTAGCTCTACCAACTTTCTACATGTGTCTTTGCCTTAAGCTCCCACCCCAAGTTGTCAAAAGCAGTGGATGTCTACCAAAACATGGACTCGGGACAAAGGTGATATAAATAGAAAGGGTGGGTGCCTAGTTGCTTGGGAAGAGGCAACCAAGCCCAAGATTGATGGAGGACTGGGCATTATTGATTTAGAGAAACAGAATGATGCTCGCTAATGAAGTTTTACGGATAAGTTTTACAAACATGCGGATCTCCCCGGGTTTCTCTTACCCGAGCACCTTCTATCGTAATGAAAACACAACACCCCAGAGAGATCCCCAATGGGCTCCTTTTGGTGGAAGGATGTGCTAAAACTCTTTGATTCTTATAGTCGGTTTGCGCTTTGTAAACCTAAAAAGGGCAATTCAATTGCTCTTTGGTTGGACACATGGGTTGATCGAAACTCATAACAAAGTATCCTGAATTGTTCTCCTTTGCCGAAAAAACCAAAATGTTCAATCAAATTTTTAATGAACAATGCCATGGACAGGGTCTTCAGTCCCATGCCTCTACCACAGTTAGCAGCAAATCAACTCAATGAGCTCTTAGACACATTACAGGAAGTGGAATGGAATGAAAATGCAGATGACGTCTGGTCTTACAGTTGGGGCACAGATCTATACAAGAGCAAGAAGGTCTACTCTCTATTAATTAATTCCCAAATTCAGCCTCCCCTCTATTCAGATGGCTCACGGGGCTCGAGTTCTTTAGGCAACCATAAATTCTTTTTTAAAAGCTTGTTAAGGGGCGTGCTCAATACAAGAAACCTCCTAAGAAGGAAAAACATGATCATCCCCGACTACTCTTGTGTCCTCCGCAATCGTAGCATTGAAGAATCTTCCTTCCATCTTTTCTTTGGCTGCCCATTCAGCAAAGAATGTTGGCAATGGCTTTCAATCTCTTGGGATCTCAATCTTGCTCCCCTTGACATGATGCTGAAAGCTAGAGAAGATTTCAATAATAGCATTTTCAGAGAAATAGTCATTACAGCTTGCTGGGTTATTTGGAGGATGAGAAACAACATAATCTTTGATAATGGAAGACAGAACCTGAATATTTGGAAGACCTGGTTCCTTCATGAGATTGGGCTGGTGTACATCAAGTCCAAAGCTTCCAAAAAATCCAAGATCAGTATTTGGAGAGATAGCCTTCCTTAGCCATGCTTTATTTTTCTTTTTTTGAGCCTGGCTGCTCTGTAATTTTTGTACATAAAACTCATTCTTTCATTTAATTGAAATACAAAAAATATAGGTAGGGGACTCCCCTGCCGTTTGGCCAAAAAAAGTTTCATGGTACAGTTACTAAAACTCAAACTAGGTAACCGAGCAAGATGAATTTCATAGGATTAAAACTCCTCTCTCATCTGATAAAACTCCCTTATTTAATAACCCTCAGCATTTGTGCTGATGTGACACCATATTTAATGTGCATGACACCAACATGAATCATTCATTGAGACTAGCCTTATAGTCAAGCAAATACCAATGTGGAAGAGACAAAAGTGGAGGGAGATTAGAACTTGCCTCCTATGTGAGTAACAAGCTAGGAAAAGAAGTGTGTAGGGACATAGGCAATAAATGTTTCTTGTGGACAAATAAAAGACGACCACTGGTGTTCGCAGCCGTACCCAATAGGAAGAAGATGGCTACCGTAGCCGATGCACCGCACGCAGACGCATGGGAAAGGCACATCGCTGGCCTGGCCACCATGACCTTGCTAGTGGAGGTGTGTAAGCTTTGCGACTTGTTGGACCAAGTCACCCTACAGGACCACCTTGACACCTTCTCCTGGAAGCTGACGGCCTGTCCGAACTACACGGCCGCATCTGCGTATGGGGCGATGATCTTTGGGTCTTCATCGCCGTTTGGGGGCAAAAGAAATCTGGAAAAAACGTCGCCGCCGCCCAGGATCCGTTTCTTCTTCTAGCTTGTCATGCATGGTCGTTGTTGGACAGCCGAGCGACGCTTCCACCACGGCTTGCAAGACTCTGAGCGCCATGTTATGTGTGACCAAGCGTTAGAGGCGATGGCCACATCATACTTGGTTGTGGTCTAAGCAGGGAGGTCTGGCATATTTGTTTGTACAAGTTAAACCTGCAGGATGTAGTGCTGGTAAACGAGGAGTGGGTCATGGTGCGGTGGATGCGTACCAGGAAGCTTCTCCCTAAGTAGATACGGCTTGATTTCACTCCTTCTTCACCTCGGTTGGGTCTTCTGGAACGAAAGAAATGCAAGAACTTTCAATTTGGTTTCAAGGAATCCGACGCGGGTAACCATGCTTGTCCAAGAGGAGCTCCGGGGGTGGGGACTGGCTGGTTTTGGCAGGGTAGCTCGTTGCTTCAGTTAGCCGGCTGAGCAACCCAGTTGGTGCTAGGTCGCCTTTAATTGCTTTATGAATCGTGTTTGTTTGTCGGTGCTCGTTTTGGGGGCTCGGTAATCTTGCGACTACCATCTCCCCACTATTTGTAACAAAAACTCTCTTCTTCGCTTAATGAAATATGCGCCAATGGTGTCATCAGGAGAACAAAAAAAAGACGACCACTATTGTATAACTTAATTGGCTCTTACAACTTGACTCTTTTATTAGACTTCCTGTAAAGCCAATACTCGCTCCTAAAAAAGATGCAATTCTAGAATATTCTGTGTTAAAGTATGTCAAGTTTGATAAACTAATTTATATTATAAGTTTATAATATTCTTGTACTGAGTAGATACCATTAGACCCGTCATGAAACATATTTTCATAATATATATCTATTTGGCGTCATAAATATTAACAGTTTACCTATATATTTGATCACGTTATAGGCTAGCACGGACCTAGTTTTTTGGGGTGGGTTAGGGTGGGGACGGATATAGTACTGCATGTCACATGAAGGAGCGAGGTCAAAGATCATTGAGCTAGTAGAAGGGGATGAGAGCTAAATATTTTGTGTGTCCCAATACATGTAAAACATAGTAACTTCTATATATCTCTCAACTCAAGAGAAAGAATATATAAACAAATAATATCTTAATTGTGGAATAGATCAGATGTCATATAAAAGCAAGTACAATCAGGATACACGAGCTTGATCTGTAGAGTTATATATACAAGGTAGTGAGAGGCTGGATGGATTACTTCTCAACATTAGAAGTAATCAATTGTGAGATGGTAGTGAGCTTGATGTCTGTTTTTCGTACGCTTCGGCCAATTGTTTTGGCTAAAGTGAACGGCGTGTAAAACTCTATTTTCCCTTAATGAAGAACGTACCAATGGGTACGCTTTCAGAAAAAAAAAACTTCTCAACATTAGTGAGATGGTAGAAGCAGTGTCAGCTGTGTGTCCTTGTGATTTGTATTAGAATTTATAGGGGCAAGTTCCTTCGGTCAATAATTATAATAAATATCAAAGCCCCATTATTGATCATTTTAACAGGCTTTAATGTTTAAACTCACCGGTGCAGGTGGAAGTTGACACACATGTGGTTTATCACAAATAATAAAAGGTCATATATAGCATGCACTTCTTCTAATACAAATCATGTTTGGAGACATGTGGCTAAAGCAAGTGCTGGAGCATGTGACATGTTTGGGGACTTGACCCGTGCTGTAAGTGTTGACGGAAGCACGGGACATCGTTTGGTCCCGTGCTGGTTTGGGGACTTGACCCAACAATCACATCCACATCGATCAACACTGCTTTAGCATGCACTTCAGTATATGGAGCGGTTTGAAACCCATCTAAGCAAGTGCTAGAGCATGGGACATGTTTGGAGACTAATGAATTTATTAGGGGCCCATAACACAAAAATGAAAGGTTTAGACCTGAATGGTACCAACTCTCAAGTTTTAGAATCGCGCGAGTGTATATATTCTGCACTTTTATTCCTACCCTGGTCAGACCAGGCTACCTGAAACCGATGGCTGCAACGGCATGACGATGAGCCACCGGAATACACCATCGACTTGTATGAACAGGCCACTAGTGATCCCTTGAGCCATGGCTTACCTTTACACACATAGCTAACGTTTTCCCTTGGTCAGGTACACAGGGTCCAAGGGAGATTGTGAATTTGTAATCCAAAGAAAAGGATACCTGCTTCCGTCAAAAACAATATATAAATTGGAGTACTCTATAAATTGTAATGTAAAGCAAGGAGCTAACTAGCAAGATCTGCTAATTATACTAATCATACTACCACTTGGATTAATTTATGGATCAACAAACATGTCTTGCACGCATGCTACTGACTTGCCCTAGCTGGCACTCTGTACCTTTTTAGGAACAGTTTTTAACTAAGACTAAATTGACCTCGATTCGCACCAAGCTCAGCACGCAAAAGAGTTTTTAAGCTAACACTACATTAATCTAGGGTTATGGAAGTCTGGCACCTATGTTTGGTGAAATTGCATCTGCACGATTTAATCGCCGTCCCAGAGGAACACCCATTGCAATGGTGGCTCAAGTGGAGGAAGCTGCTGCCCAAGCAGCTAAGGCGAGGCTTGGACTCATTGTTCTTCCTCATCGGGTGGATGCTAAGGAAAGAAAGGAATGCGAGGACTTTTGAGGGAACTTCCACAGCGGCGGCCGAGCTGGTCCTCAGAATCCAGGAAGAAGTGGAGCCCTGGTGTTCAGCAGGCTAAGCATCTTGCGGCTTTGCTCGCTTTGCACTAGTGTCCTTGACCTGTTTGCAGCAAAATTTCTTAACCATGTAATCCTTTTAGAGAGCAGTGTTGGCGTGTGTGCGTTTTCAGCTTGGTAACTGCCGTTACCGTGTTTGGTTATGTTTTAAACTTTTTCCTGCTTAATGAAAAACACGTCTTTAGCGTGTGGTCGCAAAAAAAATCTAGGGTTATGGCCATGTAGAGTTTTGTGTCAGATCAAGAAGTTCCAGTTCGTCACAACTGTTTGGTTATATATTAGTTAAAGCCATGTCAGTAGTAAAAACAAAAATACATTAAGTCATGTTTTTCATGCTTAAAAAGTACATCACATTCGGGATAATATCAAAGAAAAGGTGGTCGTTCGTGGTACCAAGTACCATTAGGGTTAATGAGAGTTTTGTTTCTGAGGATGTTGTGTTGGTTCCGATGCCTGGTTTACATTCCACTTGCAAATGGTTTCCACCTGTAATTCTTTGTGCACGAAATGCCATTGAATTCTTTTGCACCGCGCGAAAACCAGTCTTGTCGATATATATATGTGAGTGGCTCGGAGCAAAATTTTGGCAATTAATTTGAACCCCGTGCGATTTCGCTCCCCACCAGCACCGAAGAGCACTAGATTCGCCGACGGAGCACCACCAACTCCCACGTCGCGTTCATCGTCCCCCACGCCGCGCCCGGCCATCCGTTCGCGCATCCACTGTGTTCCGCTACAGCGAATCGAGGCTTGACGGCGTTCTCCCACGCCACGCTCCTCCACTCCGACGTCCCCAACGCCGCGCCGGCATTCTCTGCCCTTCCACGGTGAGAACTAATTATCCCTTTAGGTGTTCAAGTTTTTACCTATGAGAATAAGAATGAATTCGCCACCGTCTTAGCCTCGCCTTGCCCGCTTGGTCTTCCTCCACGCCGATGGAGGACCGCCGCCACACCTATCTGCCTTCCGCAGCCTTACGCCGTCTTCCTCTTCACCGCCCAATGCCGTACCGCCCGCGACCTTGTCCTCCTCGAATCCTCCGAGACAAGATAGGAGTGCACGGAAGCTTGGTGAGTGCGTCGGTCACTGCCCTTGAGGTGTTCGTTGAAATGCCCGTGTGGATAACTGCAACCTGTTATTTTTCTTTTTATATTTAGATTTTGCTTTCAAACAGTTCAGATTCTTAGTAACAAATGAGCTCTAAAACATTATGGACATTTAAGCATGATTGAAGATATACTAGTGCTCGAATTGTGATTGAAATTCATAGATTTTGCTTTCAAACGATTCCCGAATCCTTAGCAACAAATGAGCTCTAAAACATTATGGACATTTAAGCATGATTGAAGATATACTAGTGCTCGAATTGTGATTAAAATTTATAGATTTTGCTTTCAAATAGTTACGGATCCTTAGTAACAAATGACCTCTAAAAACATTATGGTCATTTTACGGCATGATTGAAGACATACTAGTGCTCGAACTGTGATTGAAATTCATAGATTTTGCATTCAAAAAATTCTTACGGATCCTTAGTAACAAATTAGCTCTAAAACATTATTGTCATTTACAGCATGATTGAAGACATACAAGTGCTCGAATTGTGATTGAAATTCATGAGTTAGTGTTATACGAAATCCAGTTTTTGATATTTTAAATATATGTTTGTGCTTCTTGCACAACATTTATGAATAACATAGCATTATCATCCTATTTTGGTTACATGTATAGGCAAGCATGGTGTGATACATAGTGTTTGTTGGTCGCGTGTCGGGGATCTATCTAACCTAGGAAGATTGTTGTGCTCAAGTCTAAGGCTACGCTAATAATTGTTACAAAAATACAACACGGTGAAGTCAAGTCATCGCCTACAATGGTGCAAACTAGCCGGCCCCGGAGATTGAAGAGAAGCCACCCCCACAAAGTTATGAAAATTGCGAGAATTGCTGCTTAATTGGTCCCGGAAAGATGTCATGCTTTTATTTATGTCTATGGTCATTGGTCTTCTTATTTCATAAGTTGATGTAGGCTTAGTTTCTAGAACATTAGCTGGATTTTGTTATATGTAACCATTAAGTCCTGTAATGTTTTGACGATATTAATGTATGATAATTTTTCAGATTTAAAGAGCTGAATTCTACGAATAAATTCAAAATTTAAAAAGTTTAAAACAAAAAACGCCGGGTGGCATGGGCCGACAAAGGAATGACAAACAAACCGATAGTGTAACTACACCAAACACCGCCGGTTTGAATTACAAACCGTCATCGATGACCGAAAGAGCACTGTCGGCTGCATTAACCAACCGATAGTGTCCACTCTAATAACGTTGTCGGGTTGAAATCAACCGACAGTGTTCACATAAAGTTCACTGACGGGTCCAAAGTAAACCGACATTGTTAGCTCTTCGATACAATGTCGGCAAAATCTAACCCGATAGTGTTATTCTCTCATTTCTATCAGTTCATTAAAGCCCGACAAGTACTCTCAATATCAACTCGGCTGCCCCGACTTCCGAACCGGCATTACTTGGATAAAAAATGTTATCGGTCGATCAATCACCCCACAAGTGTTCGGTGATAGTGCGCTGCCGGTCGATGCCGGTTTGATATCAAACCGCGCCTCCCCTCAAATCACAGCCGGTGTTTCAACCCGGTAGTGTTTCAAACTCATATCACTACCACTTTGGTTCTATCAGTTTAATTTTCGGCAGTGAACGGGGTTTGAGCCCGGCAGTAATGTACAGTTCTCGTAGTAGTGATTATGACTTTTTATGTGCGAGAGACATTCCAATCTATAAGGAGATCTCCTATTAGGAAACGAATAAGAGTTTGCTTGTAAAAGGTGTATTCGGAAATATAAGGAAACCTTTAGAGATTGCTTGAGATACAAATCTAATAGAAGGGCTATACAAGTAAATAAAGAAAATATTCCCCGCTCTTGCCTTCTCCACCTCGAGTCGCCCCCCCCCCCATGCACGCGTGCACTCCACCGTGTGCTCCCGAGGGCAGCGCCGCCGCCCCCTCGGCGCCACAGCGTCTGCCGCCTCGGTGCCGCTGGCCTCCGTTTGCCGCCACCCCCTCAAGGCGGCTGTGACAACCGCATGGTAATGCGGGCTTTCCTAGGCTGCGAGCTCCAGCAAAAGCTTATGACAACCAGAACTTAATTAAAACTTTTTGTAGTAAAGTGGAGTTCTAGTGTTTTTTAATCAAAATTTAGTATAAATTTTCCCTACTAAATGTCTCCTGGTGAGCTTTTCATGTGCTATGTTCTAGTGTTAGTGTTTTACTACTACTTGAAAACACTAGGAGAAGTCTACCTAGTTGTGGACGTAGACAATGACTTCCCTAGGTGGTCAGCCACTCACGGAGCATTGGACTGATCCAAAGGAAAGGAGACCTGCTCACTCTTCCGTCAAAAACAATATATTATATAGCCCTTTTACTATGTTTCGAAATACTAGCTTCCTAACGCTTTCTAATGCCTCTCGCCTAGGGTTTAGGGTTTAGGGTTTAGGGTTTAGGGTTCATGTGCACCTTGGAAATCCCTAAAACAGTCATCAAGCAGGTTGACAAGTATAGGAAGGACTGTCTTTGGAGAGGTAACAATGTTAATGGCAATTCCATGCCTAAAGCAGTGTGGAAAATGGTCTGCACCACCAAAGTTGAAGGTGGCCTGGGCATCATCGATTTAGAACTGCAGAACCAAGCTCTCCTGATGAAAAATTTGGACAAATTCTATAACCACAGGGACATTCCATGGGTAAATATTATTTGGGAAAAACATTACAGCAATGGCAGGCTTCCTGGTCCTGCAAAAAGGGGTTCATTTTGGTGGCGTGATGTGATGACGGGTTGACTCCTTCAAGATCTTTGCTTCTCTACAGTTGAAGAATGGTTGTACTAGACTCTTCTGGCAGGATAATTGGGCTGATGGTATCCTTCAAGACTATTTCCCTCATCTTTACTCATTTGCAAAAAAGAAGCGCATCTCAGTTTGTAATGTCTTTGCCGAGGATGATTTCTCTAGCTTTTTCCCTGCCTCTCTCCCAAGAAGCTTTCAATGAGTTCTATGCCGTTCAACAAATTATGCAAATGTGACGGCTATCTCTGAACAAGAAAATGATGTCCGGACTTATCGTGAATGGCTCCTCAAGATTAAAATCAGCCATGGTCGACGAAAGCTCCTCCAACATCATGATATCGATGCAGCTTATAAATGGCTTTGGAAATGTCCCATTCAACCAAAACACAAAGTCTTTGGATGGCTTCTTCTAAAAGACAGGCTGAGCACAAAGAATATTTTGAGAAGGAAGAATATGATCCTAGACTCTTATAGCTGTACAGCTTGTGTGCCTTCGGTTGAGGAAACTGTGGACCATCTTTTTTTTCGGCAATGCCCCTTTGCTCAGCAATGTTGGGGTCTTACGGGTCTAAGTCACCATTCCTGATGGCTCCTCTCCGGTTAATATTCATGCCCTGAAAGTCCAGCTTAACAGTCAATTCTTTATGAGCGCGATCATCCTTATGTGTTGGACTATATGGAAAGCCAGAAACGAGATGGTTTTTAACAATGATCAGATGAATATCCAAGACTGCAAGTTCCTCTTCTTCAAAGAGTTAGAACAGGTCTCTCTCATAGTAAAAAGCAGGTGTGTTTGATCAATGGCTGCAAAGTTTGTAATTGATAGCATTTTCTTTCTCTTTTTTGTACCTTAGAGGTCTGCTCGCGCCAGCCTTTCAATCCCCCTGTTTGTTGCTTTGTTGTTTGAGGTTTATAATAAATTTCTGCAGGAGCCCTGGCTCCTTCGGTTTCTTCAAAAAAAACACCTCTCGCCTCCACGTAATTGTTTTTTGTTGGTGTTTTTTTTTGTTTAAGGGCATTTTGGTCATTCCACACCTCCCTCTCACCCCCACCTAGGCCTGCTAGTGGGTTTAAACCCGCCCCAACCCATATTTTAAAAACTCTAACTACCACCCGCCCCGCTCCATCGGCCCAATGCCCCAACCCGCCCCAACCCGAAGTCAGACGGAAGATGATATATGACTTATGCACCGATCTATGACCATAGAGCCCCAACCCGCTCCAACCCGTTTGTATCGTCAACCCAACCCACCCCAACCCGTTTCACGGTGTCACCCGTTTCCACCCATCCAATAGTACCCGTATTAAAACCCACCCCAAAATACACGCTCAACCCCGCCCCATTAGCGTGCCTACCCCCACCCCCACGACAAACTCTCACTCACATTATTTTTTTTTTCGATCCATATTTTACTTGCAATGGCATGTGAGGGTTTTAAATAAAGCGTAATCTATTGTTTCTATGCTGCATGTGCACAATAGCTACACAGGGCGTGAAATTGCAAGGTTTTTTCGTATTTTGAGGACGTACTCTCTCCGTCTTCAAATAACTTGTCTTTTTTGACTTTTAGATTTTATGTTTGACCGCTCGCCTTATTCAAAAAAAAAAAAAAAATTATACAAATGATAAAGTAGCTAAATTATTATTAAAGTATCTCTAATGGTAGATTAAGTCACAACAAAATAAATAATATTTGTACAAAATATTTGAATAAGACGAACGGTCAAATATAAATCTGACAATCAAAAGGTCAAATATAAAAATCTGACAGTCAAAAAAGGTATAAGTTATTTCAAGACGGAGGGAGTAACCTTAATAGCCGAAGTTTCGAGCAATTCACAATAAAACAATCAAGATAATAGCCATGTTCTGCTTGGTCAGAGCTCAATTTCATCAAATTGATTTGCTCAAGAACAGAATTCTGACAATGAATTGCTCAAGATGACATCAATGAATCGCTCAAGAACAGAATTGCTCAAGATAACATCAATGAATTGCTCAAAAACGGAGTCCTGTAGAAATTTTGGAATATTACTAATTACTAATGCTATATGGTCATGTCAGTTATCAAGGTAGCATTCATCCCATCCCACGATAATAATGAAACGGGGTGTTAAGGCTTAATAATGAATAAAATCCCCAAATAGCATAATTTAGATACTAAATCAGTTACACGTTCATTCCTGGAGTTTTTAGATCTGTAAGAACATTGGGAATGGATTACAGGATGGAGGAATTATAATTTACCAGAGCTCAAAGCGTAAGACAGGCGGGCACAGCCCACAGCGGAGGCTGGACCCAGACAGGCGAACAACAGAGACGAGATAGCGCAACGGAGATGCCAGATCAACGGCTTGCTGCTCCGTGCTTGTGAGCCATGGCCAGGCGCTCGGTACGGGCGTGCGGCTCCAGGCTACGCCACTGCAGCCAATCAGGCCTCGCGCCTACGACAGCCGACCGCAGGATGAGGCCGGGCCAGGGCTGAGTCACGTGCGGCCAAATGAACTCAAATATAAACCCTAGAAAGAAAAAAAAAAATACATCAAACTATATTACTTGATTCATATACACTCCAACTATACTAGTCAAAACATTAGTATTATGAATGTATCATTTTACCCTTGGCTAGAAAACTATGAAAAGAGAACTACCACTTCTTTATTTATATTTAGAGTCCTAATCCCCACGGTTTTAAAGGCGTTGGGAGGCATTGCCTTGCATATGGGCGTACCTACCACAGACACATCTACCGCCTGCCGACGCCTTCTAATTTACGTCTCTCAATGTCTTTCCTCGTATTAAGCCCACAAAACATAGACACATGAAGTACTTACCGATGCCTCCCAAGCATTATAAAAAAAGTCAACTTCTAACGTAAAGAAAGGAGCTAGCTGGCTAGATCTGCATTGGACAACCAACTAAGTATACTACCACTTGGATTAGTTTTGATGAACACATGGCCGGCTCTCTGTCCTCTTTTTAGGCACAGTTTTCAAGCTAACAAAGAGGACAAAACGGACCTGTTCCGTCTTTTGAGCACCATTTGAATATTGAGAACCTGACTAGGGCTCTTCATTCGTCGATTGAAAGGCTATATTCCTCAAGTCGTCGTTAGGCCGGCATCACATCAATGATATGTTTATGTTTATTTTCCAAGAACAAAATGACCAAGTCTCATACTGTAATAGTTAGGCAAATAGCCAGCCTATTCATCGAAAAAGATATAATAATTCAAACTCAATCAGATTTGGCCGGTGGCTACCTGCTTCGATTTGCCATTTTGTAACTTCATTTTTTTTATGTCCACATAAATATTACAGCGCTAATTAGTCCATTCTTAACATAATAATAAGATATAAACTAGGCCTCGAACATTTATACAATATACACCCATCTTACGACAGGAGTACAAGCGTGGAGAAAATAAAGCACCCGAGGCTCGAGGCAGTGCCAAACCAGACAAGAGGCACATGGGTGCACGCATCGACCCACTCGGTCACGTAAAGCTAACCATCAAAAACGCAAAAGTGTGAGAAACCCAAAGGTGGACAACTTTGTACTGATATTTTTTTCCTCTCTTTTTAAGATGCAAGACTCATGCATGTTCTCCTATTCCAGTCCACGGTTGCCGTCATCTATGTGTTTTCGATGTTCAGATGAAGCATTTGTGGCACACAACATTTTGGTTTTGTCCCTGGGATTCTGAAATCCATGGAGAAGCCTTGGGCTCTCAAGAACGCTAGCATTACTAGCCTAACTGCGATGTAACGTTCAGTTGAAAATGCTGAGATTAACTCTTTGTTGCAGGCGTATGTGAAAGCTACAAGAGGTAAGTGGTCATGAAACCGTCAGCTTTACTGCATTGCTTCTCTACGTTATGATTTCTGCTTGAATTAAGTATGAATTTAAATTATATAGGTACACCCGGTGTATCTCTCAGCATTTGTAGTAGATTTTGATATTTTTATGTATATGTGACAAATATATGGATGTGATTCAATTGTGGAATGGATATGCAAGTACCAACTGGTTGCTAATGCTTACTACTATGCACATGTTTTATACATCTATTCTACTAGTTATCACTAAAAAGTAAGAATATTGATTAGACATGATATGTAACATGTACATTTTGCAACATGCAAGGGTTTTTTTTTTTTTTTTTTTTTTGTTTTGCGCCTTACTGATATTCAGAGGTTTCTATATACATCAAGAGAGGGCGGGAGTTTGGGACCCTATAGATATGAGTACATTGAGTAGAAAACAATAAATAAATAAAGATGGTTCACTATAAGAAACTCATAGGGTCCCGACAAATTTGCATTTAATTGTTTGTTCTATTTGCTCACTTTGCATTATTTTTTGTTGTGTGGTACCAAATAAAGATGGTTCGCTTGGGGTTCCAAAATTGTTGAAAATGTGTATTGACTATTTGGAAACTTCGTTTTAAAAAAGGGAGTTTAATTTGAAAAGTAGAATAACATTTTTTTGAAAAAGTTTCAAATGGTTTAGAAATAATTTATTTTTGTGATTAAAATGAAGCCAAAATGCCTTAAATGGTTATTTAAATACAAGGTTAAAATATCTCAAAAGAGCTTCAAAATTGTTTTAAATGATTTATCAAAATATAGTTCAAAAGGTTTGATAAGGAAGTTAAAAAATACATTAAAAAGATGTTTGATTAGTAAGAAAAAATAGGAAGATCAAAATATATATTTTTAATCAAGTTTTAAGGTTTGATGGTTTGCATTTAAATAGTGTAAAATAGGTTTCTAAATTAGTTAAACCTTAAAATGCTGTCTTGGGCCGAATTCAAATCAAAACCAGCTACCCTTTCTTAATCTTGACCTGATCTAGTTCTCTGGGGCCCAAATCGACCAGCCCAACTCGCTAGGCTGATCAGGTCACTGGTGGCCCAGAAACCAATCAGCTAGCCTGCGTTTCTCCCTCCGTGTCTCACTGGCACAGGGACCCCACTTGTCATCCCTTTATTTTCCATTTTGCCAACAACCTCTGACATTACGAGGGAGCTCGAGCTTTCCCAAGACCATTTAACAGCCCCGCCACAATCCCCATCTACCCTCTGCAATCCGTACATATTTTGCAACAGTGCAAATTGCGAAAATATGTCAAAATGGTAGAACGACGAACTGATACAATGTTTTACAATTATGCCCACAGCACATATGTAACCCTCGGACATCATTACACATATCTTATCACTCACATCTCACATGAATGGAAAATAAGAATGTGAAATGTTACTACATATATACCTGACAAAAAAAAAAATACCTCAGAACAGAGCTCAAGGGGAAATGCTTAGAAGCTAACCAAAACTGACAAGAAATACAAACATACCAAAAAAAAAAAATCTGCACATGTTTCCTATACTCTAAGCTTGTAGATGGACTTGAAAAAACTGCTCGTATTCTGGGAATGTCTCTATAATCCTTTCAACTAGGCTGTCTGGAAACGTTTCGCCCTGCAGGACGTTTCTGCATCACCTCTTGTATGTCCACGTCATCCAGAGAGCCTGCGTTTACTCATGGGGCAAATGGTCATGAAACTTACTATCCCACATGTTTTAGGCCAGTACTGAACGAGCTACTTGAGACTTGTGCGAATGCAGATGTCCAGATTGCAAAGCCGTTACCATCAAAGTTGTTCAAGACTTGTATAACGAGTCTGCCTATCAGACGATGGCATCTGGGCAGTCAGATATTAATTTGAAACTGAAAAATGCCTATTGTGGAAAGGATTCAGCAATAGTGTTTCTAGCATCCACCCCACGTTGCAGATGGCTAAAGTTCAATTGCCCTAGTTACAAAATTAGAAACCCGACTGTCAGCTCGTCGCTGGAGAGGAGGGAAGTGGAGAAGGAAGAGAAGCCAATTCGAGTCTGCCTATCAGACAATGGTAGGATTGTAAAATACGATATAGAATAGCAGGTTGAATAGAGTCTGCCTATCAGACCAATGACTGAACTCTGAACCATTTTAAAACTGCGATGGAAGCAGTTTCCCTCCCTCTACCAGTAACTAGCCACCTCCCTATATATCTAAATCCTTCCCTCAAAAACTCTCGGTCATGAGAACGGCAGTGAACACCCAGCAAGGTGAACATGAGCGGCAGCGAAAAGCGAGTTAACGAGAACAAACAGTTAGAGATGAGGAATTTTGGTGCCGCCAAAGCTTTTTCTGATGCACTTTAATGAATACATGTAGCAGATTACTCCCTCCATTACGAAATGTAAGGCGTACTGTAGTTTTGGGTTTTTGATTTTTTATTAGGCGTCTCATTCCTATCGAGATGGAGGAGGTAGAGAGTTGGGCGGCATTTAATAGTATGCATGAACCCGAAGCGTTTGCATTCAAGGTATTTGTTAAAATAGAGATATGTGTAGTAGCAACTTTGCATGCAGCCATGCAAAATGAGGCGCATTAACCCACAACTCACACAACTTAACCAGCATTATTGCTCTTTTCTTCCTTGTTGTCTGTATTTCCTTGGTATTTGAGATATTGGACTAGACACCTTACAAAAATGATAGAGGGAGTACAATGCAAAGCTCTCGGTCATGCTCAGTAAGTTGTGTGGTTGGCGCAGCCATCCCTACGCCCACAACATCGCTAATGACGGAGAGCCCAGGTCTATGGCGAGCTATTCTCGACCGGTGCTCATGCGCGCATACACATTGGAAAAACATGTGAACTAAAAATAGCAAGGCTTAACTAAGAAAATACACACTAACACTAAGAGTTCAACTTCTCAAACTGCTAACAGAGTATATAGATTATTAAAACTGAAGCAGAGCAACAAACGGACCAATGTAAGTATATCTGTAGAAAGAAACCCACACATTTTTATTGGAATACAATGAGAGGCCACCTGATTGGGAGGATTATCATGTCAGGACGAGCGTGGTTGAAGGACCTTGAGGACAGGTTTATCTTTATCTGGATGCTGATCAAGTTGGTCCTGCAAGTCTTGTTTGAGTGTGTCACTGCAGGAGCCCTTAAGCCACACTTCCTTGAGGGATGGAATCGCTTGCAGCCCAGAAAGTTGCAAAGAGGACCCAGTAGAGCACTCAACCCTCAGAACATCAACAGCTCCTATATTTCCAATAGTTGCCTGTAAGTTGGTGGTACAAACAATTTCGAGGACGCAAAGTCGTAACCGAACAATCTTGCGCTCATCATCAATGCCAATACGGAACTCGCCATCCTGTATTGGCTTGATACAAAGACGTTTCATGGACCCATTGGTGCGATGTATTAAATGATCCAGGATGACCAGCATGTCATCTTGTTCTTGTAAGGTTACCTCAAGGTCCAAATATTTGACGTCAGCAAACTCTTTGATCCAGCTCCTGGAAGTATGCGTACATGCCCATGCAGCTTAAGGAAATAACTCAAGGTCTTTGGTGGTCGACAGATACCTTCATCCAGAGAAGGAAACAGACCATCCATGTTCTTATCCAGTCGGACTGACAATTGGTCTACATGCTTGAGGCGAGCGATTTCAGAAAAGAACTGATGGATGTTGTCAAGGTTTATGCCACACACACTAAGCCTGCACAGTTTTGTAAGCTTATGGAGCTCCTGCAGAATGACTGAATTGTTTCCAGGTCCAACATTAGCAACCCCAAAAGTATGCAAGGATGTCAGCTTCCCAATCCCTGCTGGAACCTCAACACCATGATTAGTATAGTCAACCCTGCTCTGAGTCCGACAACCCAGTTTCCACAGCCAGCTACATACCAAGGCATGATGCCTGCTTCTTGGTGCTGCTGTATCCGTACGAGAGTCTTCTGTGCCTTCTGAATCTGATGCTATTACAGATAGAGTTGATGTGTCTTCTGCAGGTCCCGGTGGAGCTGCTGCAAATTTCGTTGCTACTGCTGCTGGAGACTGTGGCGGTGTGTCAAATATTTCAGATTCTGTTGCAGATGGAGTTGGTAAATATTCTCCAGGTGTCCATGCAGGTGTTGCAGACGTTGTTGTTTCTTCTGCCGGAGATAGAGGTGTTTCAACCATTGTAGTGTCTTCTGAATCTGATGTTGTTGCAGATGGAGTTGATGCGTCTTCTACAGGTGCCAATGAAGCTGCTGCATACGTTGTTGCAACTTCTGCTGGAGACAGTTGAGGTGTTTCAAATATTGCAGTGTCTTCTGAATCTGATTCTGTTGCAGATGGAGTTGGTGCATCTTCTGCAGGTGTCGATCGAGCTGCTCCATACATTGTTGCTACTTCTACCGGAGATAGTGGAGGTGTTTCAACCATTGTAGTGTCTTCTGAATCTGATGTTGTTACAGATGGAGTTGATGCGTCTTCTACAGGTGCCCATGAAGCTGCTGCATACGTTGTTGCTACTTCTGCTGGAGACAGTTGAGGTGTTTCAAATATTGCAGTGTCTGATTCTGTTGCAGATGGAGTTGGTGCATCTTCTGCAGGTGTCGATGGAGCTGCTGCATATGTTGTTGCTACTTCTGCCAGAGACACTGGAGGTGTTTCAAATATTGTACTTTCTTCTGAATCTGATGAGGGCCCGTCTGATGATGTTGCAAATGGAGTTAATGCATCTGCCCATGGAATTGCTGCATACGTTGTTGCTCCTTCTGCTGGAGACAGTGGGGGTGTTTCAAGTATTGTAATATCTTCTGAATCTGATTCTGTTGAAGATGGAGTTGGTGCATCTTTTACTGTTAGCGAGGTACAAATAATTTCTCCTGCTGTCGTTGTTTGGTATGGGACCATGATACCACCTTCCTCCCATGGTGCACTATGAATGGTGCCTGCACGAACATACTGGAGCTTCTGTAACTTCAAGATTGCTTCAGGAAGTGTGGCCACACGGGTATGTCTGATATCTAGAGTCTGAAGCTGCCTCAGGCGGTCCAAGGATTTTGGCAGACGGGTGATCTTTCTGCACCCCCGTAGGGACAGGAACTTGAGCCGAGGAAACACCTCCACAATGTGCTTAAGGTCATCATTTGTCACACGTTTTGCATCCTCCAGATCCAGCACCCGGACATATCTCATCTTTATCTTGGCGGGGTCAAACATCCATGGCCTGCACTTTCCAAAAACAGTTAATGACCGTAGCCGTGAGAAATCAGTGCTCTCAAACATTTTCCTGTCCCTCTCCCAATTTTTCTGTATGGTGAGGTGTTGCCCCCGTGCACGTTGCGGCTGCATGCTGTATGATCCATCCAACGCAGAAACAAAATTATGTTCCATTGGTCGAGAGTTGATGTATTCATGAAAGAAACCATTTAGTCGGCACTTGACTGGCTTGCTTGATGGCTGAACCTGGAACATGCTGAATTTCCAAAGATCACTAAACAGCCCTTCTGTAGCGTTTTCCATATAGTTTCTTCGATCTGCGGTATGACTGGATGTGTCCCTGCTATAACCCTCTGCTATCCAGCGCATTTGCAAACGCCTCAATCTGATGTTATGGCGTATTGGAAAAACTGGTACATAGAATATACATGGCTTCAGCTCATCCTGGCAAGTTTCCAAGTAATGCTGCATCCAAGAAAATAGTCCCCTTAAAAGTATCCAATCCTTCCAAAATGTGCATAAAGTTATCATTTATATCCTTCAACTTCATGTAGGTCCCCATATCAGCGGACATGTTGTTGTAGTGCTCGGCTACAGCTGCTATTACTTTTGGCAGCCCACCACACTTGGCCATGATATTTTCTAAGACACGTTTCATGTCGGATGGTTCTGTGTCTATATTTCTCTCGCGAATCTACAATGAAGGAATAAATGAGAGTAGTAAGTCTATACGCATCATTTGGACAGAATGTTAGTAACTTCACATTTATGATTTCTTATATCATTTTACTTGTATTGATGACAAAAATTATTATTAATACGCACTCTTGCTTCTTAAATGAATTCTTGGCAAAATTAAGAATTTATGATGCAGTGTGGGTGACGAGGAGAGCGTAGGAGAGAGTGGAGGACCAGTGACTGAGAGCTAGAGGCAAGGGGTAGCGAGGCAGTGCATGGTGGGCTGATTGCCAGTGGCCATGGCAGAACCAGATGTAGCCACCATCGGAGGGGAAGCATAACAGTCATGGAAGGTTTATTCCTTCTTCGATAATGTGATTACATTCCTAAGGTGTTTGCCACGGGTTCGTAACAATGGGAAGCATCGTATTGGGTGTCGGATGTCGGAATTGTCAGTCCCTGATAGCTCGAGCACTCAGAAATAAAAGAGAGACATGGCTGTTTATGAGTGAAATGCATTGTAGACCCATGGACTTGTCTGGGTGTGTCATTTAGGTCCATAGACTCTCAAATTGTATTTTTACCACCTTAAACATGTCGGACTGTTTCATCTAGGTCCACCAACTTTTAAAATGTTTATTCATGTCCTTAAACTTGTTACGGTGTGTGAAATCTGTTATCCCAAAAAAAACTACACGAAAATTGTGCGTGGGACGGTTCGCAGGGAACCCGTCCGCGCCCACGATCAAACATGAATGCAAATTTGGCCAAGCAGTGAGTATATCGGGTCATTATATTTGCTGCTAGATACAACAGAACTTTTTCAAGCAGGTCAGCAAGCTTATTAATGGAATAGATATTTTAAATCGTAGAACATTCCAAAATAAAAAGAAGTATATTGAGGACAAAAACATTAGTAGCATTCAGCGCATGTGCTTTTCCTATATTAATTTTAATTCTGGTACTACTATTTATTGCCTATAACTAGTTGTGAATTAGGGCACTCACCGTGCAGACTCTATCATAGAGTCTAAGTTTATTTATTACCTTCATATTTAATGTATTTTTATGATGTGGCTTAATATGACAGTAAATTTATGGGAAAAATTAGACTCGAAGTCTTATTTAGACTCCAAGTCCACAATATCCAAAGTAATAAATAGTCTTACAGTCTATGATAGAATCTGCATTGTGAGTGCCCTTACGTCATGTTTCTTTATGTATCATTTGGCTTTTCTTTTATTTGAGTATTGGCTGATGAGAGGCTTTGCACGAGTGATCCAAGATCACTCGACTTTATTATGATATATTAACTCATCAAAGTTATCGTGTTCGCTTAAACTTATCAGCCATGGCACATTGGTTTTTTCTAAAAACAAAACAACACTTGTCAACTTATCAATTGGATAAACCATCAGCTGAATAGATATATTGATATGTATTGTTAAAACTGGCTTTACAATTACACATACTCCACACAGCTGCCCAACAACGCCGCATACAGTTTTCTAGATTTAAATTTGTGGACTTAGATGACACAGTCGACAAGTTCAAGGTGCCAAAAATGCAATTTGAGAGTCCATGGACCTAAATGACACACCTAGACAAGTTCATGGCTCTACAATTAATGCATTTCGCTCACAGCTTAGTCTTTTTCTAGCTATCGAGGACCTACGTCTTGCAGTGAGGTGTTTTTCAAATTCAGGAGCACCCAAACCGACGGGGGGCAGTATAAAGAGAGTGTGGCACGGGATCACTTGGTGCAATCCTATGGTGTGTCAGTGAGGTTTGTTACCTACATGTAAGGGATTCGACACTCTCTCTTTTATGGGTTGCCAGGGTTGGAATACTCTGTTGTTCGTCTTTGTAGCTCTCGCAATCGATAGTTTTCCTGTTCGATCGGCCTCTGAATGCCTGATATGTCAAATGGGCTTTCTTAGTTTTGCCTCCCACTCTATCTGGAAGCCGACCAACCATTATCTAAAAAAATCTGGAAGCCGACCATCCCCTTACATAAAGATGAGGTTGAGTACAAGTGGGTCTGAGGGAAGATAGTGAACAGTGTCTGCGCCCCTCCCCCTCGTCATCCTCTCGGGCAACTCAGGGGCGACTCGCCGCTACCACCACGGACCCGCCGCTGTCGCTGCGCCCCTAGCTAGCGGTGGCAGCGGCCAACTGCGCTGCACAAATAGGCTCGTCGTAACCACCCTCTCCTCCCCTTTCCTCTCCCCCTCCCCAAGCTATGTGCATCTGGCTCCACAGACAACAGCCAACATGCTTGGGCGTCGGATCCATGGCCCCCGGGCACGGATCCAGTCCCCCTAGCCCAGCCGATGTGTGCTTGGGCCTGGGCACGCGTGGAGGCCATGCTCCTCGCCATCTTCGCATCGCTGCTGGGCAACTTCTACCTGCGGTAGCAGCTGCTCTAGCTACCGGAGCCCATCCCTGCTAGGCATGACGCCGCTCCTGCTGTAGGGGTGTTGTGGACCTGGTCGACCTGTGCGGTGCAGGCAGTAGCGACCCTCCTACTATGCCCTACCACCGCGGGGGTGTGCGGGAAGTCGGGTGACAACCCCAACCTGGTTGTGACCACAGCCTAGGCTAGTGACGGTTGAAGATCCTTCACTGCCTCGTTGGGTCTTCCCCGATCATTGAAGATCCTTCACTGCCTCAATCATGAGAGGGCAGAGCACTCTGATAGTCCATCCCCCTCCTTGATATTCCCGCACAAGTTCTAACCTATAAACTATGCTGCTAGTGTTCTAGCTTTGCTATTCTCCATGATCCTTGATTGCCTTGTCTCATCAAATGTTGGTAACGAGACCATAATCCTCTCTTGGATCTCCTTGCGCCCCCTTTGGTCGACCCTCCGTCCATTGTATTCCCCGTGGATGGTGTTGGATGGTAGTATGTACCCGGATGTGTCGGAGGATGTCACCATTACTCTTGATCGTGCCAGAATATCAAATGACGGCCTAGATGTACTGGTGGATGTCACCATCCATGATGATGCCAGAATATCAAATGTCGGTGGTTTCCATGATTGCCTTCATTTCCCTCCAAGGCTTGGTAATGGGTGCTGGTGGGGCGTCAACTGGGGCATGGATGTGCTTCAAACGATTATCATCAGTTGGCTCGAAGCTTCACAATACTTTGTTTCCACTTTTGTGTTTTTTATTCTTTTAATTTCATCAGGCGTGATGCGCACAAAAGCTAAGCCTGAAACTCACCTTTGTAAAACTTACTTGTAATTTCTGGCTTCCAAAAGGCACAATCATCAATGAATTCGGGTGGGGATTATCCTCTCCCCCTGCTCCTAGACTTCTCAAAAAAGTGGGTTTGGGGGGTCTTAGTCTATGGTCTTCACACACCAAGAGCAATAGGGTGAAGAGGCACAGATTGAATAGGGTCCTCCATGAAGAGTCACAGATTGAAGACCCCATGACTTCTCTCTCCTGTGATGGAGGTGCCTCCCTAGTGTGGTGATATGGGCTCATCAACGGCCCAGTACATGTGAGCACTCTCGGCCCCAATGCACCAGTGAGAGCCTGATGGCGTAGTAGCAAGGACCCAGTGATGAGGACATCCTAGGGCATGATTTGGCCAGGCGCAGCAAAAGCTGTAGGCGGGAGCCATGGCCTAGCGGGAGCATGGTTTGCCTAGGAGCACAATAGTGTAGGTAGCAACCGTGGACACTTTTTCGCCAGGCGCACAACAGTGTAGGCAGCAACCGTGCACGTCTGAATTAATCCCACCTTACTTAACTTAGGAGGAGGAAGCCACCTTAAAAGGGAGACCAACTCTTCCCCTATCAGACTAGTCTTTTGGGGCGATTGGGCCTCTCCCAAAGTGGGTCTACATGGCAGCATCTGGGAGTTCGTGTCAAAGCAAAGCTACCGGTGAGAGGCGCAGTGGTCGTCAAATCAGAAGTTCTTCAGAGTCAGACGACTATGACCTCGATTATGTGGTGTGGCTCATGTATTAGTTAGGGGTAGTTCGCTCATTCGGACCGGGACTATATTGAGAGATGACAACCCTCTCTTCATTGTTGCCTCTCCATTTTGTAAGTTTTCCTTTAGGTTTCTGTCTGTAGTTGCTCTGCTTTGTGAGAGGTCACAAGATACTTCTGTTGATCTGTGTTCATAGGAAGAGTGACCCTAATCCACTCATGCCCTTTGGGGTTTTGGATTGAGTCTGATTTGTGTTTTGTTCTTGATTGCATTTTTGTCACTTTTCTCCCCTCCCCATGCTAGGCCCGAATTCGTTATTTGTGGATCATTTCTATTCATTTTTCTTGCATTGGATCGAAGCATGACGTGAAACCACTCCATCCACCGAAGGAAATCCATTGATTTCACTTGTGCTCCAAGATCCAAGAGATTTAGCATTAGGGTTTGTGTTCTTTGTTTTGGCACAATATTTGAAAATCTCGTGGATTCGCCCGTGGAGTGCTATGATTGTTTGGGATTTGCTTCTCCATAGTGCCTAGATCATCTGTGTCAAGTTTCATGGCATGAGGTTTCGATTTGATTTGGTCTTCTCGCTCCTTTGCCTCATCAACTATGGAGAGCCAGGCCCTTGAGCACGCATCGTGCCTGGTCAGCGGTGTTTCTAGCAGCCTTGTTTGAGTTGGACAGTTCGACCGTGGTAGCAACAATCCGCCGGTCATTGGTGAGTCCAGCAACTATGTTTGTCGGTTCGGTTTTCAGGTTTCCAACTTTGGACAATCCAGTCATCTCTCGCGGACAGTGCGCCGTCTTTGTGATTGTACCCGCGGACACTATGCCAGTGTGCAGTCTTTGTTGTTTTTTGGTCCTCTTTGTGAGTCTTTGCTTTCATCCTTCTCTCGTGTATCTCGATTGTGTTCAATACTTTGTGTGCAACATCTAGCTACATATTAGCTTTCTATTAAACACATTTGGAAGAGATCTTGTGCTTTGGGGTCGCCTGAAGTTTCAAAATTCAGAAGTGCAAAAGATTTTTGATGCTCCTATTCAACACCCCCTCCCCTCTTGTTGTCTTTTCTTGTCCTTCCGCATGTCACTTTTTTTTCGAGGATAAACTTCAGGCTCCCATGCAAACTCAATGGATGCAATTTCCTATCTTTTTTGGACTTTTGCTACAAATTGGATCGATTCTTGTCACAGCCGCGATCGAAGGGGCAGCGGTGACACGGTGGGCGGTGGCGCCGGCGAGGAACGACTACCCTAGGGCAGCAGTGTGTGCGGTGGGGGCACTGGGGGCTGTAGAGCTGGAATATTTTTATTTGTTGCTTGCCCCTAAAAGATTACATCTCCTTGTTTATATAGCCTTCCCGTGGGTCTTGTATCTCAAGCAACCTCTGAAGGTTTCCTTTATATTTCTGGAATACCTTTTACAAGCCATCTCTTATTCTTTTCCTAATAGGAGACTCCCTTATAGATTGAGAATATCTCCTTCACACCAAAAGTCTTAATCATAATACAATTTGACGATGACGTTGAGTGGGAGAGGAGGGGTGGCGGCAGCCCCTCCCCTGCGGTGCGTGCCTCCTCCCCCTCTAGGGGTCGGGCTGGGCGGTTGGGCCGCCCCGCCCCTACCGGGCCGGCCCAATCTTGTGACTGGTGAGGGGTGAGTTACCGAGGCCGTAGTGTAGCCAAAGCGACCCATCCTATCGTTGAAGTCGCTGATGGCCGAAGAGGAGTCGTCGTCGGTCGAAGTCAAAGTGCAGATCACAAAAGAAGACACCGAACTTTTAGCTCGGGGTGGGGTGTGCACCAAGGGCCTACCCACCCATGTCGCCTTCATGATGGCGTTGCTCAGACGATGGTCATCTCAATCATCTGGCCGTCAAGCTGGTGGAGCAATGATGGAGTAGGCCATAGGGACGGTACACTGAGCATGGATCCGCCCTCGCTAAAGACATGACAAATCAACATAGCCGGTTTAGTGGTCGCGAACAGCGCCCGTAGAGGAGCTCACTAGTTGTCATCACCTCGGCCCGAACTAGGGTGCACCTCGCACCGGGACATTGATGGAGATGTTGTCGATGTGTAGGAACTATTTCCCGTTGTCATCTAAGAGGAGCACAGGGCGCCATCCAACTAGATGCTCGGGTGTTCCAACAAAAGCAGGATGCTCGCCGGAAAACCCCGCTCCTCCGCCGGTGTCGTTGGAAGGTGGAATCCCACCGCAATGCTATGTTGGGAGACTCCCCGCTCCAAGAGGATGTCCCGAAGGATAGCCGAGGCTGCCGAACATGTAACGGTGAAAGTACCCGATGATGCCACCGAGGGGTCCACTCGCTACCGCTGCTTGAGCCGGATGGGGCCCGTGATGATGGCCATATGCTCGGGTTCATCGAGGCACTCGACGTAGCTCACCGAGGGCATCTCATGTTGCCCGGTCATCAAACATCTCCATCCTTGTTGCCGTGCACGGGTGCTCGCAGCCTTGGCATCCAAAGATCTTGTTGGTGTCGATGTTGACGACGCTTGCTCGTTGTTGTAAACGGTCGCGGAAGCTGACCACCTTGCGTGGTGGCACCTCCCGGTGTTGGCCATCGCATCGACGCGGCGAAGCTTGATCACCTTAGGCATCATGCGCGGCTCCTCCCAGTGAGGGCCTCGCACGTAGCTTTGCGTGGGCCGATAAAGAGGTGGACACGGTGCAGTGGGCTCGGCAGGTCCGGGCGCATAGCATACTCCTGGAAGGCGTCCATGTAGTCGTCCAAGCTCCCATCTTGCGCCGGTGGTGCGAGATCACCTGTGGTGTCATTTGTGATGGGTGGCCCAAAGTCGCGCCACGTAGCGCGAGAAGACCTCCCACTCAACCAACGACCTCCTCTTGACAGCCGAATGTACCAAAGCTTAGCATTTCCCCCGTGCGATGGAAAGTCAGGTACGCGCATGGGGCTCGGGGTCGATCTTAGGCTTGAGCTCGAAGAACATCCTCATCTTGCTAAGGCAGAGGTCGATCATCACCGCCATCATACCTTGGGGCCTCCAAACGGATCCGATCTGCGGGGTCGCAGGTGACGCGCCGAACAGCGCCAGTGCACCGCCAGCCAGGAGAGGGAGTCGAGCCGTCTTCCATGGTGATGTCGAGGATGGTGGGAATGTTGACCGGATCGACGCCGCCCGATGACGAGGTCGGTGTCGCCGCTGATGGCGTCGCCAGGGGACAGGTAGCGCCGATGGTGGCGCCCGGCGACGCCCATCACCAGCGGTGGCGGCCATGTCCCCGGTCGCCCCTCGGGCCGCCGTGGAGCCGTAGTGGTGGCAGCTTGATCTTTCGATTGGCGTAGACATACTCCATGCAATGAAGGCGAGCTTCAATCTTGTTGAGGCGGGCGTTGATCTTGAGGTAGTTCTCGTCGAGGAGTTGCTTGAGCGCCATGGAGGAGCTGATGCCGCCGGAAGCTATCGGTGGTGGAAATCTTCTTGGTCTCTAGTTACCAGCTACACACCCAGCGTTCGAAGGGGCAAGCGGCACGGTGAGGGGACAGCTTCCCTAGGGCAGCAGCGTGCGGGGGGCTGGGGGTGGGGGGGGCGTGGCGGCAGGGAGTGGCGACGGCGCTTAGCTG
Source organism: Hyparrhenia diplandra (assembly GCA_015847255.1). Classification (NCBI taxonomy): domain Eukaryota; kingdom Viridiplantae; phylum Streptophyta; class Magnoliopsida; order Poales; family Poaceae; genus Hyparrhenia; species Hyparrhenia diplandra. Next base: position 670,784 of record JADLZK010004916.1, on the reverse strand, counting down.
GGTTGAGAGCTGGAATATTTTCCTTTTATTGCTTGCCCCTAAAATATTACATCTCTCTTGTTTATATAGCCCTCTTATGGGACTTGTATCTCAAGCAATCTCTGAAGGTTTACTTATATTTCCGGAATACCTTTTACAAGCAATCTCTTCTTCTTTTCCTAATAGGAGACTCCCTTATAGATTGAGAATATCTCCTTCACACCAAAAGTCCTAATCCTAATACGATTCGACGATGACGTGGAGTGAGAGAGGAGGGGCGGCGGTGGCAGCCCCCTCCCTGCTTGCGCGAGCCTCCCCCCTCTAGGGGTCGGCCGGGCCGGCCGGCCCAATCCTGTACCCCCTCCGGGCCGGCCCAATCCTGTACTGTGACAATTCTCTTTTTTAAAAAAAAATATCTTATATTGTCATTGTTTAGAAAAGCATAACAAGGGCAAGGAATCAATTGGACGTGCACTTTCTGTAGGATGTTTCATCTATCACATTCCTAGTCCGATCGATATGTGCTACAAAATGGTTGCTCTGTTTAGAATTTTTATGGTATACTCTAATTCTTTGCATGTAGTTAATTTGGTTCGCCAAGCTGAGGTTTCATACAATTAAGTTCTGCTTATTCCCTTATTAATTTCAAGGGTGCTAAACACATGTCCTTTTCCTATAATTTAGAAAATCGCATTGAAATATGTGTAGCTGATTTCGAGCAATGAGTTCGTTCCACGAGATAATTAATGTAGCTTGAAAAAGGGAATTTTTTTGATGAATTAAAAAAGGGAGTATTGAAAAAAAAGGAATATAATTAATGGCTGGGCACGTACACACCTTTTCCTTGAAAAATTTAAGAGCTTCGTCAGCTTCGAGACCTTGGACGCTGATCACTTGCTTGTCGTTTTTCTTTGCACAATGCATGGCTACATGTTGTTCATTTGTAACGACAATGGTCTTGCTCCCAAGAGTAGGATGTGACAAGCGGAAGGCCTCATTTATGCTATCCCAATCATCCGTGGACCACAGGCCATCAAGAACAAGCAACCATCCCTTATAGCGTCGCAGCAACAAGCGACACTCTTGAATTGGGTCTCGGTCACCTTCAAGGATATCAATCGTCACTATTTCCATGTCTTTAGAAGGATAATCCAAAAAGAATATCCGAAGCAGTCCCAGAGCCAGCTCCGCCAGGCTGAAGGGATGTGGCACAACCACCCAGCAGTAGTAACTGAACCTGTGCTTAGACTTCTCAAGCATTTTTTTGGTGTAGGACCAATTGACCAGTGTTGATTTCCCAACACCAGCGATACCCCACACTGAAACCACAGGAGGTCTTCTTACTGCTATACAATCATTGATCAGTTTATTGTAAAGCAACCGTCTTTTACTAAGATGAGGATCAGAGATGCTTGTCATCCAATTAATAGCCATTTCGCGTCTGCAAGGTAATGTGGGGCCTGGTGCCTGCATGAAATAATAAATGACAGTGAATTCCTGCTTATACCATGATCAATATATATCACGAATGCATGCTAGAATTGTATTGGAATGGTATCCCTGCTTAAAACTAGTGTCACGAATCCCTGCTAAAAACTAGTGTCACCAAGAGAAAGAACAAATTATTCATCTAGTATCACGGGCACACACACATAAACATACCATGCCCACTTCGACCAATAGATCTTCGTTACCATCTATGCAGTATCGTGCCAATCTTTCGTCATCTGTGACAACAATGACACAGCATCTAGTAGGCTCAGCTGGTAAGACGGTCCTCACGGCATCCCAGTCTTTCTTGGACCGAAGGCCATCAATGACAATAAGGCACCTTGTATTCAGAATCTTACGGCTACGTTCAATCAGCTCTTCTTCAGTCATCTTGCATAAAACACTCTCTAATATAGTACCACCAAAAGTATCGAACAATTCCTTTAAACCACCATCGTAGAATTCATAATAACCACTCAAAGCCAGAAGCACACGACGTGAGAAATCCACCAGCTTGAACGGATGACCAACGACCACTGGGACCCATATCAAAGTATGGAATGTAACTCCCTGTAATTTTCCTGGATTCTGCTGTATGCTGAGGTACGACCTTTTTACAACACATGATTTCCTTGGACCGTCACCATACACGGAGATCACACAACCATGCTTTATTTTCCCAATAAGTGTATCCATGTCACTGTCACTCTGCCCTGCTGCCTGCAGGCAAGAAACATGTGTATTTAAGTTGTGGAATTTGAATTCATGAAGAGGCTGGCAAGGTTTCTGCGTAGGCTCTTTCATGGATTACTCCTTTGCATTGGTTCATTAGAAGATATAAACATTTTGGACAAGTTATGAAAACATGAAAAGTGCATATGCATCGATTTATTGTGAAATAATGTACTTTCAGCTATTATCTGTTCTATCTACTACTGCAAATCCTGGTTTATATCGTCCACACTGCTATCCATATGTCTACCACACCGCTGTCAATATAATTTTGACTTCCAATGCTGGAGGGGATCAAATTGCTAGTTTTTTCTATTGCTGACTACCTTATATGTATGTGACTTTAAGACAGCACAGTTTAATCGCATGCAGCCCACCATATGAACCTACGATGTCACATATTCCATATTTATTAGTTACAGTATCACACAGTTTTTATAATAATTTATCACTGCTATAAGTTAACAAAAATTAAATAAACTATGGTGTTGAAATTTATACTTCGACCGAAATAGAAATGTCATGTGAGATAAATTGACACATATTAGAAAATGTCGTCTTGGAATTCTGGATTTGGAACCCAGTCGAACCAAGCAAAACTACTAGAAACTAAAACTGCTCTGTCAGTGCAAAACCGACAGGGAAATTGAAAAAAAATTCCCTGTCGATGCACTGATAAAAAAATATTGCTCTGTTGGTACCTCAATTTTTCTTGCCGGTACATCGTCAACAGAGAAATTATCGATGGTCAGGTCTTCAATCTATCCTCGTCGGAGGAAGACCATAGAAAAATGCATTTTAACATAAAGAAATGATTTTCCCCTGTTGGGTTTAATAAACTATATTTCTGCAATTAAAACTCTATCTGAGAAAGGCATAATCTCTTTTTACACTTGTATGGCAGCTTCTCCAACATAAAATCATTAACGTTGTAAACTACCTCATAAAAAATAACATAAAGCTAGCTAAAAGTAAGGAAAAACATTTGTGAACATGGCTGTAAATGAATGCTAAAAAAAGTTAATTTAGTGTAGTACTCATAGTAATAGATAAGTAATAATATGACAAAAGGCAGAAGTAACTACAGTCCGCAACAAACATGTGTTTAGCAAAAAAAAAAAAAGATAAAGTACTGGTTACCTTTCAGGGACCAGATATATATACTCCATCTAAAAAAGAAACTGGCATTCTAGTTTTATTCTGAAACAAATTATTTATGCTCCACCAAGTTATAGAGTAGATTGTCAACAATTTATTACACCAATGCAAATATGTATGATACAATAATATGTTTGATGACCCCAATGATACTTACTTGGTAATATATTATCATTATTTTTACAAATGGTTAAACTTAACACAGTTGAACTAATCATAAAACTAGAATGCCTAGTTTTGATGTAGTACCTTTTGATAAAATGCACAAATAGATGTGCGTCCGTCAGCGAACCATCGGAGCTCTGACACTAGGTACGGCACCCCCGTGCACAAGATCGCATGCCCCAAGTTTTGAGTTGACACTACTATCCGGCTGCCCTTCTTATTGTCTGGCAGGTACTTTCTGACGGTGTTCCACACTACCAAATCGGATACCTGTTCCAGAACAAGCAGGTACCTTTGTTCCTTGGTGGCTTGTTGCATGAGCTCCTCAGCAGTACTGGTAAGTCCATCACTGGTTGCTTGGTGGTGAGAGGAGCCCACCAACAAGAGTTGAGATGTCAACGTGTTGAGGAAGGCTTGAAGGTTAAAAGGATGCATAATCTTGACCCAGGCGCAGAGCTTAAACGATCGGCAGATTTCTTCGTCTTGGTAAGCCATGTGGATAAGCTGGGACGCATAACGATCATGACTTTCCCATAACCAGATTACTTGAAGGTCATCGCCAACTACTTCACTAGTGATTAGTTCTGGGAGGCCATCCACGTAACGTAAACTATCAGTCTGATCACTCCACACTTGGCGTAGGACCTGGAATACTGTTGATGATAGGTTGGATCCAGTTGCCACGACGGCCTTGGAGTCCAAGCCAGAGCTCGAACCAGAGTCGTCGCTGCTAAAGAGGTTGTAGCGTGTGTACCGTTGGCTCACCCCATTAACCCTAGCCTTGAGCAGCTTCATCTCGGCGGTAGCCTCGTCGAGTTCCCGTGGAGGCCCTAAGCACCATGGTACAGCCCATGATGGCACCAAGCGCCACCAACATGAACACGTTGACTTGTTCTTCTCCAGGTGGGCAACGAACTCAACCCAGTCTTCTACATCAAAGGCCAGGTCACGGAGCTGACGCACCCAGGCTGTCACCACCTCGTTCTTCTTGGTGCACTCCTTGTTGGCAACCTTGAGGAAAGATTGCATCATCTGGAACTCTCCGGTGATGAACTCTAAGTCCTGCTGCACTCCATCCTTGAGCTTATCCTCCTCCTCTATCGCCAACTGGATCCGACTCAGTGCCCTCCACCACAGTCTTGGTCAATCCGAGCGCCAACTCCGCCATGATGAATTACACTGCAGCAAAAATAAGCACCAATCATTCTTGAGCTCAGGCGACTCAGTGAAAGTAATATATGATGTTGTCAATTACATGGTTGAAAAAAGAAATTAAGTATTAGCTAAACCTAATATGGCAATTACTAGTAACAAACAACATGGACAATATATGTCTACTAATAATGGACCAAATGCCAAAACTGGCAACAAGGAATGCAATAGAGCATTCTAAATAATATCTGATTTTTCTAGCATTTATCTTTTCTCTAGCTGGCCCGGTGTGGATTAATGTGGAGGGAGGGGGGCGGGCGCTGTCTTCGGGAGGGGCCACCATCGCCATTGTCGGGAAGGGAGGGGGTGCCACCGTTGTTAGGGAAGGGAGGGGGGGCTTCGCCGCCCTTGGGGGCGTGGACGGGTGCCGCCATCGGGGAAGGGAGGGAGGGGCGCCACCTTAGGCATCAACTGAGAGAGGAGCTGCACCACCCACCCTGCCTTTGCCTCCCCGCGCCGCCGCCTTTGCTCGGGAGGAACTGAGGAGGGGGAGGGGATACACGGTGCTCGGGAGAGCGGAGGGAGGAGGGGAAGGGAGACATGGTGCTCATGAGAGCCGAGGGAGGAGGGGAGGGAGATGCGGTGTGTGGATGAGTGTGTTGACGCCGCGGTGCGGGGGAGGTAGTGAGAGCGCCCGACGGCTGAGAGAGGGAGAGGGTGAGGTGGTGAGATTGAGTGAACCCTACCCTAACTTCTGTTTATATATTTGTGGGTGAAACTATGCTTTTTGGGCTTCGTCTGGGCACAGGACTGGGCCACGATTTTCGGTGACGGCCTTTAAAGATGCCCGCCCCGGTTAACCTATTTACCGTGGCCGGCATCCTAATATGCCCGCCATGGTTAATGTTTATTTTCCTTGATAGGCGACCTGGTTGGTGGTTGGTTGGCATTAACCGTGGCGGGCAAAAGGTGTTCCCGCTACGTAGTGATTGGTGGGGGTCACCTAAAATATATTTCGTACTAGTGGTCTTTAAGCGTCCACCACATCATATATAGCTAAGTAGGCTATTTGTACTAGTCTGTCAACCCTGGTTAACTTTAGATAATCAATACAAAACCATATTTAATATATTAACAAATAAAAATTCTAGAAACAGCTAACTTTTATTTGAATGCAGAGTTACACACGTGTAAAGAATTGAAATTGGTACTATGGCACAACTAATGATGTTACGTTAATTTGATTCCACTATTTGGTGTTTCCTTTTCGTTCCTTAGTTTTGTGCCCAATTATATATGGCTAACTTCATGCAGTATAAGGACATTGTTGGATATATCCCTCTTTAGCAATTGAACTGTACGAATAACAACATTTTTAGTTTGTGCTTGAAGGAAGCATGTGACGGAGTTGTGCATTGATTTGCCATTGAAGCCCTAACAGTGTTTGCTGTTAGACCGTATATATTATTTGGATTTGATTCCGCCATCTCTAGATAGATTGGTTATCAGATTTGTTTGCCAAATCAGTAAGATAGATTAGTTAGTTGTAGATATAGTCTGGGCATTTTTTTTTTTTTGTTAGAGAGGTAATATCTTTGAGAGAATGTTGTCACATGTGGAGTCCAACAAAATTAGATTTTCTATTTTACGATTTTTCTATGATTTATTATGATTTTTTTTTTTGAAGATTCGGTTATTGTAGCAAAACCATGGTTAGCAAACCACCGTCTAAAACTGACCCAACAGGTAAAGTAGAAACGCAAGTGGTGGAAACGTGCAGTGGAACGCTACCCACAAGGTCCAAATCCTGATGGTCACACCTTGTATTCAGTGGTGTTTACATTTCCGCCGATGACAAGGCGTCAATGGTGACTTCGGGAAGCTCTAAATCTGTCGGTCTAAATCTGTCGGATGCTCAGTCCTTCTCGAAGGTGCTCATAGGGATAGAGTTTGCGTGCGTGTATTAATAGGGGTGAGTGCGCCGTATGTATTGTGAGTGTACTGTGTAATTCTAAAAAAAAAACCAAGACTACGATTAAGATCCAGACCAAATAGAGTACAAATACCAAATCAAGACCATTATATTATATATATACTTCAGATCGAGACCAAATACATAGCAAATCGAATCTATTTTATGCTTTTTTTTGTGATTTACTATGATTTTTCAAAGATTCCTCGTTAGTATAGCAAAATCATGGTTAGCAAACCGCCAAATCCCAAAACTGACCCAAGGGTAAAGTAGACGGTTTTGGAAAGTTCAAGGGGTAAATTAGACCCTTTCATAGTTTCGGGGGTTAAGTAGACCACTTCCCATAGTTGGGGGCGTGGTGATCTAGACTTTTTCCTATAAAAAATGTAGATCTCAAAAGGTTATGAATCTATGTTGTTAACAATTTTTTCATTTGACTTTATTTGATGCCTCGAAATGTAGGGTTTGTTAACAAATCATTGGTAGCGTAATGCATGCATCGGAAGAGAGGTGGCAGGGGAGGTGGAAGTGGAACGGGGCTTCAAGCCGCTCACCTGCTATTTATGTTCTGGCGAGACAACGACGGAGGAGATCGAAGGAGATCACTGAGCGCTGCACTCAGTCAGCGGGAGACGAAAGGGTTTGTTCTCTCACCCCATCAGTTATGTCATTCACATCCACTCTGGAAGTATACAAACCACCTCAGTAGCCCCAGCAGATTCAAAAGTGTGTCTGAAAGAACAATTAAACAGAAAGTCAGCACTAAGCCTCTATGACCCTCTTGGGCAGGGCTTTAAACGGCTTTAGCTTATTATTCCTGCCACTACCAGTGTCATGTAGAGAAACTAACATTGATGTCACTAATGAAAATATAGGTGCGGTATGAATGTGCTGTTGTAGTTGAAGCCAAAACTAAATAATCTGAACTCTACTCCAAAGAGAGCTTACCCCAGAGGTTATTCCAATGTTGGCTAGTGTTCAAAAGGTCCTTAAGGAAGCAGGGCGAATTGCTTCAATGTGCCATTTTTTATAGTGGAGCAAAGAAAGATGCAGCCTGGTCTAGATGCCAAGGGCACCTCCGATAATCTGACACTCTGTGATAGTAGACAACAATAAACAAAAGAGCTCAGCCCGTACGCTTTTTGAGAAAAAAACTATACAGTGGTATTTTCATTCGTTATTTTTTTTTCTTTTTGAGCAAATTCGTTAGTCATGGTTCCCCATCTCTGACTCTTTTGACCTAAGAACACTTTTTTTTGTTCTTCTTTGAAAACTCATTCGAGACACACTGATCAAGCCGAAAGTGAGCTCAAGGCCTTCTTCTGGGACACGTCGACTTGGTCCGAACGAAAGGAGCGTTTCCGATTCTTTTGAACGGACGTTTCGACGTAATTTAACAGCCTTGGATCTGAACTTGGCAGGTCTGGAGGACGAATTGTAGGTTCCGGAGTGTCTGTCTTTTTAGTTGTAATTGTTTATTTGTAATCACAACCACGTGCGAAGTTGTTGTCGGGTGGGCTTCGGTAACTACGTGTTGCCGTCCCTCAACCTCCCCCTCGAATCGGTGTTACCGGGAGGTCATTTGTATTTGTGTTGTCAACACTCTCTTCTCGCTTAATGAAAAAATGCCCGATCTAGGTGGGTGTGGTCTCGAAAAAAAAAAAAAAACTATTATATACTCTAATCTCCCGGGTCTAAAAAAAACTTGACTTTGCCTGTCCTACAAAGCATCTCTAACGGCTAGCTCTAAGAGCAACTACAATGATAGACTTATAGTCTAGCAAATTCTGATGTTGGGTATACAAGAGAAGAGATTAGAACTTGCCTCCTATATATGTGAGTAACAAGGTGGGCAAAGAAATGTGTATGAGCATACATCAAGTGAATGTGAGAAGGTGGGACATAGGTAAAAATATTAAAAAACAAAGTTTCTTGCAGACAAAATAACAAACCACTACTGTATAACTTAGCTCTTACAACTTGAATCATTTATTACACTTCCTCCTAGCTAGCCCGTACTCCCTCCCAAAAGAGATGCAATTCAGAATATTATATGTTAAAGTTTGTCAAGTTTGACAAAATAATTTATATTTAAAGTTTATAATATTGTTATACTGAATAGATACTATTAGATTCGTCATAAACATATTTTCATAGTATATACCCATTTGGGGTCATAAATATTAATAGTTTACCTATACATTTGGTCATGTTATTGTAGACACTTCTACATAGAACACACATAGTTATATTTTTTTTTTTTGGTGGTGGTGGGGGGTGGGGAGAGAGAGACGGATATAGTAGCATGTCACATGAAGGATAGACGTCAAAGATCATTGAGTCAGTATAAAGAGAAGAGCTTATTTTTTTTTGTGTCTCAGTACGTTATGGATCGGAGCGAGGTCGACCATGTTCATGAGCAAGCATGCATGGAAATAGAGGTGAAGACCAACCAGTGAAGGGAGAGAGATGGCAGAGGTGCTCACCTGCGAGTTGTGTTCCAGAGAGAAGACGGAGGAGATCCAAGGAGATCACTGAGCGCGGCACTCGGATACGCGGGAGACAAAGGGTTTGGTCTCTCACCCCATCAGTTGTCTCATTCAGATCCACTCTGGCAGTGTACAAACGGCCTCAGTAACCCCAGCAGATTAAAAAGTGTGTCGATCTGAAAGAACAAGTAAACAGAAAGTCAGCACTAAGCATCAATGGCCATCTTGGGCAGCTTTAAACGGCTCTAGCTTATTCCTAGTTTGATGTAGAGAAACTAACATTGATATGTTACTGGATGGAAATATAGGTGCGGAATATGCCGGTGTAGGTGAAGCCGAAACTATATGTAGATCTGAATTCTACTAAGCCAAAGAGAGCTTAGCCCGGAGCTTATGCCAAAGGGGGCTAGGATTCGAAGGTGCTCCGATAAGTTAAAGGAAGCAGGGCGAATTGAATTCAGATCTTCAAGGTGCCGTTTTTATAGTCGAGCAAAGAAAGATGCTGCCAAGAGAACCTCCGATAATACGACTCGGTGCGTGATAGTAGCTGGTGTCAGTAGAGACAGAAATAAAAAAAGAGCTCAACCCGTACGCTTTTTTTTTAGAAAAACTATACAGTATATAGCATTTTCATTCGTTAGTCATGGTTCCCCATGCTCTGAGTCTTTGACCTATGAACACTTGTTTTTTATTGTTCTTCTTGAAAGCTCATTCGAGACACACTGATCAATAAGCTTATTATACTCTAACCTCCCGGGTCTAAAAAAACTTGACTTCGCCTGACCTACAAAGCATCTCTAACGGCTATCTCTAAGAGCAACTTCAATGATAGACTTATAGTCAAGCATATGCCGATGTGAAGGAGACAAGAGAGGAGAGAGATTAGAACATGCCACCTATATATATGTGAGTAATATAGTGGACAAAGAAGTGTGTAGGTCCGTACATGAAGTGAATGTGAGAAGGTGAGACAAAGGTAAAAAAAAATAGAAAAGAAAAATCTTGTAGAGAAAAAGAGACCACTATCGTATAACTTAGCTCTTAGAACTCAACTCTTTTTAATATACATCCTCCAAGCTAGTACTCCCTCCCAGAAAAAAAAAGATGCAATCCTAGAATATTCTATGTTACAGTCTGTCAATTTTGACAAAATAATTTATATTTAAAGTTTGTATTATTGTTATACTGATTAGATACCATTATATTCGTTATGAAACATATTTTCATTGTATATATTTATTTTTTGGCCATAAATTTAATAGTTTTACCTATATATTTGGTCATGTTATAGGCACTTCAACCGTGAACGCACCTAGTTATATTTCTTGGGGCGAGACGGATATAGTAGCATGTCACATGAAGGAGAGAGGTCAAAAGATCATTGAGCTAGTAGAAGGAGAAGAGCTTTTTTTTTTTTGCGTGTCCCAATACGGTATGGAGGGAGGTCGGCCATATTCATGAGCAACCATGCATGGAAAGAGAGGTGAAGACCAACCACTGAAGGGAGAGAGATGATGGCAGGGCATGTAGAGGTGGAACGGGGCTTTGAGGTGCTCATCTGCGAAGTTGTGTTCGGAGAGACGACGGAGGAGATCGAACGAGATCCCTGAGCGCCCCACTCGGATCTGCGGCAGACGAAGGGTTTGTTCTCTCACCCCATCAGTTCGCTCACTCAGATCCACTGGCAGTACAAACGACCTCACTTAACACAGCAGATTCAAAAGTGTGTCTGAAAGAACATGTAAACAGAAAGTCAGCACTTTAAGCCTCTATGGCCCTCTTGGGCAGGGCTTTAAATGATTTAGCATATTGCTAGTGTCATGTAGAGAAACTAACATTGATGTCTCTGGATGCAAATATAGGTGCGGAATATGCTGGTGTTGGTGAAGCCGAAGCTATATGTAGATCTGAGCTCTACTACGCCAAAGAGATCTTAGCCCGGAGCTTATGCCAAAGGAAGCAGGGAAAAATGAATTCAGATCTTCGAGGAGCCCGTTTTGTAGTCGGGCTAAGAAAGATGCAGTGGGGTTGTACGTAGCTGCCAAGGGCGCTTCCGTGATAGCAGATGTCAGAAGAGACCATAAAAAACACAAAGAACTAGGAAGCCATATGACACGCTTATATTGATAGAAAACTATGTACTGTATAGGATCCGCATTCGTTAGTCATGGTTTCCCATGCTCTGACTCTTTGAGCTGACTAGGAACACTTGTTTTCTCTATTCTTCTTGTCTCACCGTCTCAAGGACAGCCTCTGCTATTTGAAAAGCCCATGGGAGATTCACACTAATCAAGAGGCTTATTATACTACAACCTCCCAGTTCTAAAAAAACTTGACTTCGCCTGACCTACAAATCATCTCTACTGGCTAGCTCTAAGAGCAAGTAAATAATAGGCTTGTAGCCAATCAATTGCTAATGTGACGGAGAAAAGAGAGAAGAGAGTAGAGCTTGCTCTAATGCGAAAGCATACGTAGTTGTGAGCCCATAAATTAAGTGAATTTGACAAGGACTAGCAAAGAAAAAGATAGGACACGGACAAAAATAATAAAAATAAGTTTCTAATAGACAAATAATAAACCACTATATAGTATAAGCTTAGCTCTTGCAACTTGACTAATATCTACACTTAGCTGTATTATGAGACTTCCTCAACGCATCGTTCCATCCTAAAAAAAAAAATGCAAATCAAGAACCTTATATTGCTATGTTAAAAGTAATGTCAAGTTTGACCAAATTTATGAAAAAAATCAAAATTTATTGTATTGAGTAGATACCATTAGGTTTATAATGCAAAATAGTTTCATAATATATACTTATTTAGCATCATATATATTAATAGTTTACCTATATATATTTGTTCGAATTATATGCATTTTAACCGACAATGCACCTACAAATATTTTATTTATTTATTTATTTATTTATTTATTTGGGAGGGGTGAGACGAAGAAAGAGAGGTCGAAAATCATTGAGCTAGTAGAAGGAGAAGACCTAACCTTTTTGCGCGTCCCAATACATGGAAAATATAGTAACTCCTATATCGCTCTCTTTATATCAACAGAAAAGAGAATATATAAACAAATAATATCCTAATTGTGGAATATATATAGAATCAGATGTCATGTGAAAGCAAGTACAATAAGTAATAATAAAGTGAGCTTTGTTTGTAGCCAAATCAACTCAGCAAAATTCTACATAGATAAGAGCGAAAAGAGAGATAAAATTAGCGTATGGCGCTTGTAGTTCATCCGGTCGGGCTTTCCTAGACTGTGAGCTCCAGCAACAAACTTATGGCCGGTGCACCTAGCTACAGCTGGCGGCGAGCTTGTGATTGACAGTGTAGTAGGACGTCGACAATGGCTTTTCGAGGTAGTCAGCCACTCAGGGACCATTAATTGGGCTGATCCAAAGGATGCTCACTCTTCTGTCAAAAACAATAATATATAAAGAAAGGAGCTAGATCTGCATTGGACAATACCTCTTGGATTAGCTAGTTTGTGGATGAACACATGGTTGTCTCTCTGTCCTTTTTTAGCCTCAGTTTTTAAGCTAACACTACATTGACCTCGATTCGCACCCAGCTCAGGCTGCTTAGCTATAGGACAATGTAGAGTTCTTAAGCTAACACTGCATTAATAATCAAGGGTCATGATATGGGTCGGGTTATGGCCATGTAAATAATCAAGGTGCTCTGTAACCATGTACAAAATATTCTTTCGTTCAATTGAAATACAAAAAAAAAGGTAGGGGACTCCCCTGCTGATCTTGTCAAAAAAAAAAAAACATAAGTAAGAGCGAAAAGAGAATAAAATTAGCGTATGCACTCGCAGTTCATCTGGTCGATCGTATCTCCCGTTAGGCAACCGTCTCGAGAACACCGGTTGTCGATTTGTGAGGCCCGCAAGGTACGGGCTTTCCTAGGCTGCGATCTCCAGCAACAAGCTTATGGCGGGTGCACCTAGTTACAATGGCGGCGAGCTTGTGATTGACCGAGAGTTGGGGACGTCGACAATGACTTTCCTAGGTAATCAGCCACTCAGGGAGCATTGGACTGATCCAAACTTCCAAAGGAAAGGATAACTGCTCACTCTTCCGTCAAAAACAATATACAATATAACTTCTAGCGTAAAGAATGGATCTGGCTAGGTAGATCTGCTTTCCGTTTCCAAAAAGCTAGATCTGCATTGGAGAACCAACTAAGTATACTACCACTTGGATTAGTTTGTGGATGAACACATGGCTGGCTCTCTGTCCTTTATTAGGCACAGTTTTTAAGCTAACACTACATTGACCTCGATTCGCACCCAGCTCAGCTATAGGACAATGTAGAGTTTTTAAGCTAACACTGCATTAATAATCAAGTTGTGTCACGATATGGGTCGGGTTATGGCCATGTAAAGATCGGGATATGGCCATGTAGAGTTTTTAAGCTAACACTGCATTGCCCTCGATTTAGATAGATTGCAAGGCTATTCCTCAATTCGTCCTTAGGCTGGCATCACATAAGTGATATGTTTATTTTCCAAGACCAAAATGGCCAAGTATCATACTGTGATAGTCCTTACTATTCATCGAAAATGATAATAATTCAAACGATCTGTCGATTCGCCTGATTGGGCGGAATTGACACGTAGATTGGGGTTGGAGGGAGGAGAGGGATGATGGTGGTGGTGACGGGCGGCGTGGGGGCGGCGACGGAGGGAGGCGGCGGTGGCGGGCCCGCCCTGGCGGAGGCGGCGCGCGGGTGGCTGGTGGGGGCGGCGGCGCGCAGCGCTGGTGCGGGAGAGAGAGGAGGCCCCTAAAGCGAAACGATAGATATGTTTTATTTTCTTGCTTGTCCCCTAGAGATTACATGCCTCTTGCTTATATAGCCCGCCTAGTGGGACTTGTAATCTAAGCCATCTCTATAAGGTTTCCTTATATGATTGGAATACCTTTTTACAAGCAATTTCCTATTTTATTATTTCCAAATAAGGGTCTCCCTTATAGATGAGATAGCCCCTTGCACACCAAAAATTACCTAAATATAATCCTAACTTGAAGACGGCAAACTTCGGGATACGGGATCGAGAGAAAGCGGGCGGCGGGGGCCGCCTCCCCCCCCCTCAAGACGCCCCCATGGCCCGGGCAGCGTTTTTAAGCTTTGGCCCAATTAGCCACCATTTCAGATAGGCCCAAGGCTATTCATGACATTTCCCCAAGCGGCTCGACATAAGCGGCACGTCCACGTTCCAAGCCCAACCCACCGTGTGGTGGCGAAAGGCACGCCGATTGGGGAAGTGATAATGCCAAAACCCGGCGTAGAGGATGAGAGGGCCGCTCTTGTCGTTGTCGCCATTGCGGATGATGGAGTCCTTGTCGGAGAAGGAGAAGTCGAGGTGGAAATCGCCGAAGAAGGCGCCCGGCTTGAAGCTCATCGGGCGGCTGTGGAAGGGACGATCCGCGCATGCACGATGCATGAGAGAGGAGGGCGCCGAGGGTGCCCGATAGCTCAAGCATCCGCGAATCCCCTAGAGGTGGAGTCGGTAGGTGTAAGTCGCCGGTAATCGGGACCTTTGCATGGAGCCATCTCTATGGGAGACGGGTCGGAGTGACGTAGGCAAGCAATTTCGAGGTGAAGTCGAAATAGGCAGCCATAGAGGAGATCGCTGGGTGTCTTGACGGAAATTACCCAATATAATCCTAACTTGTCATGGTGCGCCAACCGTGATGTTGTCGAAGCGAAGAAGACTTCGCCATTGTCCGGTCGAAGAGGAGGACAGCGGCACCCCCGATCCGCTCGTCGGGGGCGGCGCCTCGGAGAAGAAGGATGTCGGCAGGGAACGCCCGATCTTCGCGAGGGCGATGGGGAGGTGGAAGCCAGTGTGCCAGGCACGTCAAAGGGAACATTCTCCCCGCGAGAGTCCTCTCGTTGCTCGCCATTAGGAATGTAGGAGCGGTACCTCACGATGCCGTAGCGTAAACTCCACTCTGGGCGAACTTGAGCCCGGGCGATGGCGCCTCGAGATGATTCCGAGCTCTTTGTTCGAGAGTTGTGCCCACTTGCGCCGGGTGATCATGTTGTGTGTTGTCGCCCTCGATGTCTTCCATGGCAACAATGGACGCGTTGTTGTCCTCGCATGCGGTCAATGAAGCGCGCCTTCTATGTCGCCGAGAGGCCACCAGGGTGACTGCGGGCGGCGGCCGCTGGTGTTGGTGATAGCATCCTCGGCGGGCGCCGAGGCCCCTCGCTGCCGTTAGGCGGCGGGGGCAAGGTCGATGGCCTCCTCCAAATAACGCCTCTCGAACCATTCGGAGCGTGTTCTGGCGTTGCCAAGCAGAGGCCTTCCACGAAGAGTCCGACACGGTGGCGATGTCCCTCGAGTTCCATGTAGTGCATAGTTCTCGGTCGCGTTGATGTGTCGATCGCCTTGCCCCCCCGAAGAAGGCGGCGCCGCACGCCCCCGCAGGTCGGTGGTAGCCGGAGGTCCGGTGATGGCGTAGGGCGGTGCGCGAACTCATCCCACTTTTGATTGGGGAGTTCTTCTGGACAGATCCATGAACCGTATCGCAGCCATGTACCAATGAGGTGAAAGACAAAGATAACTCACGAGTCGGCCGGGGCGATCTCTTCATTAAGCTGGAAGAAGAGCTCCGCTCATGGCCAAAAGTCCGGGACATCGGTGCCGCCGCATTCTGATCCGGCACGCTGGACGTAGCGAGGGGGATGTGATGCCGCGGTGGCACCATCGTGAGCGCCGGGTGGCGCTCGGGAAGGGGCGGGTGCCGTGGGCTGGCACCATCTCGCCAGGTGTCCCGCACGCCTGTGTGTGCTCTGGAGGGAGGGAGGGGGCAGCCGTGCTGCTAGGGTCGCCGAGGGTGATGTTGAGGATGGCCGAGCGCCACCAGCAACGCCCTCATCTTCCTCCAACCGAGGATAGCGGGGTCGAGCCGTCGACGGAGTCCGGCGGGCAGGGAGGGGCGGCGGCCAAGACGGAGGCGGCGACCCTATGCTCGCGGCGGCAGCCGCCGAAGCTATCCTCCCCGTCGTCCGTCACGTATCGCGGGTCCTTGACGTGATGAAGACGCATCCATCCGGCGGCGAAGTCCTCGATGTCGCCGAAGCGCCGATCCGCGCCAGTGGACGCCGAGGAGCTCCCTTCAACGCCGCTGCGTTGAACTCCTTGATCTCGGAAGCCATGGGTGGTGGGAATCGCCCCGGTCTCCGGATACCGGTATTTGCCGATTCCGGCTAGATTGGGCCGGAATTGACACGTAGATTGGGGTTGGAGGGAGGAGAGGGATGATGGTGGTGGTGACGGCGGCGTGGGGCGGCGGCGGGGCGGCGCAAGAAAAGTGCGAGAGAGAGAGGAGGCCTAAAAGCCAAAACAATAGATATGTTTTATTTTCTTGCTTGTCCCCTAGAGATTACATGCCTCTTCCTTATATAGCCCCGCCTAGTGGAACTTGTAATCTAAACCATCTCTATAAGGTTTCCTTATATGATTGGAATACTTTTTACAAGCAATTTCCTATTTTATTATTTCCTAATAAGGGTCTCCCTTATAGATGAGATAGCCCCTTTGCACACCAAAAATTACCTAAGATAATCCTAACTTAAAGACGGTAAACTCGGGATCGTGACGGAAGAGGAAAGCGGGCGGCGGGGCCGGCCTCCCTTGCTGCCAAGACGCCGCCTCGGCCCCTCCTAGGCCAGCGGCCGCTTGTTTGACCCAATAGCCACTTTCGTCAGCTGCCCAGCCTCTGGTTCATGACACGATCAGATTTGGCCGGTGGCTACCTGCTTCGATTTGCCATTTTGTAACTTCATTTTTTTTTTTGTCGTCCACACAAATATTTCAGCGTTAATTAGTCCATGCTATAACTTATTAGTGGAATATAAACTAGGCATTGAACATTTATACTATACATCCATTTCACAAAGATAATGTTTCAAAGAAAGTTCGAAATATAATTTTTTAATCAAGTTTTAAGGTTTGAGAGTTTGCACTCAAATAGTATAAAATAAGTTTCTAAATTAGTTAAACCTTAAAAACTTGTCTTGGGCCGAATTCAAATCAAAACCAAACCCACACTTTTTTCTCTTATTTTCGACACCCTAGTTCTCTCGGGCCCAAATTGACCAGCCCAACTCCTTCCCCATGTCTACATTCTCCGTCGCTAGGCTGGTGAGGTCACTGGTCTCCTTATCTCACTGGCCCAGGGACCCCACATGTCAACCTTTTCCTTCCATCTTGCCTCAACAACCTCTGACATTACTAGGGAGCTCGAGCTTTCCTAAGACCATTTAACAGCACCACCACAATGGAGATAGTGCGAATTGCAAAAACAATGCAAAATGGTAGAACGACGAACTGATATAATGTTGTTTTACAATTACTGCCCACAGCACATATGTAACCCTCGGACATCATCACACATATCTTATCACTCACATCTCGCATCAATGGAAAATAAGAATGTGAAATATCACTACATACCTGACAAAAAAAATACCTCAGAACAGAGCTGAAGGTGAAATGCTTAGAAACTAACCAAAACTGACAAGAAATACAAACATATCAAAAAGAAAAATCTGCACATGTTTCCTATACTCTAAGCTTGTCGATGGACATGGAAAAACTGTTTGTATTCTGGGAATGTTTCTGTAATCCTTTCAACCAGGTTGTCTGGAAACGTTTGGGGCTGCAAAGCAGGTCGTTTCTGCATCAGGGAAATAACGACCTCTTGTACGTCCACGTCATCCAGAGAGCCTGCGCTTACTCAAGAGGCAAGTGGTCATGAAACTATCCCCACATGTTTTAGGCAAAAAAATAGATTGGGGGAAACAGATGAACTTACCCAATTCAATGTCTTGGGTTTCCTCATCAATGTCTTCTTCCTCGATAGCCTCGATTGACTCACCTGCAGCCGCTAGTGCATATCTTTCAAGGAATTCCTCTTCTGTTTCTTCTCGTACATCATCATCGTCCGAATCCTAGTTGAATTATTTTTTTTTTAACTTGAGCAGAGTGCTTAAGCGTTACAAGAAAAGGTACAAAGCAATGTCTTCATTTTTATTACCTCATCATCGTCTTCGGTGTCTTCCTCTTCATCGCCGTCATCAAGATCTTCAGCACCATCATCATCATCATTGTCCCCATCCTCTTGAACTTCCTTCAGCTGAATGCAAGATTCCATCAGTGATACATAGCAGTCTTGTACCAGTTTGGTGCCACCCAAGGAAAGGGACACGAGATGGTTAATCACAGATGATAATGTTAGCACTGCATCAAGGAAAAAAAACTATTAAAAGCTGTCCCATTTTCATAAAATGTCAGACTGAAAATATCAATGGAGTTAAACAATGCAGTGATCAGTACATAGCCACTTACCGGCTAACTTGATCTCGGATTCAGATGACAGTCCAGGATTGAATGAACTACTTGAGACTTGTGCCAATGCAGATGTCCAAATTGCAAAACCGTTACCATCAAAGTTGTTCAAGACTTGTTCAATGGCATCTGGATAGCAAATGTAACATGAAGATATTGCCAACAAAAGTGGTTTCCATAGCCCAGCAGGACTGTCAGATATAGATTTGAAACGGGAAAATGCTGCATGTGCAAAGGATTCGGCAATAGTCTTTCTAGCATCTAGTGTTCCAAGGGAGAAGTTTGGAGCATGCAGTAGTGTATGGATGCATGAGCATGCCCTCCATGTTGCAGATGGGTAAGCTGCAATTGCCCTGGTCACAAAATTAGAAACCCGACCAATGACTGAACTCTGTGAACCATTTTCAGACTGCGATGGAAACAGTTTAAGGAAGAAACCGTCAAGGTCAAATCTTTGGTGGAAATTGACAGCTTCTTTAATTGCGTTGAAAAACGCTTCCCTGATCCTCCATCTCCTCCCAGGAGTCCCAGTTAGCAATAGTGTCAGCCCATATAGGTACCAGCTCAAAGACCTTCATACTTGCAGTTTCTTCCATGCAAGTAACAGAACTCATGACAAACTCAAGTAACACAGAAGCATCATTTACACATGACTGAGGTGGCAATGCAGAACCGATGTTCTCCTGAAATGAATGCTGAAAACAGTCAAGCAAATTTCACTGCATTAATACCTCAAGACAACAGGACAACAGCAAACTTAGCATTACCATATTGTCAGCTTGCAACCAAGCTTTTTGTAACAGTAATGAAATTTTTTGAGCAATAGCAGACTGGCCTGACTGCCAGACCCTCTTTTCATGTGTCTTGTTTTCATCTGGTGCAGAGCTCTCCCAAGCTTGAACCATTGCTACCAGGGCTGCAAAACCCTGTTCAACAACCTACATAGCAGAAATATTAAATAGTGTGGTTGGGATTTCCTCAAGGAATCACAATACTCTCAGGAATACTGGGATATGACGAAAGGTGATCATACGGGTATTACTGAGTATACATGCACTTTGTTTTAGAAAAAAGTAAGCTGTCAGTAGTTCCAAATGAATTTTTATGGTACTGATTATTCTTTTGAAATAAGTTGACAAGGTAGGTTGAGATTCTTATGTCCGATTTTTAGTACCAATGTGTGTATACTGAATCAGCTAATCCATAATTTGCCAATGGCCACAAATAATATTGTTAATATGAAAGTTATAGTTAATCATAAGATTAAAAGTAGGCATGGTGATTTAAACTCCTTGCAAAAAGTGCCAAAATATTGACCACACAGAAGAAAGATGCACTAGTACCTGAGGCCAAGGATCTGGGACAGGGGGCAGGAGCTCCATTATAGTATTGGCAATGTTAGACACAATTTCAGGAATATGAGGGAGAACTTTTTCTTGTCCACCCTCAACTATTGTGCCCAGAAGCTTAAACAGAAGAGCAGACTCATTTTCATCTCCGGTACTTATTCTTTTCATAACCACTTGCAAAAGAACGAGCCAGTCAGGTGGAGCATAACTATTCTGAAAAAATCAGAGACAAAATATATCAGTTTATACTTCCAGGTGCAAGTAGACTACAATGAAAAATACTGCATTGACTCGTACATCAATGAGTTCTGCAATAGCACCAGAAGCAGAGGCACAAACAGGATAACAAGTTATGTTCTCCACATCCTCCATGGTCAATGCCTTCATTAAGGACTGATAAATACTAGTACTCATGTCCTACAGGCAAGCAAAACAAGAATTAGAAAGCCAATAGCAAAATAACATAAAAATAATAATATACAGGAATATATATATTACATGGAGCCTTTACTTTGATCCGGCATTTCCTATGGGATGATGGAATTAAAAACAGGAAAGCATGTAACCTCTGGTAGGCATATCATAAGCTGACCAATGACCCAATTAGCCGTTGAAATCAAATATGGGCTGCATGGATCCAAAGAATATAATGGAAGAATCCGGTTCCTGATCAATGTAATTGTCAAATCTTTTCTTTTCAGTCAGAAACTGCAAGATGGATACTGAAATAAATTAGCATTTCTTATAAAATTAATTCAAAACTAAGACGCACAAGAAGGATATAATTTTAAAAATCTTACATCTTGGAGGCCTCCATATGCCATCAAAACTCCAAAATAACTGAAATGAAACCATTTATTACATCAGGACAATAGTAAAGTAAATGAACATAGTGGTATGTCTAAATGTATGTAATCCTTTCTTTTATGATAAAGACAATTGATGCTTATGATCTTACTTCCGCACTGCCATTGATGATGCTTCTTCACCATGGGAAGGTATAGGAAATTTTGACAGGAATGGGATGACCAATAACTCTCCAATTGAGCTGCTTTCAGATTTCCCTTTTCTTTTATCACCTTTCTTACGCTTGGATGCAGCAGATGCAACTGGTGGACCCTGAAACCAAACAAAAATTGTAAGAAAATGATAGCACCAGCTCGCATTTTATTTTAATTCAATAAACTACATGCTTCAGTGAAAAATAGCAAAAGTGTACGAACTTGGAAGATTGTGCATGTAGCCATTGAAATCGCTTGATATAAAATAAGTTATTGATTAAAATATAGCAAACAATCTCTTAAAGTGTTTTCCTCAGCCAGAACTCAGTACTATGTGTGTTCAACAAACTAGAATAAAAATGAATCACAACCTTTGACAGCGCTATAACACCAAGTAAATTGATTGCACTTTTTTCTGGCAGTGAACAAATCCTCAGTCCATCCTGAAATGTCATCCTGACAATACATATATCAGCAACAGAAGGAACACCAGAAACAAAACTAGGAACACTGGATCCTGTCCTTACAAGTTCAGAAGGAAGATTCTTTTGCATATACTCATCAGTATCCTCCTCCCATTCTGCTATATCCTATTATAGACAAAAGATAGGAATAAGGAGAAAAGAAGTGCATATTGGGCATGTGTTATTTATGACCAAAAGATAGGGTGCTAACCTGCTCATTCAATGCTAATGCTGGAAAAATCGCTGAATCAAGAAGTGAAGAAAAATGTGGTGAAACTAGTCTCCATCCCTTCAAACAAGGGAGCAGACGGACATCAGTTTTTTAACATATGAGAGAATTATCATCCCAAATACTTGGTGCAGATACTTACTGGTCCTGTTTCCAAAACTCGAGAAATAGCATCAAATGCTAATGAAAAAAAATCCGATTGGGTAGAGAGTCAAGTTTCTGCAATCATTTGGCTATCTTAGGATCTAACCCAATAAGAATTGAAAAACAATTATTCCAACATTCATTAATCTATAATATAAGGAGTTATACAGAATGCTAGTCTCCATCTTTTTGCACAAATAATTAAATTCTTTGAGATATGGAACTTACACTTAAATTAATGCTTTGTTTTGATATTTTGATTGCGCTGTTGACAATATGTGGCATCTGGCTGAGAACATCGCAGCATAAGTTTTGAAGAAAATATTAGAGCATAGCTGCATAGGTAAAATGGAAAATATGCTACAAAAGAAGAATAGTAAAGGCCAGAGTACATACTCATCTGCATGTTTCCGATGACGTGTAACAAGTGCGCAAAAGTATAATGAGACATCTCTTTGCAATCTTGAGCCTCATGGTAGATCCATCTTCAATAAGACTATTAAAGTTCAAAAGAATCTAGTATACGGAACATGTCTTTGCAAAAAGGAAGGCAAAATTTGTTTCACCCTAGATGGCATGTATGACCTCACCTGCAAGAGTATAATAATTAGATACCCATGCAAAAAAAGCACTTAACAGCATGCATGCCGCATAATTAATAAGCGGCAGTACTGCACCACAAGTGTCAATGAAAAGAGAAGCAACTAATAGATTTAGAAACCAAAAAGGCAAAGCTAAGCCCAATATAGCAATCCTATAATATACCACCATAAACAAACATGAAACTAAACAACTCAATCCACCATTACATTGAATTACCATCCCAGATTTTAATAATTGGCAATCTTAAATATATTCCTGCAAATGATACTTAGTTTTCTGATAGCAAATTTTTGGTTTTCCTCTTGACATTAGTTACGTTGTTGTCATGATTCAAGAAAATATTGTTTGTGATATTGTTAACACAATTGGAATAAATACAAACAGGTCTTACAGTGAAATACATGCATTTGCATGTGATGAGTAGGAGCTGCTCATATTCCATGTTAGTGCCATCAGGTGACGACAGAACCTATTGCAAACACCATAAATGTCAACAGAAAAGTTCAAGGTGGATGTAACATTCATGTAAAAACAGAGTGCACAAGCATAATACCTTGTCAGAGAAGTGATGGAATGTCACTTGCAATGGTACAAGAATCTCTGCTGCAATTTGCTCCAACTGTTGTGGAACAGGCTCTTTTGCAACGTTTGGATTCAGGAAATACTGTAAGATGATAATATAAATTAGAAAAATTAAATATGCAACATATTAAAATACTATGGGTGAATTTTGGAATATCAGTAAATAGAACTAAATAAATCAGTGTGGACAGTACAGGTCTCATAGCATACTAAGAACTCACTACTGAATTGAAATGCTAAGTAATGACCGTATAGCATCTCAAACAGAGTATACCAGGTAACAAGAACAAAATAGTGAACATAAAAAAGAAAGGATACTTTGGGAGGAATCAGCTTCAATTTCATTCACAGAAAACTAGTGACTTCACTATGAACAAGAAAATTGGTAACTGAATAATACAGGGGCTATACTGTATAGATGTCAAAGTCACAATCATTCATGCTTCTAGAGATACAAAACCCTCAGGTGGTTCTCCAAAAATTCCAGAAGCATAGAAAGCAAGAGATGTACCTGGAAGGGCCTAACAACAGATTGAAGTACTTTGAGAGCATTAATTGTATTCCACTCAGGATGCTGGCCTGGACTAACTAGATTGCTGCTCTGGATCACTAATTTCAACTGTGGGATAAGTTCAGGCCACATGTTATCCTTGACAAAATCTTTTTCAACAACTTGGCGGAACTGTTGAGAAGATATTGTAATCCGTAAGTAAAACAACCTTAAAACTTACAAAACAGGGCTCTAACCAGATGGCTCTTGAGGGATATAATAAGAATATAATACTTACAACTTCAATCAATACACGAAGAATTGCAGGTTCCACCCAAAGCAAAGCCTGGGCAAGCTGGTCACGGAACTCCTTGTAAAGCTCAGATGAAGACAGACTGGTTTCCAAATTGCGCCGGGCGAAATTTTTCAAGTATGTCGCTGCAGCGACTCTCATCCCTTGATCACCATCCCCTATGACCGCATCACAAATATTAAGAACAATAATGAATAAACATGACTTGATGGTTCCATCTCAGAAGTAAATAATACCCCAACTTCTGCTTCCGTTTAAAAAGGAATTTCTATCTCTTTCTCCCAAGTAAAAAAAAGATGACTTGCGGTCAATTGAATTATACACATGCCATACTTGGTGGTTCCATTCATGTCCGTCCCTCAATCCAAGATTTTCCTAAATTTGGTCTTTCCACATGCATAAACAAATTCCACACCCAGTAAATGGCTAAGTTTAGTAAAATTCAGGAGGATTTTAGGTGCACTGCATGCCAGCTTACTGTAGCTTACACGCCTATCCGCATATCAAAAACTCAGAGCTACCAGTCGCATCAGTAGAGCCACACAAGGTACTACTAATAATTCCCAAAGAGAAAACGGCGTTATTTCTCACGGAACTAAACTGAAACAAGAGAGCAGCCCATGCCAGCCAGCCGGCAGCACACCGACCGTGGGAAAAGAAAGACAATCCACACACCGGGATCCCCAAAATTAAGCTCCAGGCAGAGCAATTAAAGGTTCAAGCTTCCACAAGACGGCACAGGACTAGAGCTGGAGCGGCAGCACAGCTTCAATTTCAAGCAGACCGACCGAAGCAAGGAAGGGAGGAAGCAAGGGGTACCTGCGGCGACGGCGAGGATGGCGAGGGGAAGCGCGGGTCCGCAGCTCGCGCGTCGAGCCCCGCGGCCGCGGCGTCCACTGACGCCTTGTCGGGGCTGAGGGTCGCGGCCAGGAGCCGCCGCAGCTCGGAGCCGGCCAGGGCGGCGGCGGGGGTGTCGAGCTCCATGGAAGCTGCTGAACTGAACCCTAGGATTTTTTTTTTCTCACCTTTCCTCTTTTTTTTTGATTGGCCAAGTGGAGAGTGGCAAGTGGAGGGAAAAGATGAAGGGAAGAGGAATTGCGCGGGAGAATGTGGCGGGAAAAACGAAATGTTGGGAGCGAATCATCGAAGGGCCAGGAACAATGATTAGGCGAGGTTTGTAGGTGATTGGGTTCTCTTTTTTTCCTCCACTTTTTTGTTTTCTCGAGGTTCTTTAATTTGTAGAATTGCACTTTTGTGTGATTTTGTTTTGGTTACCAAATTGTATGTGTACTTGGGGGTGTCATTATGATAAGAAACCACAATAAATAAAACCAAATTGTTGGTCTTGCTTTTCGTCTGAGTTTTTCATCATCTAAGTTAAACATTTTTTTTTTTCAGATATGTGTGATCATTGGTCTGTCACTGGGAGAATGATTTAAGAATAATTTTTGCACGTGTCATTAGAAGAATAACTTTCAAGAACCATGGGCCAAAATGGTTTGGTCAATGTGAAGCCTCGCCACAACAAAAGCTCGAACGAGCTAGTGGGGGCATGGATGATTAGTTGTTGCATCGCCCATGAAACAACAAGTTTGGGGAGAGCTTGGGAAAAAAGGGCTTCTCCATTTCTTTGAAGAAGTTGTTGATTCTTTCCTTGAGGAAAAATGATTTTTTTCAAACCAATGGTGGTATTTGGAGGAATAGTCAACGAACAAATGCTCGCATCGTTAGATTGTTCTTATTATAGGGAATAGTGCATACTACACACTCTTATAGAAGCAAGAAAGTAAACAGAAAGGTACATATACACCTCTATGATCAATTAAGAGTGTTCCATGAATGGTGACTTAGCTACTTGTTGATTTAACGTCATCAAATGAGATATCAAAACATGTGGAGGGAGCGAGGCTTTGTGGGTTTTTTTCGGTTAGGAGTTGCTATACCACTCAAGTAGGGACTGTGTTAAGGGAAGGGTGTAACATCCCAGATATTAAATAGTAATTAAAATTCAAAACATGATCATCATCATATGTAATTATCAAGTATAATGGCAATAATGCATTTCGTGTGTTTCAATTTTATCCTATGAATGTTGTATATGCCATGTTTCATTTATTTCATGAAATGTTATTTATGTTAATAATTAAGGTTCGGTGAATTAATAAATTTACTTTTCATGATGAATAAACTTTCCAAATTTTTATTCCATGAACCGGTGTGATGCCCGAGCTTTTAAAATAATGTTAATGGTTGAGGTGTTTGAATAATGTTTGTTTACTAATTAAATACCGAATTTAGAAATGAAATAAGTATTAATCCTAATTTTAAATTTAAATTTGGAAAACCTACTTTCAAAATTATCGAGAATTTGGCGATGGTTCCAAAAGCAACAAAGTGTGGTTCTCGTTATTTTGAGAAACCTTTATGTTGGAAGTTTTTCAAGTTGAAATTTGGATTTGGGAGATTTTTGGAGAAAAAATAGAGGAAGATGAACTAGTACACTACGAGAAACAGCCGGGTTACAAAGGGGCTCATCCAGGATGGCCAAAGCACCAAACTCTTGAAAGGGAGGTTTCAAGTTCAAACCCTGGGTGGCAATCTCGCTTGGATGTAAGGGATGTCACTGACTAGAATAGAATCTAGTCCTCTAGTTAAGCTTTAGCCAAAGAAGTCGGAGCGCACTCTAGCCATTGCCCCGTTAACCAGGGATAGTTGACGATAGATCCAATATGGGGTGGCGGAGCTCGAGCGAGCCCTTACCCAACGAAGTTTTTTATGCATAGATGAAAATAAGTTTTTTTTGCATAGATGAAGAGAAGTTTTTTTATTTTTTTTAAAAAATAGATGAAAAGAAGTTAGAAGATGAAAAAAAAAAAACGACCAAAGACAAGAAACTTAGAGAAAGAGAGAAATTAATAGCCAGCTTTATAGCGATTCTAGACCCAACGTTGATGGTAGCTATGCTAAATTGTTGAAGTTATACCATCCATACGTAACGTAAACGTGTACATACCGGGTCTCATTAAAAATTAATAGTGATAGTTTTTTTGATTTTGCAAGGGTGGTAACTCGCTCATCACCATAATCATCACAAGGAAAGGATGAAAAATTGGCGTTGGGATGTTTGGATGGCAAAGTGCTCCCACCGAACCAATCCCCCTCATCGAAATCACAAAAAAAGGGCCTCATCGTTGTTGTTTTTTTTTAAAAGACAAATTGGGCTCTTGAACATGGAACGCACGAAGGCCCACCTGCACTGGTTGCGGCCAGGGGAAGGAAAGGAACCATCGCCGACGTGGCGCGGAGTATTGGTTGCATGGTGTAGGTTGCGTGTGTGGCTACAAAAGCCAGCGGCAGCTGCTACCCAACTAACTGACACCAACCTACACAGATGCATCCATCTACCGGTCAGCGTACCAGCATTGCGTTGCACCTACAAAATCCATTCATTCCATCGGTTCCTCGCCGCACCTGCCACCAAACACCAAACTCGTTCTCTTCCTTGGCTTGCAATTCAGCTCCAAACCAACCATTTCATTTCTCATCATCTGTTGTGAAAAAAAAATAATAATTCCCAATGTTGCACTGGCGGTATTTGACGACGTGCCATCCCGGTTCAGAATTCAGATACTATACTAGTGCTAGAGTATACTAGTGTATAACCTGCAGACAATTCTCCATCACGGTCGACCTGGTGCCTGTTAATTGCGAAGCCTCGCCGTGGTCGCTTTGCGTCGTTTACGGACCGGTGGTCGATGAACTAAAACGGGATTTCCTCACAGAGCTACGCGTTACGTCGCCTGGGTCGCTCCTCATGACTGGACTTTTCAACCTCATATATAAGGCGGAGGACAAGTGCAATGACCGCACCATGCTTGACGGTTTGGTCGCGCCACAGTTTCGTTTAATGGCGTAGTTTCACTTCAGTTCTTAGTTTCCCTCTTCTTTCAGCTGCTAGTTAGCTAGTTAGACGATGTCCTCTCGACATCTCTACTCTTTCTTTTGTAATTTGGTTTGGTTTGTATTTGGTTTTCCCCTCTTAATGAAAAAAACGGGTGAATGACCCGATCGCGAAAAAAAAAAAGTATATATGGTTTTTTTTTTTTTTTTTTTTTTTTTTTTTTTTTTTTTTTTTTTTTTTTTTTTTTTTTTTTTTTTTTTTTTTTTTTTTTTTTTTTTTTTTTTTTTTTTTTTTTTTTTTTTTTTTTTTTTTTTTTTTTTTTTTTTTTTTTTTTTTTTTTTTTTTTTTTTTTTTTTTTTTTTTTTTTTTTTTTTTTTTTTTTTTTTTTTTTTTTTTTTTTTTTTTTTTTTTTTTTTTTTTTTTTTTTTTTTTTTTTTTTTTTTTTTTTTTTTTTTTTTTTTTTTTTTTTTTTTTTTTTTTTTTTTTTTTTTTTTTTTTTTTTTTTTTTTTTTTTTTTTTTTTTTTTTTTTTTTTTTTTTTTTTGGTCACTTGAAATGCACAATGTTTGAGAACAAACTTTGTCCACTGATGACTAATGTCAACCACATCGTTGACCAAAATAAGAGCTGTTAAGACATTCGTATCAGCGTTTGGTCAAACATCGCTTAATATGCATCCACTTATTAGACAGTTATTAGTCGCTTACTAGTGGTACAACTTTACAAGACACCGTCAGGTCAGCACACGAGTTAATACTAGTAGTACATCGCTCAACTCTGTTTCTTTCTTTATTTTTCCCACCATTTTCCTCCCCTAAAAACACAATTCCATCCTCCTCCCTCCTAGTTTTGGACTTCGAAAAGTCAATAAAAACAGGCACCTGTTCATTAAAAATTGAGCAACACACAATCCACAAAAAAAAACAGTGTTAAGAATCTCCTATATGGACAATTAAGATTTTAATAATGTTACCACTGCAGTGCTGTGCTGGTATTGCTTATATTTTTTTTATTCATTCATGTCACTTTCTGTGTAGGAGTAACTACCAGTACTTAGATTAGATCCCATCTAACACTTACTCAAAAAAAAAAAAAAATCCCATCTAACACCAGCATTAGCAATACCAAAGCCTCCTCTGCTCTTAATCTTCATAGTTTTTTTTTTTTTTTTTTTTTTTTTTTTTACGATCGGCCCGTTCACCGGTATTTCATTAAGAAGGGAATACCAAATCCAAACCAAAATACAAGATTAACGAAGATGTTGAGCGACTATGAAGATTTTAACGAAGATTTTAATAATTTCTACCATTGCAGTGCTGCTGGTGTTGCTCATATTTTTTTTTTTTTATTCAATCATGTCTAATGACTAATGACTAATGTCAACCACATTGTTGACCAAAATAAGAGCCGTGAAAAAATTCGTATCAGTGTTTGGTTAAACATTGCTTAATATGCAACCACTAATCAGACAGTTATTAGTCGCTTACTAGTCGTACAAAGCCACCGTCAGGTCAGCACACGAGTTACTACTAGTGCACGTAGCATTTGACACGCGCACACACACAATCTTAGTACTAGTAGTAGTACATCGCTCAACCTTTTTGCTTTCTTTATTTTTGCCACCATTTTTTTTTTTTCCTAAAAGCAACTCCAAAGTAGAGCCCCTACTCAAGTCCCAATAGCTAAATATGGGGTCCAGGGTGCAAAATCGAACTCCAACAAGGCCCCTACTAGGGACCAAGTTTGTTGGCCCAATAAAATCACCCCACACCCCACAAATTTGTTGGGCCAACCGGCAAGACCCCATCCACGCGAGTGCTTTTCCTCCCCTTGGTCCCCACACACGCCGCACGGAACCACCATCGCCTCGACGGAACCATCTGTTGCTCCATCCCCAAAGATCGGCGGTCACCGGCGCGGCGAGCCCTCCCTCCTCGGCGAGGCTCCTCGCTAGCGCGGATATGGATGGCGAGCCACCATCCCCGGCCCCGAGAGGTCGACGACGCGCCCCTTCATGCGGGCGTGGCGGTGGACCCGCTTCCATGCGCCGGGCGGCCGACGAGCCCTCCCTCCTCGGCGATGCTCCTCGCCACGCGGATGCGGATGCGGATGCCACTAGCCCCAGGCCCGCGATCGGCGGTGCGGCCCCTCTTCCCCGCGCTGGTCGTGGGTGGCCGAGTTCCTCTCCGGCGGTTTTAAAAAATGAGTCGGCGAGCCCTCTACCCTCCCCTGAGGCGCGCTGCTCGGCGGATGCACGCGAACCACCCCCTGGTGGTTGACGGCGTCGTCATCTTCCCTCTTTCAGTCCTTCACCTCAATTGGAGATGACAAGTGGGCCCTAACAGCCAGTGTCTAATGAGAGAATTTGGGGGTTAAATTTGTGTGTTGCTATTGGAGTAGAATCTAAATTAAGGCACCTAAAAGTAGGGAAAGCCCACAAATAAAAAGTAGGGACCTTGTTTTTAGGGGCTATTGTTGGAGTTGCTCTCAACACTATTCCATCCTCCTCCCTCCTAGTTTTGGACTTCGAAAAGTCAATAAAAACAGGCATCTGTTAATTAAAAATTAAGCAACACACACTCGACAAAAAAAAACAGTGTGAAGAATCTCCTTGATTGCCTATTAAGATTTTAATCATGTCTACCACTGCAGTGCTGCTGGTGATGTTTTATATATATTTTTATCTTAATTCATTCAATCATGTCCCTTTCTGTGTAGGAGTAACTACCAGTACTTAGATCCCATCTAACCCGAGCATTAGCATTAGCAATACCAAAGCCTCCTCTGCTCTGAATCTCTCCATATATATAAACAAAACCATCCTCTGTTCTTCCCTCTCTCTACCTGACTGAGACAAACGTCGTGCACGCACCCGGCACTCTGATCTTCTTGCACGCCCAGAGCGCCAGTCACCAACCCGCCCACCACCACCTCGCCATGGCGCGCAAGAAGATCCGGGAGTACGACTCCAAGCGCCTCCTCAGGGAGCACCTCAAGCGCCTCGCCGGCATCGACCTCACCATCCTCTCCGCCCAGGTCAGTCACTGCCTCTGCCTCTGCCTCCCCTCCCCCGTTTCAGTCTCACCGGCGTCCAGTGAATCATCTTCCCCTCATCCTTCTCGGACTGGATCTGGCCTTGGGGAGTGTAAAGATCCGAGTTTTCTATGAGCGGCCGATGGATTTCATCCACCAGTCGCATTCCTAGGATTTTGTTTACCAGTGAATGCTCCCTACTGCCTTGATTGCTACTACTGTCATTCTTAGTAGTAGGAGTAGAAAAATGTGGCGTGTTAGGAATTAGAAATGGGATCTGGACAGAGTCACAGACAGAGGTTGGTGGAGATCCCATTTGTCGCAGGCTCCTCCATGGTAGTATATTAGGAGGAACTTGTCAAAGGTGCGATTTTTGTATACTCAAAAAAAAAAAGGTGCGATTGTTGTTTTCAGTTTTTTATCCAACTGATATATGAGCTATCGTTGCTTCCTCCTGTCCAATGGTGGCAGTAGGTGTGGTAGGCTATTGATAGGTAGGAAGGAGGAGTCTGTAATAAGGAGCACTGACTTTTTAGTCAGATCTGGTCATTGGTTGGCCGTGTGATTTGCTTGTTCAGGCCTGTGTATATTACTAGTAGTGCTCTGCTCTTGAAGCAGCTTTGGTACATTGGGCCACTCAGATTGTTGAATCTGGGGTATTTGGCTATTTTAGTTAAGCAACTGTACAATAATCATACAAAAGAAATCCATCATCATCGGTTTAAATGAATTATAAAACTTTTATTCCTTGTGGCTCCAGTCTTATACTACTACTGATGATTGGACACAGTGTCATGTCATCACATAATAATTGTCTGACAAAATAAAACAAGTCAAGACTGAATTTTGTACCTTGCTCAATGACAGATCACACAGTCAACAGACTTTGCAGAGCTTCTGAGCCAGCAGCCATGGCTATCAACCATGAAGCTGGTGGTGAAGCCCGATATGCTGTTCGGGAAGCGTGGGAAGAGCGGCCTTGTGGCCCTCAACTTGGATTTCGATCAAGTCAAGGAGTTTGTCAAGCAGCGGCTGGGAGTTGAGGTATACCAGTTGCTTTTGTGTAAACAACTTTTCCTTCACATGCTACAAAAGTTGATTTTCCTTTTTTGTGATCCATCCATTATTTTTTTAGGTTGAGATGGGCGGCTGCAAGGCTCCAATCACGACCTTCATTGTCGAGCCGTTTGTGCCCCATGATCAAGAGTACTACCTTTCGATTGTTTCAGAGAGGCTGGGCAGCACCATCAGCTTCTCAGAGTGTGGAGGGATTGAGATCGAGGAGAACTGGGACAAGGTTAAGACGATTTTTCTGCCTACTGAGAAGCCAATGACTTCTGATTCATGTGCTCCATTGATTGCGACCCTTCCACTGGAGGTAATTATTAGTTACTTTCTCCTTAGTTTTAACCTCAAGACCTCCATGTTTATCATTTCACACATTAGAGGTACCCCTTTTTTTTTTTGCTGATCAGGCACGCGGAAAAATTGGTGACTTCATTAAAGGAGTCTTTGCTGTCTTCCAAGGTACCACAGATTTGGGAAATGTCCATTTGCCAGATGTAGTGAATTAAAAATTGCACATGTTGCTATATTTCCTGATTTGTCATGTTGACAAGAATTCTGCTCCAACTGCAGACTTGGATTTCTCGTTTCTTGAGATGAATCCATTCACCTTGGTCAATGGGGAGCCATATCCTCTGGACATGAGAGGAGAAATAGATGACACTGCAGCTTTCAAGAACTTCAAGAAGTGAGTCTCACATTTCCCAGGGATGCCATTTCATCATGTCATTGTTGGATTTACTCTTACTTATCTACTGTGCAGGTGGGGAGCTATAGAATTCCCTCTACCTTTTGGAAGAGTACTCAGCCCTACAGAAAGTTTCATCCATGAACTAGATGAAAAGGTATTGATCTCAGGGCTATGTTTTTATCTTTCCTTTTTGTTTCTGAGGTCTATCACCTAAAAAATAATCAGTTTCCATGACAAACGCTATCTGCAGTATATTTTGTTGACTTGTGTGGTAATTCACCAACCTTGTTATTTCAGACAAGTGCCTCTCTGAAGTTCACAGTTTTGAACCCGAAAGGTCGTATCTGGACAATGGTTGCTGGTGGTGGTGCTAGTGTCATATACGCTGATACTGTAAGCATCAATTATATCCTATTTTGATTTACACAAAAAAAGTTTTTCACATTTTTGCCTGTTAAACTGTTCACCGGTATTTAGCTGCCATGATGAAATTAATTCCCCCATGTACCAGGTTGGAGACTTGGGATACGCATCAGAGCTTGGAAACTATGCAGAGTATAGTGGTGCTCCTAATGAGGAGGAGGTTTTGAATTATGCCAGAGTTGTGCTTGATGTAAGAAAACACTGTAACCTTGTCAATGCTGCTGTTAACTCCACCTTTGGACCATCTTGTGGTTGGGATAATGTTAGTATCATCTGTTAACCGTACAATTAAATGCAGTGTGCAACTGCTGATCCTGATGGCCGCAAGAGAGCCCTTCTCATTGGAGGTGGCATAGCTAACTTCACTGATGTTGCTGCCACATTCAATGGCATCATCCGGGCCTTAAGAGAGAAGGTACCTAAGACCACAGACTTTAGAATCCTCGCTGATGTTTGGCACCACTCATATCTGTTCACCTTTCTAATTCTTCACCAATCGCCACACAATTCATTTTCAGGAATCGAAGTTGAAGGCTTCAAGAATGCACATTTATGTTCGCCGTGGTGGTCCAAATTACCAATCTGGACTGGCCAAAATGCGCAAGCTTGGTGCAGAACTTGGTGTTCCGATTGAGGTACTGATCTAATTGCCTTTAAGCTTGGAAAACTTTTTGATGGAAACCCTTTAGCTGAGAAAATAGATGTAAAAAGAATATTCAACCATTTGTTGTTGGTCGTTGCGAATCATTGTCTGCTGTCCACAATAGATGAGCTGATTATGTTTTTGAAAAAATCCACTTCAGGTGTATGGACCAGAAGAGACTATGACTGGAATCTGCAAACAAGCAATTGAATGCATCATGGCTGCAGCGTGATGGGAGGGTAGTTCTGGGTAGTTTGGGATGTGCAAACACGCAATTGAATGTGTCATGAACTCAGCATAAATGAGAGATTGATACTGTTGCAGTAGTTCACCACACGTGGTTGTTGTTCTTTTTGTTTCAGATATGTTGTAGCGTGTTGTTTGAACGAAACCTTTACGGATCATTACTGCAAAGAAATTACTGTTGTGTTAAAATAAATCCAAAGTCTAGTTTCGTGTGTTTTGGAAATGCAATGAAATGGATGGCAGTGGGTTTGTAGCCGATGGATATCACCTGTTCAAACCTCTCAGAATTGTTTTTACCCAATTTGTAAACATAGTGATGCTCATGTGGGTATTCATTTTTTTCCCCAATTTGTAGCCATAATATATTTTAACGAATAACGAATAATTGCAAACTTAGAAGCTGTTATACAAAGATCAAAATCCAGCATCTTGTCGGCCACTGGGTTCTAGTCGGCTGCTCACAAGCCGACAAGTCTGAGGACATGGCACAGAGACCTCCCCTCGCCAAAGTAAGCAGCAGCCAGCGGTGTGGGCTTAGTCGTTGCTTTTGGCAACGGTGGGCAGTGGGCGACATGACGATCACATATATTATATGTTGAGGATCCAAAGCCATATGGAGGATTAATAAACACAAACTAAACTGATGTCAACAGTTCTATCAGTATTTTGTTTTGTTGAACTCAAGTAGTTTAACATATTTGTGAAACTTTACGTACTAAAAAGGGTTTAGTTTGCACATAAGAAAACTTTTTACCATAAACAAAAGTGTTTCTTCTTAGATAAAAAGAATAGATGTACAAAACTCTAGCTCCACGTGGGCCCTAGAGGTGACCATTTTTGTGCCACCCAGCAAAGGCCTACTCACTCTGTCCCAAAATAACCATCGTTCTCGCCTATCGAGAAATAATTTAACTAAATATAGTTTTTAACAAATTTATTTGGAGATATGAATCTTGTCGCGTATTTTTAGAATCCGAGTCAAACTTAGGCACAAACGCCTAAACCCGACAATTTAGGACGGAGGGAGTACATTTGAGCTAACAAGGAAGCTTTTTTTTTTTTTTTTCTTCTCAAAAGTGTGCGTGCCGCACAGAAGACACCATGAGTGGTGACACAATTTTTAAATTTCTTTTTTTTTTAAGCAAAGTGAGTGGTGACACTAATGACTGTGGGCTGCAAAAGTCAAATTGGTTTCGGAGATGGGGCTATTGGGCTGTTATTGGGTCGCCCTTTAATTGAGTCGTGCTCATGGCGTCCAATTGGCTACTAGCGAAGCCCATGGTGGGCACTGCGACTCAAGCCATGACACCCGAGCTCTACAAGGTGGTGCTTAGTGCCTACACAAAAAATTAGCCCGGTCCATCTTGTTACCTGTACGTCTTGTTACCTGTACATGTTATGTCACCGGCCTTTTCATTTTATCCGGACCATTACTTCACGTATATAGCCTTAACCAGCATGCAACTAAAAAAATACGACAACATGCGTAGTCTTGGCCCATTGGAATATCTCGATCTTGCAAGATTTGAATAGGCAACTTGCAATATTCTCAATTGTCACTAGTATAGAAATGACTTTCCATCCAAGAGCTTTTGTCCCGGGACTAAAGAAGAAACTAGTCCCGGTTGATATCTCCAATCGGGACTAAAATCCCCTGCTCCACTCCTGCCCAACGGAAAGTGAAGCAGGCTTTTCAGAGCAGGGACCTTTAGTCCCGGTGGGTGGTTCGAACCGAATTAGTGGTATAATTTTAGGTTGTTGTTTCAAACCGGGACTAGTATTGTTTGTCCCGGGTTGTGGATGAACCCGGAACTAGTGCTCCATCATTTAGTACCGGTTATAAATACTGTCGTGGTCTGATGTCGCGAGGACCACTATCACAAAGAATCGCCCCGGCTAGTGTGTGCAACGATGGCCTAGCTCTAGAGACAATGACACAGGGGTTTATACTGGTTCGGGCAAATCGGGCACCCTAATCCAGCAGATCATTATCCGAGCTCAAATGCTCATACCGCCTCGCATAAGCAAGGCGAGAGAGGGAGAGGGGCCTCCCAAGTCTCTATGATTGAGGCGAGTGCCAATATCGAGCGAGAGTGGGGAGTAGGATGTGAGTGTTACTTCGTTGCCCCAACCCAGAGGCCTGCCTCCCCTTTTATAGTCGCAAGTGGGGCAAGGACATCAATTCCCGCTGGACTGGAGACTCCTGAGGAGTGGAGAACGCGTGAACAGGGTATGAAATGCGATGAGAGCTCTCGGTCGAGCTCCTGACGCGGGGCGAGAGCTGTTCTCGAGCCCCGGGCGTATTGGATGCTGAAATTGGTCGCCGCCGTACGCTGGAATCGCGGTTTAAATGGGTCAGCGCCGCCTTGTCCTTAACCGAGTTGGAAACCGCCTCTTCGGTATGGGATGCGCCCATGCCATGTATGGGGGTGTGGTACCTAGCTTGTACCCGCTGGTTACTGTAGAGGAGATGTTGGAGTCGATGGAGTACGGCGGTATGGTCAACTGACCTCTCCCTGTCCTTGTAACCCCGCGTGGCTACAAAAGGTTGTCGTGGAGTGGTTGGGCTTGTCGAGAGTTGTTGGCCAACTGCACCCGCAGACCGGAGGTCCGAGCTCTCCCAAAGCTGCCCGCGTAGGGGCTCGCTGCGCTGGGAGCTTGGGTTAGTCCGGAGAGAGGTCCCGGAGGAGAGCTCGTTGTCGGCGTGGTAAGAACTCTTTTGATGAGAGCTCATTTTGTGGGGTCCGAGGAGCCTTCGTGAGGCAGAGAGCTCGCGTGGGGAGCCTCATGGGATCCCTCCCGCAGGGGGAGCTCGCCTCACGGTGGAGGCCCTCGAAAGTCCCGGGGTTGATACAGTCGCACAACGGGTCCCGGAGCGCTTTCTTCCGTAGACGGTGGCCCGAGAGCTCAGGTGAAGGCATCCCAAATATCGGATCCCCACAAATACCAACTAGGATTAAAAGTTTGCCCTATATGTAGCCCCGACTGCCCCCAATGGTCAAACACAACTCAATTATTACCGCTGCTGCTCGCGTGTGTTCATCGGTGAGGGACATGTAAGAGTTCTTCCTCAAGGCAGTGAGCTTCATCTACAAATTGTGAAGGTTTGCTACTTCATCTTCCAATATTTCAATGCTAAATGTGTGTAGATCATTCCATATTCTATTCATAGACATATAAATTTGTGGTAGATTCTATGGTGTTTTTTTGTTTATTATACATCATTTAGTATTCATGTATGTATCTTTACACATTATCTAGACACATTAAATATGAGGGGTGTGATATATTTTGATACATTTTCAATGTTTGTTAATGTTTTGTACACATAGATATAAAGAGCGAGAAGTGAGGGACTTTGACTGGGAACGTAGTGAGGGAGGGATGAGTAGAGTTAGGGTTTAGGTGCTAGTGTATATACGAGTAACCCAATAATGGGCATTGCTGGGCTGAAATGGGCAGATCTAACCGTGGCGGTTATTTGATGATTAACCATAAAAATCGCCACGGTTAATCACCATTAACTGTGGCGGTTATTTTATAAAACCGCCACGATTAATCCATTAACCGCGGACGGTTTTCCCCGGCGAGGGGCTGATCGGGTTCCGATTAATGGTGGTGGTTTTCTAAATAACCGGCCCCATTAATATTTTGGAAGTGCATCGCAAAAAGAAATTTTGTAGTAGTGGTTGAGGAAATTCCTCGCCTTGAACCGGTTTTGGCATGGTTGCATCATTGCCGCAGCACCGCCGGCTGTCGCTGAGCCGGTTTTGCCATAATTTTTAGTCACCGCCGTAGGTTAGATAGCACTCCTATGGCTCCGATCGACGAAAAGGCGTATGACTTTGGCGCTACCGCATCCCCAGCCCGCTTAGCCGCCGCCGTGTCGGCACCAAAGTGCCGCCGCCGGGTCGACCAGGCCTAGAGCGCCGCTTGCGCCCCTAACGCACTTGCTACACTCGCCACGACTCAAGGAGGCTAGTAGAGCCCACCCTGAGGGCTAAACGGCAGGGCCTAATTGCCGCGCGATTGCCGCTGCTAGCTATCGCTACCGTCCCCTCGTGGTCGCAAAAAGCCGGACGCCCGGTCGCTAATCCACCGCCTTGAACATGCTAAATAGTATTTGCATTTATGTGTCTAAATAATTTTGTTATAAAAATATAGTGCATAACTGTTCTAATATAATGATACTTATTTTATATTTCAAATGTTAGTACTTTTTTTATATAAATTTAGTCAAAGTTCAAAATGGTTGGCAAAAATTTGTTCTTTTATTGGATGGATGGAGTATATCCTTTAGGTATTGTTCCATCCCCAATATCCCATAAGCAAAAACACCAGTACCAACTGGAATACTCTACTTTGTTCATGTCTCATCTCTAAATTAACCAACCACATACCTAAATGACGTAAGTAACAAAAGAGTAATGGTTTAGAGTTCACATGGTCATCACAGACAACAAATTAAACATGTTACTATTCAATGAAATAAAATTATGGGAGGCGACCGTTCCTGCCAGAACCCGAATATGCAACTAATACATGGACCACAGTATCAGTTTAAACATGAGAGAATTAGGAATATGGCCCTGAAAAAAGTTCGTTTTAGGAATCTGGCCTCTTTTTTTTTTTTAATTTGTAAATTTGACCTCAAAACGAATTTTTTTTAGGAATCGGCCTTCTGTCAGTTTGAAAAATCATAACTAGAGTTTGGTAACTCCAATTTTGGTGAACTAAACTTTGTTGTGCTCCTTAAGATGTCTAGTTTTTATTAAAAATATGAAACTGACCATGTTTTATAAAATTATTTATTTTTAACACATATAGATATAGATATTTTATGAGTAAATCTTTGTAATGGCTAGTCCGAAACCATGCATATTTTCTTGTGGCCCCTCTGTATTTATCCTCAAGATCCGCAACTGGGGACAAAGAAATGAGACGACCACAATAACAAGAAAAAAATATTACAGATTTCCATGCACACTATTGTACTGAACCGTACATAGAGTTGAAGCCAACAGTGACAGTACACATTGAAGAAATCAACTGTGGCTACGTTGGGTACAAACTGTAGAAATGCCCATTGTTGACATGAAAAGATCCAGCCAGCAGCTACTGGGATTATATTGCGATGTCATGCCTGCTTGGAAGTAACACCACGAGGCCGGGGGGTGGTCATCGGCGGAGTTCCACTGGAGCAGCATCCAGACCATGGATGTCCCTATGTATTGAAATTTGGGGATCATGGTGATCAGAGTAAACTTAATACCAGTGCTAATTTAGCTATTACTGACACAAAAATTGATTTTGTTCATGCATGCATTTGTTGTACCTGCGATGAAGGTGAATGGGGCGAGACTAGCTGCACTGATGGCGTGGTACACCACACACTCGACGCCCAGGTAGCCGATGGCGTAGACGAAGGACAGGAAGGTGGCCACGTAGAGAGGCTTGCTGCTGAGGTTGAAGGCGCACAGGAAGCAGAGCGTGCACGACACCAGGGTCCACACCGCCATCGTGCGCCCATGAACCCCGGTCACTGGAAGACCACCAGCAGGGTGTGTATACCGTACAACTTACAAGTTGAGAGCTCAGCATAGAATTTGAACTTTGTAGCTTACTAGCACGCACCCTGTATCTCGGAGAAGGTGGCCGAGCAGAGCGATGCCGAGCCGAAGAAGCATGACCAGGTAAACGCTGGCGCCGCAAGGCGCCGACAGCGATGAGCCACCACCCCAGTGCCGGCGGCATGCCACACTTCTTCAAGGTGCCGGCCATGGTTGTTGCTTGATTGGGTGCTTAGGTCCAACAATGACCAAATAATATGGAATGTGTTGTTTCTGCCTCGCTCTATTTATAGGGCACTGAGGGCTTAGGTGGTTGGTGACTGGTACCTGGTGGCTGGTGACCTGAAAAGATGCAATATTTCAGGCACCTGAAATAAAGGAAGTCTCGTGCAAAAAGCATCAAAGTCCAGACAGTTGTAGCTTATTGGCTAATTAACCTACTTCTTGTCCACATCAATTTGGTAAAAGCTACAACATCATATGAATGTTTTCACCTTTGCACTTATCCTGTAGCAAAATCTGGTCAGAAAAAAAGGTGTGTTAAAAAACTCCGAGATCTTAGGGCTGGTTTTCTGGCAAAGTAAAATCCCAACAATATAGATGATTTCAAAAAAATTGTCAACTATAAAGTTCTATAACTTTTCGAGATCTACAACCTTAGTTCTGGTCAGTCTCTATCGTAGATCATTTATTTGAATATTTGAATTTTAATAACTATTTTGATGCCCATTTTTGGAGGCAGTTGTAGGTTTAGCCGACTCTAGAAATCAGTTATAGGAGCTCCTGGATCTGGAGCCATCGCTATAATACCATATGTAGAGGTGGCTAAAAATACCATCCATCTCTTTTTTGAGATTACACAAAGATAACGCAGACGCTCAACACGCACGCACACTCACCCCTATGAACACACATACGCAAAACCCTACCCCTATGAGCACCTTCAAGGACTGAGCCGACAAATCTTGAAGTTCGAAGTCACCACTGGCGCCTCGCTATCGACATGGACGTCGCCTACCACTTAATGCACAATACGGAAAATCCTGAAATAAATCCAGATAAAGTGTCGCACCCAGGATTTGAACCCTCGGGTGGGAGCCCCCAACCAATGACCTTTACCATTGCACTACAGATATGCATTTCTAAAAGATAGCTTCTTTTGGGAGCCATTTGTAGAGGCGATTTGGATTAAACCACCTTTCAATAAAAAAAAAAAAAGGAGGTGTCTATGCAAATGTTTACAAGTACTTCCAAAAACACTAGTGTCTCCAAAACACAGTGTTGTTCAGAAGACTTCTTTGTCTGGAGAGGTTTGTAGTTTTTTTGGCTAATTACCCAATCCACGTCAATTCAATATGAGAAGGGCTCTGTTACAGAATTCTGGTTACCTCACAGGATACATGATTTCATAATCCCAAGCCTTGACTTTCCTTTTATTTTATAATATATACTATGATGTAATTAGGTAGAAAAATTTGGCCAAAAAGTAAATAAATCTCGAGCATATCACGGCTTGTCTCATCATCACCGATGCTATTCACAAGAGTTGTTTAAATCTCTGGCTCATAGTTCTTCCCGTCAACATTTTTATTGTAATGAAACTGCGTTCTCAAGATGAAAGTTCTCTACTTCTATCAATAAGATTGTTGCAGACACATATTTAAGTTTTTATTTATAAACATGCACATTCTGTGTTTGTCCACAATAAAATATCTACACACACAAAAAAAAAAAAGCAACAAGTTACGTCAAACACTTAGCATTGGGATGATGGCTTACAAAATGCAAGTTACAAGTTAACCTCACGATCACTCTACGTGAGGGATCTATCCTATCGATCAGAATTTAGCGTTGGTATCCATCTCTTTCTCTCTCTATATGTTGCTTTAGCAAAGTCTAAGACAGATTTCTGCTTAGATTACCAAAGTGCTCCTAAATATTGCAGTGGTTCCATCTTGTTGGCTCCACTAATAAATGGGAAATGACTCAACCTTCCGAATTTGTAATAGTAGTAGGCAAAGACGCCATTAATTGTGGTGTGTACCAGCCAATTACACTTTTTGTGGTGTCCTCCAACAAAATTTGCCTTTTGAATGATGTCGGATGGAGAAAAGACAAAAATCACATATGTAGAAGAGTTACACAAGTTTGTTGTTGACAACTTTTACTTTAGAAAGATTGAATTTTAAATGTGAGAAACCCAAACATAATTTTTCTTGGATAAAGAATTGACCAAAACCAAAGTTATAGTACTTGGCTACATCTACAACATTATAGTTGAAAACCTTTTATTTGAATCCGTTTAATATTCAAAATAACCATTTCAAAATTGGTTGGAATACCCATTCAAGATCTTACCACTAGAAACCTTCCAAAAGCAAGTAGAATCTAGCTCACAACAGAGTTATCTCCAAGGGTGGTTGGAAATGTAGTTCTACAAATTAAGGTACCTGCTGAATACACCAACCAAGCTTGCTGTGTAGCATGGAGAAGACCTATTTCAGGCCGCATTGGCAACCATCACAGGAGCATAAAAATATACCTCCCATTTCTTCCTATGAGTGACAAACTTCAGTATTACCGATGCATGAGTTTTCAATTTGTAAGTAACTACTGACTGAGTATTCTAAACTCACGAAACAAATGGAAGAATTAAAAATACAGTAGTTACAATGCTAGAGCTTATCCGTATTGATTGGTGTGGTCTAAACTGACCATGCGATGGAGCAGTGAATCTGGACATAAAACTGATACCTTTAGTTCAAGTACAAGTTGCCATTTGTTGCCCTCAGCAGATAACTATTGCCGCACAACCTGTTAAAACGACAGCCCACTGCACTGCTACTTTGATATTATTGTCTTTGCTGATGGAATCTGAATGGCGTTTTGATCATGTGCTCAGAAAGTATGTTTTTGATGTTTCAAAACACATTTGGAGCAAGAGTTATTGTCAGCATTTTGGTCCACTTGCATAAGTTGCATTCTTTAATTTCCCCATGAAAACATGAGAACTCAAGACCTCCCTCCACTTGAAAACTGATGCATGTATCGCTGACGTTGGGAAATGATGCATGCATCGCTGACGTGAAACTATGAATCTGTGCACAGAGAAGGTGGTACCTTACATAAGTAAGGCAAATAAGTTGTCACGATGATGCTCCCAGAGATTCCGCACACAGAATGTTGCAA
Organism: Hyparrhenia diplandra; assembly: GCA_015847255.1. Lineage (NCBI taxonomy): Eukaryota > Viridiplantae > Streptophyta > Magnoliopsida > Poales > Poaceae > Hyparrhenia > Hyparrhenia diplandra. Next base: position 628,336 of record JADLZK010004916.1, on the reverse strand, counting down.
ACCACCATGCTAACTTGTCCTGTTTTGACCGATTTGCATTGAGACCAGCTCTCCAAAATCTATCATAGATTGAGCTGACGTAGACTATATGTATAGGGAAGACCTACTCAGCAGTTCCAACCGTCATAAAAAAAAAATAGACTGCTCAAACTTTTCTGGTACCTATTGTAGGATATATATGGGCACAACCAATGTAATATCTTTTATTAGACAAGTACTCAATCCATCCCAACTTATAAGACGCTTGAATTTTTTTGACAAAAATTGACCACTCGCCTTATTAAAAAAATTATGCAAAATATCGAATCTTTTGTCGTGGTTTGGTTTATTAATAAAAAGTTTTTCAATAATGACTTAAATTTGACTATGTTTCCATAAATTTTTGAATAAGATGAGGTCACACCAGTTTCATATAACCTGCATACATAGATGTCCCATGTCCGAGAAGCACGCACGGAAGATGCAACTTGCCGAAACTATATGGGCTTATTAAGCTTGGAGGAAGTCAAGACCCACTTGGTCAGCTGCAAAGAATTTTAGGAAGGCATGCACCAGTGTCACACAGCTACAAGAAAGGCGATCATCTAGCTACTGACAACCGGAAGGGAGATTAAAGAATTGCTGGCGTGTATTCTTCAACTGCATAAATATTGGATGTTCTATAATTTAAAAGCATGTTGCGTTGCTTTCAGTGTTCTTGTCCCCTATTGCTTTTGAGGTCTTGTTTCAGCATAAGAGGTGCACCCTCGTTCTTCAAATAATGTACCCGTCGACTATGCAAGTATGCTACCCACACGATATTATCTCAAAATACTTCTTCATTGGTTCAAAGGCCTAGTAAGACTTTTATTGCTGATTGAAAGGCCTATTAAGTATTTTCAATGCATAACCTTCAACTTGTAAGAAACTGCTGAATAAGTATTCTGGACCCATGAGTTTCAGAACAAATGGGAGACAATTAAAAACAGTAATTATACAATGCGCAGAGCTTAACTATATCGATAGCTGGACTAAACTGACCAGGCTGGCTAGTTACATACTGGCAACTCGGTGACGAAGGCCATGCCACGCAATGGAGTAGTGAATCTGTACATAGACAAACTGATACCTTTAGTTCAAGACTTCAAGTACAAGTTGCCGTGAGATGCACTCAGCAGATACTATGGCCATACAACCTACCAAAACGACAGGCCCACTGCTTGATATTTTAGTCTTTGCTGATGGAATCAGAATGGCGTTTAGATCATCTGCTCAAAAAGTATGTTTCTGAGTTTCCAAAAGACATTTGGAGCAAAGAGGTAGAGTCAGCATTTTGGTCCACTTGCTTTATTTAGCTTACCCACGAAAATATGACAACTCAAGACCTCCCTGCAATTGAAAACTGATGCATGCATCGCTGACGTGGAAACTGATGCACGCATCGCTGACGTGTAAACTGATTCATGAATTGCTGATGTGGAACTATGAATCTGTACATAGAGAAGTTGATACCGTACTTAAGTAAAGCAAATAATTAAGTTGTCACGATGATGCTCTCAGAGATTAAGGCACACAGAATGTTGCAAACCACCAAGCTAACTTGTCCTGTTTTGATCGATTTGCAGAGAGACCAGCTCTCCAAAAATCTATCCTAGATTGAGCTGATGTAGACTTTTATATATATATAGAAGACCTGCCTAGCAGTTCCAAGCGTCAATAAAAAATGGGCTGCTCAAAATTTCCCAGCGATACCGTACATGAAGTCTTGAGCTAAAGGTACCTGTCTCTCTATATGTACAGATTCACTGCTCCATGGCATGACGTGCACTCGTCTCCAAGTTGTTAGTATTTAACTTGCCAATGTTCAGTTTCGTCCAGCGATCGATATGGATAAGCTTTAGCATTGTAACTACTGCATTTTTGTCTCCCATTCGTTTCGAAACTCGTGCGTCCAGAATACTCATTCAACCGATTTGCATACAGATCACCAGCTCTCCAAATCTATCCTAGATTGAGCTGACTTTGACTGTATATATACGCCCTGTTTGGATACTCTAATTTGGTTAGAGTTAGAGCTACTTTCTAACTCTAACTCTAGCCCCTCGACGCCCTCTAAACCATGAGGTTTTTGGATGATAGGGTTAGATTGACAGTAATTACACTATTCTAATCATTTGTCTTATTTAAACCATCATTTCAACATGATCTAGTGTGGCTACCTCTTGTGTGGTCTCTTCTCAGTTCTCACTCACAAATGACACAAACAAATTATCCAAATAAATCATCCAAAACACGCTTGAGAGTTGAGGCCGAAGCCGCCTCCTTCCATCACGGGTGGGGAATTGAAGCAACCGAGCTGGATGTGGGGAGGTTGACGGCGAGGAGATAAGGCCGGGCGGTGTTGTTAGGGCGGGGAACCCTAGCTGGGGGGACGGGTGGTGCTGCTAGGGCGGGGAGTGGGACCGGGCGGCACGCACAGGAGTCGCGCGGACGGGAGACGCGACCGGCTGCACGGACCGATATACCGAATCTAGTGCGCCTGTTTGGTTGCCTTTTCTGGGTGGGCACCACCAAAATAACCCCAATTAGCACCTCCTTGAGGGGTTACTTCTTTTAGGTGGGTTAGATCCATCCAACCCCAATCTAACCCAGGTGTTTGGATGCTTTGAGGTTAGATGGGCCAAATCTAACCCAAACTAACTATACAGCTACAAGGAAGGCGATCATCTACCGGCCACCGCAAGGGAGATTAAACAATTCCCGACATTGTATTCATCGTCAATTGCATAAACATTACGTTAGGATGCCGTGCTTTCAGTGTTCTTGTCCCAGAACTGTTTTTCAAATATTCAAAGAGAGATCCACTGGGTCAATGACCTACTCACTATGCTAAATCACTAGAGAGGTTGGAGGCATGACATTCATAAGTGGGTAGAGACCACCCCCCTCAGGGAGACGAGATCTAGTGTGCGCTGCCTAGTGCTTTGCGTGCACTCATTGGCTAGTGAGTGAGGATTTTTTTTTGAAAGCGTTCAATGCACGTTCTTCATTAAGTAGAAGTGAGAATTTTACATGTTCCACGAAGTGGTATGGCATGGGTCCATACACATCTTGAAGTGAACACTAAACACAAGGAACTAACTGGCGGTGGAGTAGGATCGGCGTACTAATGGAAGAACCATTGCGTGACATTTGCCGAGCAAGTGTGGTGCTTCTAGCAACAAGCCGTAGCCCACACCAATCCAGGTGGCTGCCTCGTCGAGTATGGCCGTGGCTTGGTCGTGCGGAGACACCGAACGGTGAACGGAAGTCCGCTGGTTGTGCTCCTTCCATAGACTCCATGTAACAAGCAGCACCTGGGAATCGAAGCTTCTAAGAATCGTCTGCGGGAGCTGCTTCTTTCGGACAACCACTAATCCAGTAGGAGGGAGTCCTGCTGTGGGGGTGTGGCAATCGATGCCATGGTGAGGAGCAAGGGAGATCAAACCTCACGAGAGAGGACGCATGAGCATAGCGGATGATTGGTGGTCTCATCCAGCTGATCGTAGATGGCAAAGCTTGCGCTTGGCTGCAGCCCATGCCGCTGCCAGAGTTCCACGGTCCAGAGGGGCCGTGCAAAGGCAACCAGAAGAAAAACTTGATCTTAGGCGGGACGTTCACGTGCCAAAGCTCTTTGGCGCCCGCCATGGACGTCCAGCCCAAGAAGTATGCCCATCCACGCTAGTGAGCGAGGATCCTATAGATAAATAAGAGACATAGTTGGGTTGGGGCTGGATGCATCTGCTGATCGATGCAATCCGAATGACAATTAGGTCCTCGGCCCAAAGAGTGTGTTTCTTAGGTCTCAAAACATTTGAAACAAGATGTGATGTCAGCATTTTGATCTACTTGCTTTGGTTTTCTACCCATGAAAACAAGAGGGCTCACGACCTCCCTCCACTTGACTTTTCCTTTACTGCCAACATCGAAACTGATGCATGCATAGCTGACGTGGAACACGGAATCTGTACATAGAGAAGATGATATCTTAGATGATTAAGGAAAATAAGTTATCATGATGCTCTTGACAGATTCTTGGTACGCTAGTCAATGTCACAAACCAACCGACTGGTTTAATTATCATGTTTTGACGATTTGCATAGAGACCAGCTCTCCAAAATGGAAGCTAGGGATACTATGTGACCAATAGAGACCACGCCCATGATTCCAAAAGAGGGGAGCTGGGGATCTTCTGTGCGCCGCATGGTGCTTCGTGTCCACACTGCCATCATTGAAAGAGAGGCTAGTGTGGGAGGATCCAATAGATAGATAAATAAGGGATATATAGTTGAGTTAGGTGTGCAGACAATGACCGTTGGAGAGGGGAAAGAATGTGCTGACTGACGACCAAGTGAAATGGGTTTTATTTCAAACCCCTGCAGCGATGTGTGTTCCAGTATGTTATAGTTAACCAGTCGTTTCTTAGCTTGATGCGTGTGAATCTTCTTAAGGACAGACTCAACACAAGAAATCTTTTATGAAGGAAAAACATATTTTACCCAGTTATGCATGTGCCATCTGCAACTCAAATTCCGAAGAAATGGTTTTTCATCTCTTCTTTGAATATCCTTTTAGTCAAGGCTGCTAGAACTTAATTGGAATGACCTGGAACATAAATCTTCCACCCCTTGACATGGTTATCCAATCTAGACTGGACTTTGGATCTGCAATTTTCAGGGAAATATTGATAGCGGGATGTTGGTCCATTTGGAACTCAAGAAATGATCTCATTTTTTGATAGCAAGCCCTGCTCCTGTGCCTATTGGTTGAATCATTTCAAGGAGCAAATTGGTCCGATTTGTGTGAAGGCCAAAGCTAGCCTTGCAGGCCCTCTGAAAATAGTGGTTAGAGAATATCCCTTAATGTAATTTTATTTTTCTTTTGAGCTTTAAAAGCTCTTTTGCACCGCTTGTGCACTTTAAAAGAACTACTTTTATTAGTTACCTTGAAAAAGACCAGGTGTGTGTGTGTGTGGGGGGGCTTCTTCCCCACTGATTCCTTCAAAAGACTAATAGACATGATTCCAAAAGTAAGGACACTATACATTTAGGTCCAGTTCATAAAGCACCAGCCAACACATTTGTGTTTTGTTCTTTACCATTACACGTCATATCATGTTAGCCGCCTTCTGCAACACACCAACACAATAATGACACTACTGTATGCATCAGATTTGATAACTGAATATCTTGCAAGATTCAATTGTCAAACATATCTTTCATGTTTCAGAATATTTCATTATTTTGTCTAAACATTAACTCATAATCATGATCCAACATTTTTGTTTAAGTTGGACTTATCAATATAATCTAATTATACATCCGTAGAAGAAGCATCCTTTAAAAACAAAGCTGTAATGGAATTGGGTTTCATATGTTGTTCGCATGACTATTGACCAACAGTATAGTGATAATGGTGTCGCATTGAGTGTTACATGGACTGTTGAAGATTCTTGCCGAGCAACTTGGATGGGCGAATCGGGTTGCAGCCAAGACGTTGCCTATATGGACACCGAACACTAGCAGTGCTACGTACTTTGCTTGCCTGGACCTCTAATGTCACAATCTACTGTCACAATCCAACACACCATTGAACATTGTACGAACATTGTGAGGCCTATGATGCTGACATACTGTACACATGTGAGTCAAAAATGTTGTACCAGATGCCTTGATATTGTATCTTTCAAGCAGGACGTGGCGTTTATCAATACAATGCTACTGTACCAAATGAATGTTTGCTGGATATTTAAATGCATCAGAATTGTCAAGTGACAACTAGTTGCCATCAGCAATTTTGGTGGAGGACAATTTGGTGAAGGCCAGAGGAATTGCAGTTGGGGGTACCAATGTATATGTATGATTATATAGAGAGGAGTTGTGCATATATAGTACTACAGGCCCCATTTGGGAGAGTTACAGCTGATGCTTCGCTCAAGTTGGTTTCCAACCTAAACAAAATTGGTTTCCTCGGATGTTTCGGACCATCTTCAATCTCGTTGTCTGCTGCCTCATTCGCATTGAGTACTTGGACTGCTACTGTCACTACTCTGAACACGCCTCATTGCAAATATGAGTATTTTTTTTCTAGAAAAAGGGAATATATTAATATCGCAGCCTCTACATCAATCGATACATACAAGTATTCCTTATTACAACACAATACAACCCACACAAGCTCAAACAAGGCAAGCACACCAGAGTTTACATACCTAATTGCCTCATCAAAAGATAAAAGTGCCACACACGTTTTCTAGTTGCTAGTCAAAACATCTCCTCGCACCGAAAACTCAAAGCTGCTAGCCACCGCCATACCACGCAGATCATCTTGGTAACTCAAAGCTGTTAGCCACCACCTCCCACGCCGCCACTCACCAATTTCATGGGCGTCTCCCCGCCGCCCTCCTTGCCAAAGTTGTGGTCTACTGCCCACAGATGCGAGGCCCTTAAATCGCCACACAAACTTGAGTTCTTAACTAGGCCTCCACCTTCCTTGCCACGATGCTGACCACCACAAAAGACTAACCGAGAACAATCTTCCAAAACGATGACTCCAAGGAGCATCGCGACGCCATCATCGACCAGTATGTCTAGGTTTTTGGGCTAGTGAAGAGAAACCACACACAAGGAAGAGGACTGAATGATTGACACATCCAAAGAAGAAAATGATGCCTAGACACATCATCGCCATCGCCCAAGATGACAAACCTTTCGCCATGGCACCTCTACCCCGTGCATAGCGTTATCCATGACTTGTACGCTGCGCCATTAATATGAGCATTTGGTGTACTCAGCAATGCGCCATTAATACGACTTGTCGGAATGCAAATCTTTTTTCTTGTCCATTAATATTGAATTTAATTTCTGCAGCACCGACACCAATATGAGCATTTAGTGTACTCAACAATGGTCTCCCAAGGATAAGAGGTGTCTTCATATCTTTCGGATTATTACCAGAATATTTTGAGCAATTCGTGCGGGATAGTGAACCCATTGGTCTACTAATTGCAGACACATTGAAGTAGGTGTAAGTGTCGGGTAATTGATCTTATCAAAAACTTTTTTGGGCATATGACACTAACACTTTCTCCAAGATCGCTTAATGCATTCTCAAAATGTTGATATCCGATGGAGCAATCAATAGTGGGATATCCTAGATCCTTTTTTCTTGATGGGTGTCGTGGGGCACAAATAGTTGCACTACTCTCTTCTGTTAGCTTCATGACTTCAGTAGAAGGTAGTGGTCTTTTATTGTATGGGATGTCTCAGAGATACTTTATGCATTTGGTTCCTAATTGCATCTAGCAATGGAACATTGATATATAATTTTTGAATTACCTTCACAAACTTTTTGGCCTTTCTATTTCTACGTGGAAAAGGGTAGGAAAATTGTGTCATGAAAATCTTGCTGTAGTTCTGAATCTTCTGGTGGTTAATCTTCTTCTTCTCGTATTTTCCTTGTCTTCTTCTACCCGCACCGCCACTGGTGTCTTCCTTGCCCCTTTTGTGTAAGGTGGATCACGAGTAGACTTACCTCCTCTTGTAGTTATAGCTTGCACTTTCTCAAGGTCATCGGTGTCGAGTTGGTGCCACGAACTAACAATGATGTTAACCTACACCAATACTAGGTCGGTGTTGGTTGATGCCACGAATCGACTATGATAGAACACCGATTAACTATAATTTCGTTTTGTGTATTAAACTAGTAACTAGTCTTTCTCCCTCATACTAACTTCAAATTTGATATTTTTTTCTAAAAATTTCTAAAAGTCATGCTCTATCAATTTTTTGTATTATTACAACTTTTGTTTTATCTATCATTGCTTGTGATTGTGACTTATATATTTGTTGGTTTTAAACGACTTCAAACATTATTTTGGAACGCTAAACGATTTCAGCTGAAAAAGACATAAAACGTATAGGTTATATAGCTCATCAAGATCTAAAACTTTTATTTTGGTCATTCGTTGATAGCCAATGAAAGTGTTATTTTTTGTTATTTGTATACCTCATGTAGCTAACTATTTGCAAATTTTCATTAGAGACGTTCTTATATCCAATAGAATTGTTTCAAGACAAGCTATTTGACGACTATTGAGGATGCCCTAACAGAAGCCAGCAAAGCAAGAGATATAATTCCGAAAGTAAGGACATTAGTAATTCAAGAAGCCGGCGAAGTAAGAGATGATTATGAATGTAAGGACACTATTAATTCAGGACCAGCCCATAAAGCACCAGCTAGCCATTTGTGTTTTGTTCTTTACCATTCCACGTCATATACAGGACACACCAACACAATAATTAATATAATGACACAGCTGTATGCCTCAGATTTGATATCTAAATATCTTGCAAGATTCAGTTGTCAAACGTATCTTTCATGTTTCGAATCTTTCATCATTTTGTCTAAACATTAACTCATAACCATGATCCAACATTTTTGTTTAAGTTGGACTTATCAATATAATCTAATTATACTTCCAGATGAAGCATCCTTTAAAAACAAATCTGTAATGGAATTGGGTTTTATATGTTGTCCCCATGGCTATTGACCAACAGGATAGTGATAATGGTGAGGTTGCGTTGAGTGTTACATGGACTGTCGAAGATTCTTGCCGAGCAACTTGGATGGGCGAATTGGGTATCAGCCAAAACGTTGCCCAGCTGGACACTGAACACTAGCAGTGCAACGTACATTCCTCGCCTGGAGCACTACTAGTGTCACAATCCCACACACCCATGAACATTGTCACAATCCCACACACCCATGAACATTGTACGCACTATGATGCTGACATACATATGTTAGTCAAAAGTGTTGTACTAGATGCATTGATATTGTATCTTTCAAGCTGGACGTGTGGCCTTTATCATTTCGACCCTACTGTGCCAAATGAATGTTTGCTGGATATTTAAATGCATCAGAATTGTCAAGTGACAACTATTTGTCATCAGCAATTTAGGTGAAGGCCAGAGAATTTGGTGAAGGCCAGAGAAGTTGTGCATACATAGTACTATGGGCCCTCTAGGAGAGCTACAGCTCATGCTTCGCTCAAGTTCAGTGTGATCCGAACCAAACAATATTGATTTTCTCACATTTATAATTCAAAAATATTTACGACTTCGGATGAAGAATCGACCAAAACTTAAGTTACAGTAGTACTTGACTACATCAACATTGTAGCTGAAAACATGTTATTTGAATTTATTCGATCTCCAAAATACAAATTTCAAAATTGGTTGGAAATACCCATTTAAGATCTTTACCACTAGAAACCCTCCAAAAGCAAGCAGAATCTATCTAACAACAGAGTTATCTCCAAAGGTGATTGAAATGTATTTCTACAGAGGCGGCTGCTTCCTACACCAACCAAGTTTACTGCGTAGGACCGAGATGACCTTTCTTGGTTGAGAAGCTCTGTAGTGGACGGTAGAAAGTGATCGCGAGAGAGTCAGTCTGCATTGGTAACCATTACAGGAGCATACCTTAGCTCAATATGACGTGAATTAGGGTTTTGGTCATTCCTACTCTACCTTCCATTTCTTCGATTGAGTTAATTATTCAGTATTCTAGATCCATAAGTTTCAACATGTAAGCAATTGCTAAATGAGTATTCTCGACTCATGAAACAAATTCGAGATTTTAATAATACAGTAGGTACAACGCTAGAGCTTATCTGTATTGATTGGTAGTCTAAACTGACCAAGCTGGCCAGTTACATACTAACAACTCACAGAGGAATGCCACACCATGCGTTGGAGCAGTGAATCTGTACATAGAGAAACTGATACTGATACCGTTGCTGTTTGATGCCCTCAGCAGGTAACTATGGCCGCACCACCTGTCAACTCAAATTCTGAAGAAATGGTTTTTCATCTCTTCTTTGAATGTCCTTTTAGTCAAGTACGGTACCCACACAATTATCTCAAATACATCTTCGCATTTGAACATATTTGTGTGTTGTTTATAAAATTTTGAGGTAAAGTACTATTGATTGAAAGGCCTTCGTCATATAACTATGCTTAACTAGGACTAATTTGCATTATACATTATGAGTGCAGATTCCGTTATGTCCATTAGGCCTTCGTACTAAAGGAAGAATCGTTTCGTGATGTTGGCGAGCAAGCATGGCGCTTCAAGCAACAAGCCCTGTGAGCAGTGCTACAACCGTAACCCACACCAATCCAGGTGGCTGCCTCGTGGAGTATGGCTGTGGCTAGGTCGTGCGGAGGCACCGAACGGTGAACGGAAGTCTGGCGGTTGTGCTCCTTCCATAGACTCCAAGTAACAAGCAGGACCAGTGAATCGAAGCTTCTAAGAATCGTCTGCGGGATCTGCCTCTTTCGGACAACCACTAGTCCAGTAGGAGGGAGTCCTGCTGTGGGGGTGTGGCATTCGATGCCATGGCGAGGAGCAAGGGATACCAAACCTCACGAGAGAGTATGCCTGAGGATAGCAGATGATTGGTAGTTTATCCAGCTGATCGCAGAAGGCAAAGCTCACGTTTGGCTGCAGCCCATGCCGGTTCCAGCGTTCCGTGGTCCACAGGGGGCCGTGCAAAGGCAAGAAGAAGAAAAACTTGATCTTAGGCGGGACGTTCATGTGCCAAAGCTCTTTGGCGCCCGCCTTGGACGTCCAGCCCAAGAAGTATGCCCATCAACGCTAGTGAGCGAGGATCCTATAGACAAATAAGAGACATAGATGGGTTGGGGGTGGATGCAACGGTTGATCGATGCAATCAGAATGACATTTAGGTCCTCTGCCCAAAAAGTATGCTTCTTAGGTCTCAAAGCATTTGAAACAGGATGTGATGTCAGCATGTTGATCCGGTTGCTTTGGTTTTCTACCCATGAAAACAAGAGGGCTCACGACCTCCCTCCACTTGACTTTTCCTTTACCGCCAACATGGAAACTGATGCATGCATAGCTGACGTGGAACTCTGAATCTGTACATAGGGAAGCTGATATCTTAGATGATTAAAGAAAATAAATTATCATGATGCTCATGACAGATTCTTGGCACGCAGTCAATTCACTAACCAACCGACTGGTTTAATTATCATGTTTTGACGATTTACATAGACACCAGCTCTCCAAAATGGAAGCTAGGGATACTGCGTAACCAATAGAGACCACCCCCATGATTCCAAAAGAGGGGAGCTAGGGATCTTCTGTGCGCCGCATGGTGCTTCGTGTCCACACCGCCATCGTTCAAAGAGAGGCTAGTGTGGGAGGATCCTATAGATAGATAAATAAGGGATATATAGTTGAGTTGGGTGTGCAGACAATGACCGGTGGAGAGGGGAAAGAATGTGCAGACAACCAAGTGAAATGGGTTTTTATTTCAAACCCTGCAGCGATCTGTGTTCTAGTATGTTATAGTTAACCCGTCGTTTCTTAGTCTGATGCGTGTCAATCTTCTTTTTCTATCATTTATTTTACTATTATTTCGTCTTGAAATTGTTATCTGTTCTTATTCAAACCTGGCAGTCATCTTTGTCCATCGAGATCATTACTGGGGTACTATTCAACCCGGTGGTGATCTAAATTTGCATTGTCAGTTATCGCTAGGTCCATGGATTTTCTGATTTTTCCGCTCCTGAACGGTTCATCACTGCCGGACGCGGTTCATCACTGCCGGTGGACTAAATTTCGGTAGTGATGCCGGCAGTAGTGATAAAGGATTAAGTAGTAGTGCAACTGCTGAATGAGTATTCTGGACGCATGAGTTTCAGAACAAATGGAAGACAATTAAAAATACAGTAGTTATACAATGCTAGAACTTATCCGTATCGATCGCTAGACTAAACTGACCAGGCTGGCAAGTTACATACTGACAACTCGGAGACGAAGGCCACGCCATGCCATGGAGCAGTGAATATGTACATAGAGAAACTGATACCTTTAGTTCAAGACTTAAAGTACAAGTTGCCGTGAGATGCACTCAGCATATACTGTGGCGCACAACCTATAAAAACGACATTTGGAGCAAAGAGGTAGAGTCATCATTTTTGTCCACTTGCTTTGTTAAGCTTACCCACCAAAATATGACAATTCAAGACCTCCCTCCAATTGAAAACTGATGCATGCATCGCTGACGTGGAAACTGATTCATGAATTGCTGATGTGGAACTATGAATCTGAACATAGAGAAGCTGACACCGTACTTAAGTAAAGCAAATAAGTTGTCACAATGATGCTCCCAGAGATTCCGGCACACATAATGTTTCAAACCACCATGCTAACTTGTCCTGTTTTGTTCGATTTGAATAGAGACCAACTCTCCAAAATCTATCCTAGATTGAGCTGATGTAGACTATATATATATATATATATATATATATATATAGAGAGAGAGAGAGAGAGAGAGAGAGAGAGCGCGTGAAGACCTGCCTAGCAGTTCCAAGCGTCAATAAAAACAGGCCACTCAAAATTTCTCAGCGATACCAGTTTCTCTATATGTACAGATTCACTGCTCCATGGCATGACGTGCACTCGTCTCCAAGTTGTTAGTATGCCAACCTGTTCAGTTTCGTCCAGCAATCGATACGGATAAGCTATAGTGTTGTAACTACTGCATTTTTAATTGTCTCCCATTCGTTTCGAAACTCGTGCGTCCAGAATACTCATTCAACAGTTGGTTACAAGTTGACTTGCATAATCGCAAACTAACTGACAGGTTAAATTATCATGGTTTGACAGATTTGCATATAGATCACCAGCTCTCCAAATCTATCCTAGATTGAGATGACGTGGAATTAGAGTTACTTTCTAACTCTAACTCTAGCCCTCGACTAACTCTAACCCATGGGTTGTTTGGATGATAGGGTTAGATTGACTATAATTGCACGTTTTCAATCATTTATCTCATTTAAACCATCATTTCAATACGATCTAGTGTGGCCACCTCTTTGTGGTCTCTTCTCAGTTCTCATTCAAAAATGACACAAACAAGTGTTTGGATGCTTTGAGGTTAGATGGGCCAAATCTAACCCAAACTAACTCTAACCCTGACATCCAAACAGGACCATAGAGAAGACCTATCCAGCAGTTCCAACCACAATAAAAATTGGCTGCTCAAAACTTACATTGTGTGCTATATATATCTGGGCACAACCAATGTACATTGCTACAATTTCCATCTTTTTATACACACACTTTTGGTTTGCTAGAGAAGATGCAATTTCCAGAAACTCTGGCATAAGCTTGGAGGAATTAGTCAAGACTCACTTGGTCAGGAGCAAAGAATTTGATACTAAGTCCGATGTCATGGACCAAAATAGGTGGGGCCCAGAGGCAACCACCGCCAGCCCAGGAAGGCCCAAGCGCACGCACGGGAAGCCAGGAGCCGGTTGCCGCGCCGTCATCATCCTTCGCCACGTCATTTACTTCGTCATTAAGTAATAGATATTTAGGGAATAAATATTTAGGGAAATAAATAAGATTGGTTGTAAAAGAGGTATTCCAATCTATAAGGAAACCTCCTAGATATTACTTAGCAAGCAAGTCTCCCTCGGACTATAAATACAAGGGAAATGCAATCATTTGGATCTTAAGCAGAAAAATTAAAAGGGTAGCTCCCTAAACAGCTTATCTCTCCGGCTCTCTCTCTCTCTCTCTCAAGAACCACGCCGCCGCCGCCCGCCCGTCCACGCTGTCGCCGCGTCGGCCGCAGCCGCCGCCGACACCCCAGCCTCCTCCTCCCGGCGCGCTCCACCCCCGCCGGCGCGCCACCACCGGTCTCGGCAGCGCCGCCCCCCACGCCACCGCCACCATCTCCTCCTTCCCCTCCAACGATCAGCAATCAGGTGTCAATTCCTGCCCAATCTGGCCGAATCGGCGGTGGTATCCGAGACCGGGGCGATTCCCACCACCGACGGCTTCCGACCACCACCAATGCCAAGATCTGATGGACAACCATAAGTACGCCGAGCTCCAGATGGGAATTCGCGAGCTTGTTGATTTCATGAAGGAAATCCGGGCCAACTTCACCGCCCTCTTGGAGAAGCTCGATGATCAGCCTGCCCCGACGACGTACAACGACGACACGGCCACGGGCGCCGCCAACATCGCCGCCCGATGCCATGCCCGCTTCCGACATCAACAACGCTCCCATCGACATCCACGACGACCTGGTGACCACAACAGCAGCAACACCGCAGCACGCGGCCTTGCTGTCCGACGTACGCGCCTACGACGTCACCTCAGCCCTTGCCGTCAGAGCCAATCTTCTTCCTCGTCAACCACCACTACTACGCATCAGAATTGTCCAAGGTACTATGGGATGTACTCGAACCAGGTGGGATAGTTTTGCACACAATTGAAGTTAGCTTTCACCCCTCGACGTACTCGGCACCGATGCAAGCACCTCCAGAGAGTAGTGGAATTCCATTCATTGAACAAGCATCAACAAAGGTCAGCATCTTCCTCTTCGCCCAGCTCATTCCCCCGACACAAGTGGATGCACCAATCTCCAGGCCGTGCTACTTCAATCGCCCCATCAACATTGACAGCCGTGCAGAACCACAGCGCCAGGAGCCGGTCGCCGCGCCGTCGTCATCCTTCGCCACGTCATTTACTTCGTCATTAAGTAATAGATATTTAGGGAATAAATATTTAGGGAAATAAATAAGATTGCTTGTAAAAGAGGTATTCCAATCTATAAGGAAACCTCCTAGATATTACTTAGCAAGCAAGTCTCCCTCGGACTATAAATACAAGGGGCATGTAGTCATTTGGATCTTAAGCAGAAAAATTAAAAGGGTAGCTCCCTAAACAGCTTATCTCTCCAGCTCTCTCTCTCTCTCACGCGACCGCGCCGCCACACCGACCACGCCGCCCGCCGCGTCCGTCGCCGCCGCAGCCGCGCCGACACCCCAGCGCCTCCTCGACCCGCCCCCGACACGCCGCCACGAAGCGCGCGGCAGCGCCGCCCACGCCACCGCCACCATCTCCTCCTTCCCCTCCAACGATCAAGAATCGGGTGTCAATTCGGCCCAATCTAGCCGAATCGGACAGTCATCATTTGTAAGGATAAAATGCTTGATTTGTAGGAGTGGTTCAAGATTCATAGGGGCGCGACTGAATATTGAGCCACCCCTATCAATCAATTTTCAGAAATCACGGAAAAAGGAAAAAAAAAAAAAGGGCAAAAGCTTGGTGGAAGACAATACCCACTTGGTCAGCCTTAAAGAATTTGAGAAGAGCCCCAGTCACATACAACTACAAGGAAGGCGATCATCTACCGGCCACCGCAAGGGAGATTAAAGAATTCCCGACATTGTATTCATCAATTGCATAAACATTACGTTAGGTTGCCGTGATTTCAGTGTTCTTGTCCCAGTACTGTTTTTCAAATATTCAAAAGAGATCCACTGGGTCAAATTTGATGCAGTTATTTCAGCATTAGAGGCGTAGCCTGGATCTTCAAATATTGTACCCGTGGACTATGCAAATACGGTACCCACACAATTATCTCAAATGCATCTTCGCATTTGAACATATTCGTGTGTTATTTATACAATTTTGAGGTAAAGTATTGTTGATTGAAAGACCTTCGTCATATAACTGTGCTTAACTAGGACTAATTTGCATTAGACATTATGCGTGCAGATTCCGTTTTGTCCATTAGGCCTTCGTACTAAAGGAAGAACCATTGCATGACGTTGGCGAGCAAGCGTGGCGCTTCAAGAAACAAGCCCTGTGAGCAGTGCTACAGCCATAGCCCAGACCAATCCTGGTGGCTGCCTCGTCAAGTATGGCCTTGGCTAGGTCATGCGGAGACACCGAACGGTGAACGGAAGTCTGCCGGTTGCGCTCCTTCCATAGACTCCAAGTAACAAGCAGCACCAGGGAATCGAAGCTTCTAAGAATCGTCTGTGGGAGCTGCTTCTTTCGGACAACCACTAATCCAGTAGGAGGGAGTCCTGCTGTGGGGGTGTGGCAATCGATGCCATGGTAAGGAGCAAGGGATACCAAACCTCACGAGAGAGTACGCATGAGCATAGCAGATGATTGGTGGTCTTATCTAGCTGATCGCAGAAGGCAAAACTCGCGTTTGGTTGCAGCCCATGCTGGTGCCAGCGTTCCGCGGTCCAGAGGGGCCCGTGCAAAGGCAACAAGAAGAAAAACTTGATCTTGGTCGGGACGTTCATGTGCCAAAGCTCCTTGGTGCCTGCCATGGACATCCAGCCCAAGAAGTATGCCCATCCACGCTAGTGATGAGGATCGTATAGACAAATAAGAGACATAGTTGGGTTGGGGGTGGATGCAAGGGCTGATCGATTTAACCAGAATGACATTTAGGTCCTCTGCCCAAAAAAGTATGTTTCTTAGGTATCGAAACATTTGAATGCATTGGTTTTGTACCCATGAAAACAAGAGGCCTCACGACCTCCCTGCACTTGACTTTTCATTTACTGCCAACATGGAAACTGATGCATGCATAGCTGACGTGGAACACTGAAGCTGTACATGAGAAGCTGATATCTTAGATGATTAAGGAAAATAAGTTATCATGATGCTCTCGACAGATTCTTGGCCTGCAGTCCATGTCACAAACCAACCGACCGATTAAAATATCATGTTTTGACGATTTGCATATAGTGACCAGCTCTCCAAAATGGAAGTTAGGGATACTGTGTGACGAGTAGAGACCACCCGCATGATTCCAAAAGGGGGAACTGGAGATCTTGTTTGCGCCGCATGGTGCTTCGCGTCCACACTGCCATGGTTGAAAGAGAGGCTCGTGTGGGAGGATCCTATAGACAGAGGGCATGTTTGGATGACTAGGGACTAGAGACTAATAGAGACTAAAAATTAGTCCCTAGCCCCTCCCAAGAGTCTAGGGAAATTGAGACTAATTGAGACCAAAAATTAGTCCCTAGTCCTTATGTTTGGTTATTTAGGGACTAAATGGGACTAAATATTAGCCCCTAGCTAGTCTCTAGTCTCATGGGAACCAAACAGGCCCAGATAAATAAGGGATATATAATTGAGTTGGGTGTGCAGGCAACGACTGGTGGAGAGGGGAAAGAGTGTGGAGACGACCAAGTGGAATGGGGTGGCAGTTAGTGAAATCTTTATTTGGCCATTAAGAAATTCGGCAACCAAGTTGTAAGCATACTATTTAGAACTCGCAGAAACATTGCATTTGTTTTGTTCCTTCCTCTTGCATGCATACATAGTTTGCACGCGCGTACAACTACTATGTGTTTTTTTTTTATTTTGCTGTGTTTGATATGTGAAAAATTGACATATAACATTGTTTATGACGCTGTTAGGAGAGTATCACTGTAAATGTGTTCTAACGTGGTCACCATTTTACTCTAGACTACGCCTTCATTTATTCGCAAAAAAATATTGACTACATACGCCTTCATAATTTGAGACATATAATGATATAGCAGGAGCTATATCATTATAGACATGGCGTCCATGGCCGCAAGAGGTCCCGTACGAAAGCATGAAGCATGCACGACCGCCCGCGCAAGGTCCTGCACGGAAGCACGAGCTCGCCCGCATGGACTGCAGCGACGACGGCGGCTTCCCCAAGACCGACGTGCCATCTCGCACGACGACAAGGTTGTTGTCCGAGGGCCGCCTCGTAGCAGTGATGGCCTCCTTCGCCGTTCGTGGCGCGGCCGCCACCGCCTCGTGTTATGGCGGGTGGGGATTAGGGACGATGTGAATTACTTTATTACCCTAAATTAACAAAATTGCTATTTTTAGGAGGCAATGAGAGGCAATGAAAGGCAATTTCAAGTATTGTAGAAGGGCTCTAAGTAAATAAGATCTGTGGCAAACAAAAAAGTAAACCCCAACAGATATCTACAAAAAACAGTACTAGTTTCGTATTTGTCTGATTGATAAAGTACTTTTTTTAGATAACAAATAAAGTAGTTGTGAGTTGTTATTAGAGATTATAAAACATATGTGTATTGTTTTTAGAGAATAGAAAATCTCTTTTGAAAGCCGCTAGAAGATGCCCGATTTCAATATAGTTGGAGGACGCCAGGCACTGATTTCATAGTTGGTTGAAAATCGGAATGCATTGTAAATTGGACGTTCGAAAATGGTTTATACTAACCATGAAAGTAGAGAGTTGCGTGCATACATAGAAATATAGGATGACGTACCGCCCTACTGTCCATACTGTTTTGCTTCACCTATAAATAGGAATGAAATCCTGTCATCCTGAGCAACAGCACCAACTAGTTGAGCATAAGCAAAGTATTTGTTTCAGAGTGAAAGTACCAGTGGTACCTGTTGGCTGGTGCTGGCTTTGAGCCGGTTGCTAGCTCGTGGCCTCGTTTGAAGGAGGAAATGACCTCTCTGCCAGCCGGTGGCGCTGCTGGTGGCGATTCAGACCAGGTTCTTTCTCTCCACATTCAGACCGGCTCCCTTTCTTGCATCTGCAACCTGCTGCTTCTCCCCCTGTGTCGGCCCCTCCATAGCCATGGCTGGCCAAAAGGCCACTTGCACCTGCAGGAGCCCAGGTTTTCCAGCTACCGTGCTTCCCTGGATGAACTCAATGGAACTTCAGGCTAAGAACAATAGTAATCAACGTTTTTCAGCAGACACACAAAAGACGTCCATGGCTTACGCTCTCAACACTAATGAAGAGATACATCCCATACCCTTACTAATTGATGACCACTTTAAAATTATGGGGCCAATATATATATTTCTTATCTTCTGGTCCATACACGAATGACAGACATCGTTTAGGCCCTAATTAACTACGGGATTATTGGTAATAACGGCAAAACACTTTTTCCGCGTCGCTAGTATTTTTTTTTCTTTTCTAGTGTGCTCAATTTGCTTTAAATTGTTTAATGCTTATTTGAACCAGAACTGAAAGTATTTTTTCCTACCCTCCATTTTTCTAGCTTTTGGTAGAAGCAGATGGCTCAACACGGACACTTATTTTGAATAGGCCAAAGCAGCTGAATGCACTCTCCTCCACAATGGTATGCTAAGTGTTCACTAGTATTACACTCCCATGTTTACTTTAAGAATATTAGGTACGAGATGATTGTTCTTTCATGGTGCAGATTAAGGGCCTCCTGAGGTGTTTTACTGCTTATGAGAAAGATGATGCAGTTAAATTGTTGATTATGAAGGTATCTCTTATTCCTGTGTTTGTATTGTAATTCAATATATAGCTGAGGTGGTCAGTGCTCAAACTTAGATTATAGATGTCTATTTGGCTTAGTTTGGAGTTTTGACCAGCCCTGGCTCCTCCTCCATGGATCTCTGCTTTTCTTAAAGTGAACTAGGAGCCATTGAAACCACTTTTTTTTTTGCCTTAACTGGCTTCAGCTCCCCGGTGCACTATAGCAAGGACCTAGAGACACTTAGGGCCATGCCAAATGGGTCTGTTGCTCCAATATAAATTATCATGCCGTAAATCTGTCACAGAGAACATGAGTTTCCCAAACTAGATCTCTCATAATAGATAACTAGATGAATTCCCCGCGTGTTACTGTGGTATGCAAAAATAATTTTAATCTAGTTAAGAACAATGTAAAAGTAATTTTAGTAATGAACTAAATAAAAGGCATCATGATAATCTTAGATCTTCAACATCATGAAAGAAAACATGGGTCACTAACCAGTGAAGGATATATTTGGAACTTAATGTACAACACAAAAATTCTCAGTTTGTGGCAAGAATAGATTTGGTATGAGAAAGTACTAACCTGCTGGATCATTAATTCAAAGTGTTAGTGGGACGTTAGTGGGCTGCTTAGGTGGCATGCTTGCATGTTTGAAGGTGTTAGTGGGGTATTAGTGGGGCTGCTTAGGTGGCATGCTTGCATGTCGAGAGAACTACTTAGTGGGGGTTCTCTATATAGGTGTAGTAGATACATAGAGGTAGAGGTGTTTATTTCGCTTTGAAACACTTCCATAAATACCGATTTGAAGAAGCACGTGATTTGTATTCAGTTTGAGGCTTTTGCTGCCATGCTAAGGGCTTGGAAAAATGATGGGAACAATATCTGAAATTTGAACTGCTTTTTATTTCAGTTATTTGCTAACTATTCATTCCTTAGAGCATCTTCAGATTCCCTACAGAGTATATTTTAACTTTTGCTTTTCTTTCTTCAATTCAGTTTGTTTTTCATTTCCTTCTATTAGCTAATTTAAAATTGATATGATAATAACTATAATCTAACTACCTGTGGGAAAGCATCAGTTGATCTTAGTGGTTATTGTCATAGCATTGACACCCGAATCACTTGTTTTCAGGGTAATGGAAGAGCGTTTTGTGCTGGAGGTGATGTTACTGATGGCATCCGCTCTATACATAATGGTATCTACTTCTTTAGCTAGTCCCTGTGGTATCGATTGTCCTATGACTATTTCTTACCATATTTTTCACCATATTATGTTACATGTTACATGTTTCAAATATTCTAATGTGTTGACTATGTTGTACGTTTAATCCTTAAATCAGAAAGCTGGAAGTGGGGTGCTGATTTCTTCCGAGATCAATATTTGCTAGACTACATAATTGCCACATATATCAAACCTCAGGTGAGCTGCACCCCTTCGTATTCATTCATATTCGTTCTAAATACTCATTTATGTGTCCCTCGCATCTAAATGCTTAGACAATTTGACTATAGGTTTCTCTTCTTACTGGAATTGTCATGGGTGGAGGTGCTGGTGTTTCTTTACACGGAAGATTCCGAGTTGCCACTGATAATACGGTATGTACTAGAAAACCAATCTCAAGTGACATTCTTTTTGTGTTGTTATTGTATAGTGTTGTCATCTAGGTCCCCAAAGTACCAAAATATATTTTTGGTTCCCTGAAGTTGTACCAGGTCTAATCCAGGTCTGAATGGCTATTTACTCGACCCGCTATCCTATGTGGCAGTGATATGAGAAATTAGAATCACACGTTTTGGCAAGGCGATCCACCTTAGAATAACCGTGTCGTTTTTTCAAATGACCTCAGCTTAATATGATCTTTATATAAAAATTGAAGTTGTTGAGGATATCTATAACCTTCTAGATTGAAATTAATATAATTTTTAAATGAAACTCAAACTCAGAAGTTGTATATCTCATCGAGAACTAAAATTTTCATATAAAAATCATCTTCATGCAAAGTTGTATGACAAAAGATACGATTTCTTAAGGTGGAGCCTTGCCACTAACATGTGAGTCGCATCCTTCTGATCCATGCCGCGTATGATAAATGTTCTCGGGTAAATGTCCATTTGCACATTAATGAGAATCTAGATGACATATGCAGATAAGTTTATGGAGACCGACCATGAATTTTGCTTTTGTTTTTACTTATATCTGTTAAAGACGGATTGTAGTTAGGAAAGGCAAAAAGTTCACGTGTCATGATGCAACTTGGGATCTACTTGTTTAAGCTTTTTGCTGAATATAAACATTCAGGTATAATATTCATCACAAAAAGATCCCTCATCACGGCCTTTAATTACCTTTTCTGATGATTAGCATGCCTCATTGTCTAATGGACTAGATTTCAGTTATATTGCAAAATTTCCTTTTCGAAAAAGCTTGATGAATGTTATTAGTTCTTTTCATCATTTATTTGTAATATGGAGGATATTGATACCTTTTATTAGAACATTATAGCATTTCATGTGCTAAAAATATGGATCATTTAAAATTTGAATATTCAGGTTTTCGCAATGCCAGAAACAGCTCTGGGTCTCTTTCCAGACGTAGGGGCCTCATATTTTTTATCTCGGCTTCCTGGGTTCTATGGTTAGCCAGTCGTATACCTCTTGTTCCATTTTGTAAAAATAAATTATATATCTCTCTTCTTTATATAATTGAAGCACATGTAGCCATGTCGTCATTGCCATGTATTTAACTAGGAGGATTACCTGCGCATTGCCATGAGTACGGAAGAGGAATATAAATGGGTTATAATGTTAACCACTAAATATTAAGAGATGAATGCCTAGCAGACTGCCGCAGGATTTGTATCGAATGTTGAGAAGGTGAAGTGCAAGAGACATACATAGTGGGCTTGCTTGACATGGCTTCATAGGATGGTAGTGTGAGCGTAGTGGGGCTTGGTGAATGACGTGGCGCAAGAAGGTGCTAGAGAATTAGGCTAGCGGGGTTTATCTTTATAGGAGATCTAGATATATATATTGCTAGATATTATTAGCAGTCCAGAAATATTATCCATCCCTGGATTGGTCTTTTAATCTATGTTTTAGAAAGTGTGCTTCATGTGCAAATGATCTATGCAATTATGTACATTGCGGTGATATAATCATACACCAAGTTCTTGTTTTATATTTTTTTTGTTCCATAATGTTAAATAGTTGTACTAAGTAGGTGGTAAAGGGAGCTCAGGAGATCTTGTTAACTAATTTTTTTTCTTAATTTTCCACAGGAGAGTACGTTGCTCTTGCTGGAGCAAGACTGGATGGTGCCGAAATGCTTGCATGTGGTCTGGCTACTCATTTTGTCGAGTCAGATGTATGCTCACTTGTAACTTAAGTTTCAACTCAGCTACCAAGCGTCCAAACCTTTCTTCGGATGTTTGCCGTTATATTTGTACGTAGTTATATTGTTTGGAAACATGATAAAAAAAAATCCGGGTCTTATTGAAAAAGCATTTGCATGCTTTAATAGTTTTTGGCCTGCATCACTGAAGTCATGTAGATGGTATCAGTTTACAATTCCTAATGAATACTCTTTAATTTGTTAATTCCCTAGAGGTTGCTATTGCTGGAAGAATCCCTTAAAAAGGTGGATACGTCCAATATATCTGCTGTGTGTAGTACCATCGATCGGTTTGCTCAACAGCCATCACTTAAAGGAAACAGTTCATTGAATAAGTAAGAGTGCTTCACATTTAGTGACTGAAATATGCACAATTTATAATTTTACTAATTTTTCATTATTTTCTGGTGCACCTCAGGTTGGAAATCATCAACAAATGCTTTTCTAAAAGGACAGTTGAAGAAATTATATCCACGCTTGTGAGTTTATTATGGTAACTGCAGGTTGCTATGGCCTATTATGTTTTGAAAAAAAATAAGAAATGCATATTTTTTTTGTTTGTCAGGAGCATGTGGCCTCGAATTTGGGTGATGAATGGGTTGCCGCAACAATTCAGTATTTGAAAAAGGCTTCTCCTACTAGTCTGAAAATTACTCTGAGATCGGTATTCCCGAGAAATCACCTCATATATATATTTTGTACTGTATTAGCCTACCAGCTTAGTTGTGTCCATCTCAACGTAGTTGTTCCATTTTTGCTTTGTAACATTAAATTCAGATAAGAGAAGGGAGAACACAAACTGTCGGTGAGTGCTTATATCGGGAATATAGAATGGTTTGCCATGTTTTACGGGGTGATTTAAGCCGAGACTTCTATGAGGTAATTAAGTTTGGACATCATCAACAGTTTACTCTATATTTTGTTGTCATTGCACAGCAATGTCTCTGCACCTAACATCAATTCCCCTTGCAGGGATCCAGGGCATTACTAATAGACAAAGATCGAAACCCAAAGGTTCAGATAATTTCAAATCTAGCACATCTGCATTGAAATTTATTGCTGTCATCTTATTTTTATCTGATACAACCTTTAGATAATCTCATAATGGTAGTCTTTTTTCTGGGGGACTTGCAGTGGATGCCTCCACTGTTGGAACAAGTGCATGACAAGGCAGTGGAAGAATATTTCTCAAGAATTGATGATCCACAATTGGAAGATTTGAACCTACCCGCGAGACGTTCCTATGGAAGAATTATTGAGTCCAAGCTTTGATGGAAGTCTTCGGTGAAGTGTTTAATGGAGCCACTGTTGTGGTCAGAGTAACACATCGTACCATGCTATTAAAAATCTGAATATGCCATATTTGTAAATTTGTATCACAAAAGACACCCTTTGTTGTTCATGAATTAGATCAGAGCTTGATATGTCTTTTAAAAGATTGTTGTGGCCAAAGATGCTTGTCTAGTTTCAATCAATTTTCCACATGAAGGAGACAATATTTTTTGGAAAATACTCCTAGTTATTGAACTTTAAACATTGGTCCTAAACTTTCTGTGTCTCCGAACATCGGCACATAATCGATGTGGCACATTTCATCATCATACCATTCAACATTGGCACATAATCCAAATAGCAAGATTGAATAAAACTGCTCTCTAAGAACTCCCTATCATATCCCAATCTTTCGGCACTTGGAAAAAATCAACCCAGTCGTCCCGATTTATACACGTTTGTTTGGATTGGCCGATTCAGAGGTGAAAGGATGTGGGGAAGAATAAGGAGTAGGACAAGGTTCCTAATGCAAATGTATAAGAGAGAAAGAATATAAAAATGGTTGGGGTGATTTAAAAATACTCTAGGATTATTCATGATACAAAATTGTATTATATATTTTAGGAGCGAGGTTTCAGAAACTGTTGGAGAAGCTCAATAAATACACTCTCTGAACTCCTTTTAGCGACTTTAAAACTCATAATTTACCAATTATGTTTTTCAAATAATCTTACCTGTGTTTCGGCCTGTTGGGCTGTACAGGCATGGGTAGCAGCAGCCCAAAACGTGTGCATGTAATACGATTACCATACCTCCTGCGTCGCCAAGGCAGGTAGCATCAATTTGATCGGCACGGTGTGGGCTTGATTTTGGCAGCGCTGGACTGTGGGTTTGATTTTCGCCAGTACTTCTAAGGATCTGGTGGATCATAATTTATAGTGTTGTCGTGATGCCCTCAACGAATACAATGGCCGCGCAATCATGCCAAAACGACAAACCAACAACTGCTTCGATATTTTAGTCTTTATACTGATGCAATCAGAATGTCATTTAGATCCTCTGCTCAGCAAGTATGTTTTTTTTTAAAGTTCCTAGGAATTTGAAGCAACCTGTGCTAATGTCGGCATTTTCATCCACTTGCTTTCTTTTTTGCTTCCCCATGAAAACAACCGGGCTTACGCACTCTGTCCAGTTGCCATTGGTTTACTATCCAATTAGCTGGCAAATTACATAGAGAAGCTGATACCTTAAGTTCATAAACGTGTGCAATCTTGGAAACCGTCAGGTGAACTGATCCTATTTTGACCGGTTAACATATATATATATAGTGACCTGCTGTACAAAGTCTAAGCTGATACCTTATTAGGTGCAGAAAATAAATTGTCGTGATGCCCTCTCAACACAAATTCTTGGCATGTGCAATCTCGCAAACTGTCTGGCCAACTGATCCTGTTTTGACCAGTTTACTATATAGAGACAGTTGTACAAAATCTATATATATCCTAGATCGAGCTAACATCGAGACAGCTCTACAAAATCTATATATTGCAAATGGCAGCAGATTTATATATATATACTCTCATATAGAAATAAGTAGGTTTTTTGACAATGTGAATGATAGGGAAGGAAGGGAGAGAAATAGGCCTTGATATATTACTGATGTCAATGTCATCAACGCCATCAACCAATACCCATGGCACCACTTGCAAGTGCAACTTGTTCTCAATCCTGGGTGCTCAAACCCGTGATGCATAGGGGAGGTCCTCAACATTGTCAATCCTGTTTTCATGGAGGTATATACCATTCTGACTATCTTGCCAATCCTGTTTTATTTATTCCACCACTAGGAGGCCATGAACAAGTCCGATCAGGCTGGAACCTCCATGAAGCCCTTACGTTCTTTCTGTTACGTCTTGATCCGTTTTGACCGAAAGAATGAGATGAAAAGACCACGATAGATACTTGCTCTTATAGTGGCGGCGCAAAAAGAAGGGTTAGGACTGTACTTGTGTGATTTTATTGTTTTTAATTTGTCTAGTCTGGTCTAGTTTTCCTCATATGAAATAGAAATTTGGTTGCCTATATAAACTAATTTTTCTGTCACATTCGGTTTGGTTTAAGTTGCAAGTCATCGTTTCCTGAAGTATACACGACAGTGTCTTTTTCAGTTAGAAAATGCAAGAATCGCTAAAATCAAGGAACCGGCAATTCTGGAGATTAGCTGTACGGAACCATGGCCTAATAAAGTCAAAACTCTAAACTATCCAACTTGCATAAACATTACAGACTAATAACTTGGGAACAAATGTGCGAAAAGCCTATAAACATGGGAACTGGACTTACAAAAATCAACTAACTTCTCTTTCCTATAAAAATATTTGTTGGAAATTTATATATGTATATTTTTATGAAATTAATTTTCAAGACAAATCTATTGATATGATTTTCATATTTTCTAAACTCCATGACTTCCAAGTTATTCATGATTTATGTTCTCAATGTTTAACCAAACCTTTTTCCAAAACGTCCTCTGGATGGAGTATATATATAAATAAATAGCGCAACATTTTTATCGTTTTTATATATGCAGAATAGCTCAACATTGTTATCGAAGCTCAACCTTATAATATTTATCACAGATTATCAGTAAATACTTTATATATATATTTAGTTAAACTAAAAAGTTTGACTCATAAGCAAGAATTGCATTTATGTTGAATTTGAGGGAGTAGTACAACTTTCCAACAAATGCACGCATGCGTCACATGAACACTAAACCTGGACATCCAGACCAATTAGCACGAATAGTTTGCTTGCAGAGATCCGCTCTCCAAAATAATCTATCCGAGATCGAGGTGGCATCTACTTTGAACCGTTAAAGTGGTGTACGGTATGCAGTTTCATATTTTATGGCTAAAATCGTACTGCATTACACATTGGAGGTCAGAAAAATTGTCCATTCTAGCCATTATAATAAAGCTTCTATGTGCGTGCATATAGGAGGGCTATACTGTCCCATAGTTCTATGCTTCTCCTATAAATAAGAATGAGGTCCTGAGCAAACGCATCCAGTAGTTGAGCACAAGCAAGAATTGGCATGATCCACTTCCCAGTACGTGTGTTTCAGAGTTATACTGTGCTACTGGCGCCGGCCTTGAGCCGCTTGCCTGCTCGTCGTCTCGTCCGGAGAAGGAAGAGACCGATGGCTTCTCTGCCAGCCGCCGACGGTGCTGCAGGTGGCGATTCAGAACAGGTAGTTCCCAGTTCCTTCACTCTGTTGGAGACCATACCATTGCTGCTCGTTTGCCTCCACATCTGCACCGTTTCCTTCACCAGATACTTCTTCCTCTGCCGCCACAGCCCACAGCTCGGACCTGGCCAGAGCCATGGCAGGCCACAATGCCACCCAGACGCCCATGTTTTCAGTGGTATATTGAAACACCAAATATCCTGCAAGAGCAAGACTATAATGCCCGTATTGACATCTCTTGGGATCTCAAAGATAGAAAGCACAAACATGGGTAGGCTTGATTTTTTTTAAATTGAATTAATCAAGACTAACCTTACACCCAACATCTGCTTATTTCTTCAATTAATTTCCACTCCTTATTGTTTAGTTTCTTATATAGTGCAATGGTATTCCCATGTATTAGTTCTGACCAAATAATTGAGAATCTTGTGTCTCACACAATTTAGCTTGCCCGAGATACATGATTTCACTTTTGTGAAAAATTATCTTTAGACTTGATATTGTTCAAATGTGTTGACCAACAACTTCATATTCATAGTTGGTGCAATAAAATGGTCTAGAAATAAAACAGTGGCATCTGTGTATTGCAAAGAGACAAACCATCCTCTATTAAGTGGAGTACAACAGCACAAATTTGACCACCTTCCTTGGCCCTGGCAATGACGAAAACTAACATATCCATCATTGTATTAAAAAAAAGGAGATAGTAGTCGGTCACCTTACCTTAATGCTTTCTATTTGGAAGAAGAGAGGAGAATATTTCCTTTCCGCACAATCGAAAACTAATGTGAACTCGTGCTTGAAGATCACCCGGCATCTCTGTAGCCTTGGTGTTGGAAAATGAAGACATTCTTCGTTCCGTGACAGCCAAATACTCCAGCACATAATTTTAGGGGGTGTTTGGTATGGCTCCTTCGGAGGAGTTGTAGCTGCTTTGATATGGCTCGTTCCATGGAGCTGGAGCTGGAGTCAGGGAGGAGCCCTACCAACCATACTCAATGCCCTTTGGGGTCCACATATCAGTGTAAAAGAGTATGGAATAGTCTGTTAGACATGGCAAGGTTTGGCTCCAAATTTCTGTTCACACTTTTTGTGTCTTGCCACAGTTAGCTAAGGTCAGTTACAACTCATTAAACTTAGGAACCCAATAGCTTGGCCTGAACTCAAAAGAAAGACTGGGTAAGATGAATAGTAATGGTGGTTTTCCAGCACATGCCACTAAATACTTATACAAAGTGCCATGCATTGGTTAGACAAAACACTAGTTGACTAGATACATCATGT